>JAMPIV010000373.1:0-421274 GCA_024509875.1 Oreohelix idahoensis
GGTTTGTTTTTTCTTTTCTTTTTTTAATATTCCACACACCTAACTGTGCTCAGGACGAAGTGTGTTTCTGTGGAGGACAAAGCAGTAAATCTTGGAGATGAAGACCTTTTACTGGCTAGGGGTACTTCAAGTTGGAGAACTATTCTGAGGCATGCGCAGACTGTGAGAGAGACACTTCAGAGTTGTTGGAGCCCAGGAAGTGGAGATATCTGCACAGCCAGGATGCCCAGCCCAAGATCCCTGTTTGCAGCCCAGTTGATTTAAATGGGTTTTAGGGCAGCCAAGACGAAAAGCGCCAACTACAGAAGTTACTACAACAATATAACAGCCTTTTCGCTAAAGATGAGAATGATGTAGGATATACAAGTAAGGTATCTCATTCGATTCAGTTGACGGATGATACTCCAGTAAAACAACCCTACAGGCGAATTCCTCCAGCTTTCTACAAAGAGGTGCAAGACCACCTTCGGGGTCTCCTCGACAAACAAATTAGTTAAGAGCTCGTGTGGAGGAGTATTTAGATGCTTTAGGAGGAGCAAAAATATTTTCTTCACTAGATCTAGCAAGTGGCTACTACCAGGTAGCTATGAGGGCAGAGGATCGAGAGAAAATAGCGTTCACCACACCATTTGGATTGTATGAGTACACTAGAATGCCCATGGGACTAGCTAATTCAGCCAGTACTTTTCAGCGACTGATGCAGAGTTCCGTGCACGATATGATGTTCCAGCTGTTACTGGTCTATCTAGATAACATTCTTGTGTACTCAACCGGCTTTGCAGAACACCTGCGGTGGCTTGAAATAGTGTTCCAGTGGTTGCAGCAACTAGGCCTGAAGTTGAATGCAGCTAAATGTAATTTCTGCAAGCCGAAAGTGGAATTTTTAGGTCATACGGTATCTGAAGAGGGCATTGGAGCGATGGAGGATAAGATACAAGCTATTACAAGGGCATCAATACCCAGAACACAGACAGAGTTACGCGCATTCCTCGGTCTTGCCAGTTATTATCGGAGGTTTGTGCCCGGGTTTGCCACTATAGCACGCCCACTGCATGAACTGGTTGCTCAGTTAAATGAAGACCAAGATACACAGGGTAAACGAAGGTCCAGGAAAACTGCCATAGGAGAACTGTGGACCCAAGAGTGTGATGTTGCTTTTAAGAAGTTGAAAGCTATGCTTACGTCTACTCCTCTTCTTGGTTTCCCAGATTTTTCTGTGCCCTTTATACTGGAAGTGGATGCCTCATACCAGGGATTGGGAGCCGTGCTGTCACAAGTGCAAGATGGCAAGAAAAGGGTGTTAGCATATGCCAGTCGCACTCTGCGACCATCAGAGAAAAATGCCAAAAGTAGCATGAAACTTGAGTTGCTAAGTATGAAATGGGCTATGACGGAAAAGTTCCGGAGTTATCTGCTCGGTACTCAAGTTGAGGTGTTTACCGACAACAGGAGTTTGGCTCTGTGGCAAAAGTCTAAGCTTGGCGCAATCGAACAGAGGTGGATAGCACAGATGTCGATGTTCAATTACTCTATCAAACACAAGGCAGGTAGAGCGAACGGAAATGCTGACTACCTCTCTCGGTATCCTATTGAGAATCCAGAACACACCGATGAAGATGATGATGTCACCATCAGTCACATAGCATTAGTGCCAGCCCGCTCAACAACTATACCCCCAAGGTTAGGTTTGCTGCAGAATATGGAGTTAAAAGCCATGCGTGGAGCAGTGGAGATGGAAGATGCACCAGGCCCGGATCCAGGCACAGGTGCGTCACAAACGTTTCCATCCTATTCTCTTGAAGAACTGTTAGCACTGCAGGAGGCTGATACTGATATTATGACAGTCTCCAGAGTTATGAGAGATGGTACGGGATTGCCCAAGGAGGAGACGAGGAGATTATCAAAGCCAGCAAAGACGTTACTAGGGCAGCGTAGGCGCTTAACACTAATTGGAGACTTGCTGTATCGGACAATAAGCGGACCAAATGGGACTAAGATCACGCAACTTGTGGATCCAGAATCTTTAAAAACGCGAGTTCTGGAGGCAGTGCACAAAACTAGCCATCAGGGTCGTGATCGCATGTTAAAGATACTGAGGAACCGGTAATTCTGGGATGGCATAACGTGTGATGTGGAGACATTCTGCAGAAGGTGCAGTAGATGCAATATAGCACAAGCCCCGCATCTCAGGATCGAAGGTCCATCGGGAAACCTGCTGGCATCCAAGCCTTTTGAGGTAGTCGACATGGATTTTACGCTGCTAGAAAGAGACGCATGAGGCTACGAGAATGTACTCTTTATGACTGATGTATTAAGCAAGTTTGCAGTTGCCGTCCCAACCAGAGACCAAAAAGCAACCAACGATAGAGGATCCTGCCTCGAGACGTTCTGAGAGGTTACGACTGAAGCGCCTAGCTTAGTGCAGTTGTCGGGACGACAACAAAATCAGGCGGGAAATATGTGACAGTGCCATAGTCATCTCGCCTGTTGTCCACCGCCATTGGGTCGTTAAGTGGCAGCCATCTTTGTTTACAACTAAAACTAGCTACATCAGTATAGCCACTTACGTATAGCAGCCAATCAGAGAAGAGAAGCGTCCAGGCGCCAGCGTCATTTGAAAAATTCTTTATCATTCCAATCGCGGTCGCGGAGAGACAACAAGCTATTGATCTAAATAACACATAAGGAAGGGAAACCCGAGGCCTGTAAACAATAAATTAATATTAGACAAACATAAAGGTATGTTTTCAGGCACTCGTAAGAAATAAAGAAGTAGAACACTTGGACAACAGAAAAACAACAGACGTGAGTGGCTTACCCAGGGTTCGAACCCCGTACCTTCCGTACGACAACTCCGCCTAGCTATCAACCTTGATAGCTAGGCGGAGTTGTCGTACGGAAGGTACGGGGTTCGAACCCTGGGTAAGCCACTCACGTCTGTTGTTTTTCTGTTGTCCAAGTGTTCTACTTCTTTATTTCTTACGAGTGCCTGAAAACATACCTTTATGTTTGTCTAATATTAATTTATTGATCTAAAGTCTAGTTCAAGCAAGAACATGCCTAAGACTTGTAAGTAGATATAGCATTATTCTGCAACATTCTAAAGTCTTTACAGTGTTAGAAAGGATACTAGGTTTACCATCTTTGTGCCGTATTATTTGAAATGAGTATCTATTTAATTCTGTGGTGTTGTATTTCGCGTGCGGTTTGATGTTAGATCTAAATCTATTCGAACATGGCGTGGGTCCATGTTCAGGAAATATAACACGTGGCCGGTACTAGAACTGGCAAATTCAGTTATTACATTTTTGTAGATGAAATTTAATGGTTAAGTATTTCCATATTGTTTGGGGTTAAGGAAACCTTCTATGATCTTATGTAAATCCGACACGTAGTTGGTTTGAATAATATTTAATTGTGGCGCGATTTAGATTGTTATATTTATTAATTACAGTGCTTCTTCAGTAATATTAGACTGATATGTGGTGTAAGTAATAGTAAGATCGGCCATAGCTAATTGGTGTTAGCTTTCTTAGTTTCATAGTTTTACAGGGTAAAATCTCTATTAGTTTTTTTTGTACCGCTTTATATAGCTTTGCTAAGCCATTATTTTTATAATATTTAGTGTTATAATGTAATGTTACTATAGAATGTACAACCACGCAGTTTAGCGGGGGTTGTTAGCGTGGCTGTATGTGTCTCGCAAGATGGCGTAACCATGAGCGCGTGGTATGAATGGGTACCTGTAGCTGATTGATCATGACTGTGGCGGGCGCATGTTTTCTGAATGGTAAGTGTTATTATTTATGTTTTTGATTTTCACTTAGACATTGTTTTTATATATTGTTTTTCAGAAAGTCTACGAACACTGTCTGGGTGTTCGGTAGTATTAAATGTTGATCTGTATAAGGCTTTGTGTTGCTTGAATTGCTAAGTCTGCTGCTGAGAGGGTTGCAAGCAACCAATAATTGCAACCCCTGTCAAACGATCCTTAATAAATTTTCTTAGTGCATGGGTCTTTCGGTGTGAGCTACACCTAGCCCCTGTCTCACACACACACACACACACACACACACACGCACGCACGCACGCACGCACGCACGCACGCACGCACGCACGCACACGCACACACACACACACACACACACACACACACATATATATATATATATAAACTGCAGTTTAAATTTCTATGTCAGAATATCTTCAGACGGTACAGAAATGACCATATGTATTGTCAGATGAGGTAAAAATTGCTTTGTTAGAATAGATATCTTTAAATTGGACAGAAAATGTTACGTTAGACTAGGTATCTTTAAATGGGACAGAAATAGCTGTGTTACACCAGATGTCTTTAAATGGGACATAAATTGCTGCGTTACACTTTACTTCTACTTTGTCGTTCCGCTGTTGCCGTGAAGCCTAGAGGTGTGCTGAAGTTTGAGTATGAGCCAAGTGTGTCGCATCGGTTGCTGTGAGCCCGTGTTGTTGTAGAATATATGTGATGTCTATCCATCTGCCTCTTTGTCTTCTCTGTGGTATGACACCAGATCTTCTACTGTTTTTGACGCGTAGTGGTAAATTTATCAGGCTCCATTCTCATGAGATGGCCAAACCACTTAATTTTCTGTCTTTCTCTATATGTTTGATGAATATAGTTCCCACAGTGTTTCTGATGTCATCATTTCTCATTCTGTCTCCTGGTAACATTAATGGCTTTTCTTAAGCATCTCATACTATGTGATTTTCCTCCCCTGTGCTTTGGTCAGGGACCATGTTTGGCACTGACAGCAATGAGTTGGTAAGAATATAATATTTACAGCTGTCGTTTATTTTTCATACTGATAATCAAATGTTTGAGTGATGGTGACAGTTGGTAATCCACTGCACTGGGACTTTGACATCTTGTTTCAACTTATCAGTCAAGTCTTCCATTTTCTTAATGCTAGAACTGATATCTTTAAGTGGGACAGAAAGTGCTATGTTAGAATTTACAATCTTCAAATTGGACAGAAATAGTTATGTTAGAATTTAAAATCTTCAAATGGGACAGAAATAGCTGTGATGGGGCCATAATAAACGCCCCAAAATCTCCGTGAAGTTCATATTTGTGTTTCGCTTCTTCTAGAGCATCCATCGCGTGTGTTACTTGCGTGGCCCAATTACTACGCGCGCGCACTACTCTTGTGAGTGGTTAAGCCTAGTGGCCTATATAATGAAGCGCGCGGGCCAGCAGATGCCTTTCCCTTCATCAGTCGCCCCAAAGAAATCAGAATAAGAAACCACAGTCGATCTGAAGATGCCTTGAACACGTGAGTTAATTTAGGTAGAAGGTGGTTCCTCAACATTTCGGTCTATAGTGTTAGATAGAGTATAGGGATGTAGGTCTGCCACCTATTTGGTATCGTGTTTAATGAAATAGATAAATAGATGTGTTTCCTGAGGAGATTTCTTTTAGGACATTAGAGTTAGTTTTGAAGTGATATATTAGTGGAGAGGTTTTATTAGGCACGTGAAGTCCAAATCACAGCTGTGAGAGTTTAGTAGCAATTATTTCATTCATTAGACCGGGCAAGAAAAGCGAATATAGTAGGAACCTATTTCATTCCGTGAGGCCGGGCAGAAAAGCAGTCGGCTACTAATAGTAACTGTTGGCAAGATGGCAGCCAGGGCCACGTGTTAAATGTGCATAAAGGTGGCGCCTGTGAGTCGACAATAACACGCTTAGTTACCACGTGTTGTAGGCCTATAATGTTATGCTATTTTCTATTGTGTGATTTAACACGTTGGTGAAGGCAGGTTAATGTAATTTTCTTCAGTAATGGAAGGGATAGTTTAGGTTAAAGTTTATTTCACGATAATTGTTTTATTGTGTTAGTCGAGGTTAGTTACACCTGGATGTGTACAGTACATAGTTTTCGTGTTAAATTTCCTTTAGGTGATATATGTAGTTCTAGTTACTAATATGCCTTGTAAACATGATACCCCTACTTTTGGTTCGTGAAGCACGTTTGAGATATAAACGTTTCACTGTTTGCTCCTTGCGGAGCATGGCGACACCAGTGCGCTTAATCCAACAGAAGCCCGCACGAAGCATTTATATGCTATGGCAAGTGGTTTGTTTCTGTAACAATGTGTTCCATATGATGAGTTCCCAATTTCATCATCATCTCAACCCATAACCCGTCATGGGTCGTAGGGGTGCCATGGTGGAAGCATCAGCAGACAGGGTCCTCCACTGCTCTCTATTCTCAGCAATGCGTTACCGTGTCCTATTCTTTGATGTTATCAGCCCAGGATTTTCTTAATGTTCCCTGGAGGATCGTTTTTCGAAAGGGAGTCATGACGAGTTATGCCCAAACCAGGCAGCTTTCTATTGACAAAAGTGGTGATGGCCTGATAGGTGTTTACCAGATCACATTCAACCTTGTCATGGCAGCTGAGGCCATCTCAAGTCTTGTCTTGATTTCTTTATTTGATCTTCCATCACTACATATAGTGGACCCGAGATATTTAAAGGTGTTAACTTCTTCTAACGTTTGCCCATTTAACGTAATGTTGGTCGGAACATGTTTCTTATGGCTATTCACCAATATCTTGCTTTTTTCTATATTAATTTCCATCCCATATGTTCTTGTTACTTTCTCCAGTCTAGAAGTTCTGATTCTGTTCCAGCTATCAGATCAATATCATCAGCAAAAGTGATTTTATTTCCTGTAAATTAGATAAAATTTCCTTTAGGTGATATATGTAGTTCTAGTTACTAATATGCCTTGTAAACATGATACCCCTACTTTTGGTACGTGAAGCACGTTTGAGATATAAACGTTTCACTGTTTGCTCCTTGCGGAGCATGGCGACACCAGTGCGCTTAATCCAACAGAAGCCCGCACGAAGCATTTATATGCTATGGCAAGTGGTTTGTTTCTGTAACAATGTGTTCCATATGATGAGTTCCCAATTTCATCAGTCGGCAAATACGACATGCTTCAGAGTGCAGGGACGAATATTGAGATGGATCAGTTGCGAGGTGGTGGTTTATGCTCATTAATGAGAGTATTCGTTGTACATATCGTTTAATATTATTTTATACATATTTCATTATTATTTAGTTATTGTTATGTATCGGATAATTTATAAGAGCACTTGGGTCCACGTGGGAACAAATTATGTCGCTTCTCGCTCCTTATGGAGCATATGGCCACCAGTGTGGCTGGCCTCCGCGTGGAGACCGCACAAAGCATTCAGATGCTTTTGCAGTAGTGGTTTCGGTTGCAATCTGTGTTACATGGTGAGATTGCCCGCATCATGCACAACACCATACTAGTCTGATTAGACGACATGCATGGGCTGACGGTGTGTGCATGATAGTTTCAGGTAGCGTGGAAGGACAGTTGACAGGTGAGAGCATGGTGTTTCTCATTATTTAACTATTATGATTTTAACTAGTCGGTGCTTTGTTTGCGTTTTAGATTAGCAATTGAGCACTGGCTGGGTGTTTTGTTTGTTTTGTTTTGTTTGCTTACTTGTTTGATGTTTGTTCATTAGTTTGCTTTGTGGGCTTGGGTCACTGACAGGGTTGTATGAATAAATACAGCCCCTGCCTTAGAATCAGAGTTTTATTGTTGTTCTGGTCGGTTGCGAGTGTGCAAGAAAGTGATCACATATCACAACAGCATCATCATCTCTCGCCCACCCTATCACATAGCTATGTTAGAATTTAAAATCTACAAATGGGACAGAAATAGCTACGCAAGCACTGATATTTTCAACTACGGCACAACATGTGATGTGAGAATATATCTGTGAATCCCATGCCCGAAATGTTGTCTTCATATATGCCTGAGACATCCATGTTTTACCACAATAGGTTTATTAAGTGAAGCAAGACACACCTTGACACTCCTAAAGAGACACAAAGTCAAGTTGTCTTACTGTAAAAGGGGCACTGAAATCTTGAGAGTGATTCTCAACGTCGTAACTGTCACTGAAAACTTTACTAAATGAACAAGTAACCCACCTGTTACAAGATGGATTTGGGGCGACCCCTTCTTGATCTCTCTTTCACTCCGGAGTACTCATTTTAAATTGTTGTACCGACTAATTGCGTGCTTTTCCATGGTCAGCACTTTTGTCTTTCTCTGCTATGTGGCAGATATTTTTTTTTTCATTCGTACACTCCTTTCAGTATATTTCGTCTTGTCTGTTTACCTGCCCATCCCTGCTGAGATAGTAGACAGGTGATACCATAATGAAACGGCAGTCATGTTGGTAAATTCTTACTTACTTACTTACTTACTTAATCGTTCCTCTTCTACCGTGAGGTGTAGAGGTTTGGAAGAGAGAGCGCCAGACTATCCTATCGGCTGTCTTCCTCCTGGTCTGGTTCCATTCTAGTCCTCGGTCCTTCAAAGATTGTCTAATGTTGTCCTCCCAGCGGTAAATTCTCGTGTACCAAACCTTGGCTGTGACAGATTAAAACTAAAATTGCCTCAGCGTATTTGTTTAATCGCTGATAAGGCAAGGGTGCATCTTCGCCAAGGTGGTAAAGAGACGGGTTTTGTGTGCTCAAGCGACAGATAACGAGATTACTCGTCTTGTGAAACACCTTATAGACAGACATAAATGACATAATCGTTTCCTGTCCGACTTTCACGAAGACATTACTTTATATGAAAGTAATAAGTTGTTACATCTGACACAAATTGCCGTATGAGGTTACAGATGTGTTGGTGAGTTTGCTGCCAGGCAATCGGATGTTTTATTACCATATATGGGAGAGGTGACCTCTGCATCCTGCACATAATTTCTCCATGTCGGAAATAATTTTAAATTTCCCCCCACGACACGCATGTTTGAAAACGATTGGCGCTTTCTTATCATCGTAATAAACCAAATGCGAGGGCAGACTTGCAATATAATCTGACAATTTTTACAAGTCTAGTTCACTGTGAGAAATCGCTTGCCAAAAACAACACCAGACTGCCAGAAGTTAGAATTTAGAATTCCATATATCAGGCCGGACTTTTATTGGAGTATCTTGGAAGGACTTACACAGCCCAGGAAAACTCTACCATTTTAAGAAGGAACCGGAATCTGAGGAAACTGAAACACACGAAGTCTTAGTGGGAATTAACGTTTAACAGTAACGACCCTCAAGAACACGTGCAAGAGGCGGTTTCAAGTGCCTTTATTCATCTGAGCAAAAAAGTCTGTGACCCAGGATTGGCGTAAGTTGTGCATTTTACATTTTATATTTTTTCATTACTAACATGTGAACTAATATGTACATTTTGCTATGTGAATATTAATTTGTGAAAATCGCTAGTGGATGTCCAAGTCATTTGAGGCTGGCAACCTCAGCGTATAGAATGATGATTTCCTGAACCACCACTGTTAGGGCTGGTGACTGCTTATCGCTAGTTTCTAAAAGAAAACAAAAAGCCTAAGTAGTCCCAAGTTCCATATGGAGCAGGGAGGGAAAGATAAAAGAAATTATGTACATTCTAAGTATAATATTTTCAAACCAGTTTAAATGTCTATGTAAACATATTCACTTTAACATTAATGAAAGTTTCAAACTGTTCAACAAGTGTAGATATAAAGAAAACGTATTCAATTTATATTGCGAAAACCTTTCAATCAGTCGAGATGTAAATGTAAACATATTCTATCTGTACTATTAACCTTTTCATTTAAATGTAAAATAAAGATAAAGATATCATCTTGAACGGGGAAAAACTACAGAAAGTTGAAAGTTTCAATTATTTAGGCAGTAAAATGACTCAGGATGGTGACACAACAAGAGAAATCCATACTAGAATTGCTTTGGCAGCTAGCGCCTTCAATAGATTATCTAACATTTGGAAATTACGATCATTGAATATACATACCAAGCTTCGTCTGTTTAATTCAAATGTTATCTCAGTGTTAACATACGGCTGTGAGAGTTGAAAAAATAACAAAATCATTGGAGAACAAGCTGAATACATTCGAGAACAAATGTCTTAGAAAACTCATGAACATCAGTTGGAAAGAATCAAGACTAATCGACAAATAAGAGAAGACTCTAGGCAGAAATATGTCTCCGACTATATAAGGAAAAGACGATGGTCATATATCGGTCATGTCCTACGAATGCAAAACAACAGAATACCACTACAGGCGCTCACTTGGGTTCCTGAGGGTAAGCGGAAAAAAGGAAGACCAAAAGAAACACTCAGAAGAACAATAATAAGAGAAGGAAGAACTTTTGGGCCTAAATAATGTGCAAGAGCTAAGAGGAGTGGCGTCACAACGAACAACCTGGAGAGCACTGTGATATTACTTGGAACGTGCTGCGCCTTTAATCTTGACTAGAGACTCGAGAAGACCAGTGATCTATCTGCATAGAACCACACCATAAGTAAGAGCAGAACCTACCATTGGCAGATAAGTGAAACCTTTAAGCTGCCACGTGAACTCCTTTTAAAACTAACCTCCTATCACAACAGTGATGATCATCTTTTTTTTATAAATAATTATTCATTTCTTTTAAACCTTGTTAAAACCTAAATGATTATTAAATCTGTTATTTGTAAATATACAAATTTAACTTCGACTTAATCATTTTAAATGTTCTGCATATTTGTCTCAGTAAATTTACTAAATACACTCTAAACAGAGCTATACCTTAATAATAAGAATTCCACTGAGTAAAGGTGGGGGCTTGACGATCTGAAATTAGTTGTGACGGTATTGCCTCCCCTGCTTTGCAGTAGTGGTCTAACAGTAGCCAAAACTCAAGAGTATCTAATAAGGGCTTCAATTGTGTCTACCTTTGCACAAGATTACTCTTCGTAGGTTTGTAAATAGAAGGGTAATGACGCTTCTATCTGAATGTAGTTTTCACAAGATATTCAGATAAGCGAAAACAACGATGCATTTGCTGAGCACGTTAATTCTAGAATGTGCCGACAACTTTTGTGAAGAATTAAGCAATGATTAATCTTAACTCGTTCAAGCCCCCACCTCTGATTTACTTAGGGGAATTCTTATTATTCTGGTATAGCTCTGATTATAGTTAGTTTAGTAGATAGACTGAGACAAACATGCTTTACATTTAAAATGATTAAATCGAAGTTAAATTTGTACAATTACAAATCACAAAATTTAATAATCACTTAAGTTTTAACAGTTTGAAAATAATTGAACATTTTAAAAGAAAAGGCTCATCATTGATTGAAAGTAGGTTCTATGAAAAAAGTTCACTTTGGTAGCTTATATATTGCTCTTAACTGCCAGTGGTTGTTTCTGCTCCCGCTGGGTTGGTTCTTTATGAACTGATCAATGATAACGCTTGTCGCTGGTCAAGGATGTAGAGTGCAGCTCGTTCCCAGGATTGTCAGGGAGAGTCTACAAAGTTGGTCCCTCGTCTTAAAGCTTAGGCCACTGTTCCCTTCTTGTTCCAGAGATAGTACCCTTCAACTGGTACCACCACCAACAAGCCAATCCTGGCTCACAGACGTTTTGTTCAGATGAATGAAGTTAAGACAATAACCGATGATTTTTTACACGTATACGTGGGGTTGTTAATTTTAACTTTAAATCCCTCTCTGACTCCGTGTGTTCAGTTTCCTCAGATATTCCTGGTTTCCTCGTGTAAAATGATAGCGATTTACTGGGCTGTTTTGTTAGTCCTGATAAATACTCCAATAAAAGGACCGGTCTGATAAAATGGAATTCTGAATTCTAGGCTTCACTCTGGGAAGGTCTGGTTGTGTCGACTTGGCAAGCGATCTTCTCAGTGTCTTAACACTGAAACGTGTCAGGTTATATTCCCTATCCTACCCTCGCATCTGTTTGTTATGGAGCTAAGTAAAAGCTCAAATCATTTCAAACATGCTGGTGGGGGGGAACGATTTCAAAATATTCCTGACATGGAACAATTTTGAACGTAATGTAGGGGTCTGGTCTTCTATATATGGCATGAAAATAACCATTCCCTGGCAGGCGCTCACCAACACATCTGTAAACTCATACGACAATGTGTTTCAGATGTGACAAATTATTACTTTATCGAAAGTAAACTTGTCTTCCTTGTCTGTCCAAAATGTGTCACTCAGACAGGTAATCTCCTATCTGTCGTGTACTCTGGCCTTATCAGTAATTATATAAATACGCTGGCGATTTTCGTGTTAATCGGTAGCGGCCAAGGTTGGGTACGCGAGAATCACCAACAAGCCTGTCGTTAATATTATCTCTGCCGCTTCTTGCAAAGCTTTAGGGAAGGGACGGGTAACAAACAGATGTGCCGACGTATCTCTGAGAGGAGTGAAAGAATGTAGTTACAAAATAGCTGCTCCAGTGCAGAGAAAGAAAAGGGTGTGACTCGGAAAAAATCCCTGTAAAATCAGTACAAAAATGTAACTGATTACTGCCGTAGTGAAAGAGAGATCGGAAAGAGGTCGCCCCAAATTCCATCTTGTGACATTAATAATTGCATTATTCTTCATAAAAGGCGGCGGACCGATATAAAGTTAACAATTGCCCTGCCCATGCAGCATTGTTCGTGACTTCGGAAATTTCTTATGAACATTACCTTGAGATAGAAGCATCATTATCCTTTTATCTACCACTCTGCCAAGAGTAATCTTGTGCGAAAGTAGACACCTTTGAAGCACCATATTAGATACGCTTGAGTTTTGGCCACTATTGGACCACTAATGAAAAGCAGTGAAGGCCAAACTTGATGTAGCGAAAGGTTTTTCTAGTGTGATGATGATGGTAGAGAAGAAGTCGAATTTCTCTCCAGAAAGTATGAAGTCCCAGTGCCAGAGAAGTACACTGGTATCACAATTGAGTTACGGCTGTGAATACTCTGAGCTGGACAATAGATTTAGGCTTCAGAAGTATACTGCGCCACCTTCGCTATAGTAACTGTCACAGCGCTATTTCGCAGTGTATCTTAGGTATTGTGTTCGACCAAAAGCCAGCCGGGCGAAGCCGGGGCTTCCCGAACTGGTGTGTCATGTGACCACCAGAAGTCGGGGGAAAAGGCGCAAAATTTGGGTAGTCAGAATCTAGCCTCGTCCAGGATAGGACGCATATTTTTCCCTTTGCCAGAAAGTTTGTTGTCTGGCTCATTTTATGGACTATTATGTGAGCGCTTGCCATATTTCGGTCCTGAGTGATGATTATGTTGTAATTCTAGAGAAGTGTGGTTTCTAGTGTGTATAACTTTCATGCCGTAGGTTTATAAGTTGACTATGATTTGATTGTGTCATTGTCACAGTTTTGCCGCTCAGGTGAGCGATAGTCATGACAGGGTATTTTTCAGTGTAAATTGTACTGTCGTGTATGATGCTGATAGTTTAAGCTGTTAAGGCAAGTTACAGTGACATTTCATTATTGTATTTGATGCGTTTGTTGGCCGTGTGAGGCCTTATTGTACTCACGGCTGTTTGCGAGCGACACTTTAGTTTTTTCCTGACCGCGCTATTTATAGCTATCGTGACAGAGGTCACGTGGTCAACTTCCTAACGGGAAAAAATGTGGCGGTGTTTACTTTTGATAGGTCTTAATTAATGCTTTTAGGCTACTTTATTATTATAAATACCGGCTTTAATTTTGCGTTAAGCTAGACTAGAAATGTTAAAGTAAATTTTAGAACAAAAACAAACATTTTATCACAATTAGAACAGAAGATATAATAGTCTGAAATAGTGTAAAATTTACGTTCATTTTTATATTTTGTTATGGTTTGTTTCTTATGGACGATGTCATCAAGGCATGTAAGGAGAGAACAAGAAAGTATTCAGTGGGGTACTGGAAGATGAGACAGGTCTATATTTCGGAGCTGGCATTTGCTGATGATGTTGCCCTGATTGCTAAATCAGAGGCACATCTCCAATCCAACCTGCAAGTCTGGAAGGAAGAGCTGGAGAAGAGAGGGATGGTCATAAGCAGCTCTAAAACAAAATCCATGGTGATATCACGAGAAGAAAGAAAACATCAGATTAAGTTGGGAGAACAGGTCCTGGAGCAGGTCGACCACTTTAAATATCTCGGAGCTATTATAGACCGAAAGGGAGGCATCAAAGAAGAGTTGGCCACTCGAAAAGCAGCGGCTGGGAGACTTTTTCAGGCCATAAATCGTGGATTCCTCAGCAAGAAAGAGGTTGGTAAGAAAACGAAGATGGCTGTATACCGCTCCACCTATGTCCCAGTCTTGACATATGGATGCGAGTCGTGGGCAATGACTACAACCCACAAAAGCCAGATCCAAACCTCAGAAATGAGGTATCTGAGGAAAGTGGTTGAAGTAACAAGAAGAGACATGGTCCGCAACCAGACGATCCGTCAAGGCCTAAAATCCCATCCGCTGCAGACCCAAATAGAACAGTCCCAACTAAGATGGTTTGGCCATGTCTGCAGAATGGGAGAAGATCGGCTACCACGACAAGCATGGGAAACAAAGAGCCAGGGATCCAGACCTCCAGGACGACCCAGAGTCCGCTGGGAGGACAACATTAGACAATCTTTGAAGGACCGAGGACTAGAATGGAACCAGGCCAGGAAGAAGACAGCTGATAGAATGGTCTGGCGCTCTCTCTTCCAAACTTCTACACCTCACGGTAGAAGGGGAACGACTAAGTAAGTAAGTAAGTTGTTTCTTATGCAATTTACACTACAACGATCACAATCAACGTGCAGAACAAATTACAGAAATCAAAAGTAGAAAACCTGCAGAAAATGGATATCATAGTTTTGTTTTGGTTTCATGCGTCAAACATTAATTATTGACATATTAAATTGCAAGTCCACATTTATTACCTTAAAATAATACACCCAATTGTCCCCAAAACATGAGAGCTAACAATTATCTCAATCATACATCACGATGGTCATGTAAAAATGAGTATGGTCATGAGTAAAACGAAATGTTCAATTTAATAAATACAACATACACCTATTAAATGATTTCCACACTCTGTTAATTCTGTCACTCTCACGCAACAACTGCCATAATTTGCTCTAGCCCCAAAATTTCGCTCAATTATCATTCACACTTACTTTTTTTTATAGGAGGAATCTGTACATTCACAGATGGAGAAATTTGTAACAAATGAGTTTCCATTATACATTTTAATTGTGAAGTTATATTTTTAAAACCGCTGGCGCGTCTTTCAATTTGGAAATAGTGGAATGTACAAATTCTCCTCCTTGCTCTCCGTGCATGCCCATTCCAAAGCCATGAGTTCTGATCCAGTCTGCGCAATGTTTTTCTAATATGTTCTGTTTAGGAATTGTCTTACTGGGGAATAGCTTTCTGAACAAAGACATATATATCTCTATTGATGCTGTTATTGATGATATTGATTCTTTACTAATTGGTTTACTGTGTGATATTGTGTTGTGTACTTTCTCAAATGCTTCGTTCAGTGAGTTGAATTGTTCTTGGGCAATAAAAGCTATGTCAGTTATATCTTGTTTGTCTGTAATTTTCAGTGTTTGTGTAATGATTGCTCTTGTAAGATCTTTATAAACTTTTTGTGTGAGATATCTGTGGCAGTGATTCCCTATGAATGCTCTGCTATGATAAGCCTGTGGTACGATTTTGTGTTTGGCTAGTACCTTGTCCAAGTGTGAGCAAACTGGACCAAACCTAGCACACAGATCTTGAAACTGAAGTTTGGCCAGCGCATTTTGTGCATTTTCAAGTTTAACTTTAAAACTATCTGTCTCCACCTTATCCTAACAAAGTTCAATACCTGCCTGAAAAAATTCAATTTTAACTTCTAATTCTTCTGCCTGTTTCCAGTTCCTACCAAATCTCTTCAAGTTCTTAATAGTACTAATGGTTGCATGCATCTCTTGCGGATTCTCAAATATCTTTGCGTCTATTGTATCGGCTACCTGTTCTAGAAGTCTGTGGTGTTTCAAAACAATGCCTAATAAAATATGAAGGTAAGGAGGAGCTACATTTTCAATTTCAATCTCTAACATTGGTTTGTGTAAACAATTATGAAAATGTGCCACTTGCCTTTTATTCCATTTCCCATATTTCATACATCTATTGTAATCTCTTATCAACATGGCCAAACCTCTTGGTTTGCAAGTTGTATGCTCTCTGGATGTCTTTATTTCCTTGTTTTGCTGGAGACACCACAGACATGGGTATGTTCCTTGAGCTCCAGACAAACCAAACATTTTCATCAAACAGTCATAATCCCCGAATAAAAAAACAACAACTTTTTTACCATCCCACTCTAAATCTTTTAGTGACTCTATCTGAGCTTTCATGCCATTCATAAATATTTCTAAATTATCATATGTATCTCTGACTCTAGCCATTGATAAAAGGATGGTTTTAGATTTAGAATTTGGTTCCTCTAAATTTACTACCTGCATTGTAACTTTGAACTGTGAATGAAAGAAGATATACAAACAGTTACTTAGAATTCTTTGGCAGCCGTCGTGTGCACAGGATTGTCTACCAAAGAACACTAATGGAACAGTCCTTATCTCACACACAATAAAAAAATACATTCATATTATAAATACAAGATTAACAAGACTTGAAAGATAGATCAAAGTATGTGGAAGTAATCTATCTATAGCTTTACATGTTTTCTGACGCTTATATACGTAGCTAAATATCATTATAAATGAATGAAAATGCAAAACAGATGGTGTTTTACAAAAAGTTATTTTTTTACAACCTTATTTAAGATTTGCGAGTATCAGGAATGCGTTTACAGTGATTTAAATGTCATAAAATCTGGTGACAATATCCTTGTTCTTCTAATGCCAAACTCACAAAACTGACTACCACACATTCTCAAGATATGAAACCAAAAAAAAGTATGTGGAAAAAATCTTTAGCTTCCCTTCGAGAAGTCTTTATAATTATAAACTCATACGAATGGGCCGATTTTTAGATATTACATTAATAAAAAGATTACTTCTGTTATAAATTTCCTCAAATGATGATGCTGTTTTCAAAAGTCTGTAACTCTGTCAAATATAATTTCAAACAAATAAAAATGTAACGAATGGCACGAGCGCTGTTTTTAGATATTACATTAATAAGCAGTCTGTAACTCTGTCAAATATAATTTTAGGCGTTTTACGGTGCATGTCGCGAGAGGTTCCTTAATTTATGAAGAATAAGACAACAAGGTGTATCAGGTGATACTAGGATAGTTGCCAGAGAAGAGTCTGGTCTTAAAAGAAATACCCCATTCTCAGAAAAGAGCAATGGTGTATAGAGTTCATAGGTATAAAGTCAGGCTGTAAAGAATTTCTGGCCGAGATGGTAATATTCAGTACCAGACTTCTACGGTGCCACTCTCAGAATTATACTTATGGGCTGTTATAGTGTCTAGGGGAATTAATTAAATTCAAAGTAAAAGGAATTCAAAGCTGACATAAAGTAATCAAAACAGTGCACTACAATTTCTTAATTTTATTTATGTACAGTCATCTGTTTAGTTTTGTTTGTGTAAACACAACCCCTAAAAATAAAAACACACTGATGATGTTGCATGTATCTACACCAAATAAAAGTCAATCACTAAAAATAAAGTCTTTTCCTAGTTGTTAAGGCTCCCTTGTTATGAAAAGTCTTAGTGCAACTAATCCTCTGGAACCAATGTTAATGATGGTACTTGAGTTTATCTTCAGTATTAGGGGAGTAGATATTGACAACTGTCATAATGACTTCACTGTTACTGATATCACTTGACTTCACAATATTTCTATGTTATGTAGCTTTTGAAAACTGTCACTCTGACTAAAGTCTATATTGTTTGGTAAATATTGAAAACTGTCACAATAACTTCAATGTTACTGAGAATACTTGAATTCACAATATTTCTTTGTTAAGTAGCTTTTGAAAACTGTCACTCTGACTAAAGTCTATATTGATTCAAGACTAATTTAATCATCACTGTTTTCATCACTACTACTATGACCGGGTGTGGTACGCCAATGCTCTGCGAGTCAGTCTTGTCTAATAGGACTTAACTTCTTAGCTTCCGCCTTGTCCTTGAACAGGAATATAAGATGGAGAAGCCCAACACTGAGGGTCCCCACTCTTCCAACTGATGTAGGTACGGGGTGCTTGTTTCAAATCATCCACCACTAGGTACAACACCAATGTTCTTCTCTGCTAATACGATGAGTGACAGGATACCTCTGACCTGAAATGTAATAGGTCTTACATAGCATCTGGCTCTAAAATCCTCCTACCCAGATTGTAGATTAGTGAGGCAGTTCAGAATAAGTGATGATAACACAGGAAAGGTAGACTCAGTCAGTGACAAATAGGTTTATGCAATAATATAACACATTACAACCCACACTTTCCCAATATGTCCATGATTGACATCATTAAAACTGCATAGGCCTTATGGTGAGTGTTGAGTGCATTAATTTTACAATCTTTCCTCTCTTACTATTTCCTGATAGTATTGTCCAGTCCAGCAATCAGAAAAGGCTTTAAAAGCTTCTGAAACTACCAACCCTCTTTCCGTCCGGCCTTAGTTTAAATGTCGAACATAATTTATACAGCACAAAATGGCTTTCCTTCTCCGAATCACACAAAAAGATCTACACACACAAGCACTTCCATTAAACACTAGTAATTAATATTATACATATTATGACTTAATTCTCTTACCCACAATCTCAGATTCAACAGGCTTGTAATAAACCCATGCAGTCTGCTTTCACTGGCAAATGGCGAAAGAGCTGTGGTAGAATCTGATTCTGTCCTATGACGAATTTGGTTCTGGCGGTTCAAGAGAAATCTCCCAGATTTGTTTCCCCTTTTTATTACAGATAGCTGGCGAACGGAAGACAAGCGATTCCATTGGCTGGCTGGGTCAGTTTATGTTTACCAAAATTTCAGTAAAACAACCGCTTTCTCCCCGATCTGTCGATCTTACAAAACTCCGATAATTTATTCTTCTGGTGTTTCCCAACCGATTCCTTCCATCCAGGTCTTGTTTAAACCGGCCAATTGGGCGCTACCATTTTAATAAGCTATCCCTTTTCTGCCTCCCTTGTAGCGTTTGCAATCACAGTTGAAACCGGGGAAAACAGCCTTCGCTCTAAGTTATTACTGCATGTAATCACTCATAACTCCTGTGTCCATGCTTCTACAACTTAAATCCATGTATTTAATGAAAGTTTAAGATACCTGTTATTTTATTGTGCTCACTGTTCCGAGGAACATACCCTATCCTTTGGCCTGAAGTCACAAGTACACATTACCGTTTGCACAGATTTAATCTAGCAATCCTGCAGCCTACGGTTCCTGAGACCGGTTTTCAGCTCGTGCAGCGATTGGTCGAAACATTTGTTGACATATTTCGATATAGGTAGGCAAGGTAGGCTCTCGTTAATTGCCCTTAGATATTGGTTCAGGACTACGCTACAGTGCAGAGGAAATTTATTATCCGGTGTCAGAATTCCGGTCACCGAAACTAAAAGAGCGCTCTGGTATAGGGTACAAACAGCCGTGTACTGTGCATAGTATTAAAGGGAAGTTCCTGTGAAAGGTGTTTATTTCTTATTGTCAGCCATTGTTGTGTGGTCAGACAAGCCTTATTTATTATCATAAATCCACATTGCAGTGGTGGAGTGTTATCCACAGTTTAAATTGGTTCCTGACAGTAACCCTATGTGATAATATAATTAAATTAGAAAAAGTAACTCAAAATTTAACAGTTAAAAATTTACCATGTCAAATGAGTACAATTTCATAATTTATTATGTACATCTATCTAGCCTTGTAATGAGAAATGGGCATTGGAAGATGGTAAAATGTATGATTATTTATATTTACAAAGTAAAATAAATAATAGTAAAAAGTCTTGGATGTATCTTCCAATGAAATTATAAAGTCTGTCACAGTAGTTTTGGTATCTCTTGCTATCTAGTCTCTAGCTTTTCTCATCACTGACAATCGCTATTGAAACCGCTCACAGTGTTTGTAGGATTGGATACACATAAACTCAACTTGCATTACGCCACGTCTGTTCGAGGTTTCTGAGACACACTGGTAATCAAGAAGACTTTCCTTCATCCCGCCCTATAACTACGGGGGACTAAGGTGTTGAAGATTGTTTGACCACTAGGCTCCAGTTAGCAGGATCAAATGTCCTTAAGTCTTTAATTGATACTTGATCACGAACTCGATCAGGAACGATCATAAAACCTGGAACAAAAGGTAATAGGTGGCTATGGTGTTCCAACAAGCTCACCCACCACTGATGTTCATGAGGCGACCATGTCTTCAGTGTTTGTATGTAAATGAATGATTCGTGGCAGTATGTTACAGAGATAGCATGATAAGATAGTGTCTACTGTGCAGAAGATAACAAAATGCATGAATAAATCACATGTTATGATACATGGATATGATATAACCTTTGCCTTCCACTTATGGGTGCCAAGCCACTTATGTACTTGCTGGTATGTCGTAAGCTTCCAGGCAAGAACTAGCCATGATATATTTGGCTAACCAATTAATTGTTATGCTTCCTGACAATGCCGGTTGAGGTTATCTCTGGTTATCGTCACTGGCTTCCTGTATACCCTTTTTATTATGTCTGACACAATCAAATAGTAAACAAAATCTGAAATAAAATGATATTAGTCACACATACATCTTTAATAAACTTACATACCCTCTAGGATTAATAAGCGCACAGTGAGGCTGCATCTGATGAAGTATATCTGCCCTGCATGCAGCGTGAAAAAAACTGTTCTTGCAGAGACTGTCTTCCAGTCTCTCACTCTGGCGTCTGGATTTTGTTTGTGTGATTTTAAACGGGCCGCTCTGTCCTTATATTTGGGCGACTCTCCCGTACGAGAAAGCACCGTCTTGAGTCCGCTTAGATTTTCGTTTAATCTCTTGGTTTGAGGCGATCTGTGCTTTTTCTGTACTTGTTTTCTCTTCTTTTCACTACACACTTATATCTTTCCTTCCTTCCTAGGTATCCTTTCATTTTCCCAATAGGAAGCGTTCATTCTATCCATGTTTTATCGAAATCCGTTTAGGTATGAATTTATAATAATTTCTAAGAAATCACGAGCTAACTATTAGCAGATGTGATGACTATGAAAAATATTAATTATTTTAAAAACTACTTACATTTGAATAATATCCTTTTGGAAATCACTCATACTCTATCTCCTACTGTGAATTAATATAGTTTAAATGTCCCTCCTCCAAGCTTGCTCTTGTAGCGTTACATTTTCTTTCCTGCCAATGCAAATTTTTAAGATCGGCCATGTTTCATATATTCGCTCCTTCCTACACTTTCTCAATGCTGTACGGCTTTAAGCGAAACGCAAATATTTCAGTCCGTCAACTTCAAAGCAAGACCTACCGCGCTGTCCCTTCACCCTTCTCGCTGTGTCGCGTTACACATTTTTTTTTTCACAAACAAAGCAAGTGGTACCAAATTCTGCCACACTTGACGGGAAGTAATTATGTTGTCCACTTTCTGCTGCATGTCTTGATGACTTCACTAATTCTGCTGTGGCCATTTCATTTCTTTTCTTTCCATTTCACCTTTTTTGAATATTTGTCGTTAAACTCATCGTGACTTGTTGTTGTTGTTGTTGTTATTTAACTAGTGCTGCGGAGCTTTCCACTCTTTTGCAGTCAATACTAAATTGAAGAGTCTTTGGTATTATCTACATTGTAGATCCTTCTTTTCCTGCGGCTTTTCTGCCATTCCAAAATGTATTGAGGTCATGAGCTCCAGTTTCTCCATCATGGCTTGCATCTAAATGATCATGTCACAACTGGTCTCAAGCTAGGAGGAAGAAGCATGAGGCATACTGGGCATTTCCCGCAATACGGGGGAGGGGGGTGCTATCCAAATATGCAGAGTTACAATACTGTGCTCTGACGTCCTATTCAGTGCCACTTCTCAGCTCCTCCTGCCTACCATGGGGTCCATAGTGAGATCCTCCTGCATGCAGTCAACCAGGTTAAAAGCCATTTATGTCTTATCGTGACTTCTGGTCAGTGGTACATGGAATGCGGAACAAAAATTGAATCCCTGTGTGCTCTTTTAATGGGTGACCAATTTAGCTTTCACTGTACAATGCGCGCCTTATCCGTATTTTTCCCGAAAAGCTTACAGGATCTTTTGATTGTACATTATATAACATTTTACTGAGACAGTTATTATACTGTTCAAAAAAAAGAAACGCATAGCTACTGAAGGCACACACATAGCCATAATTTTGACATTCAATAACTTTTTTAATTTAATGAGTTAATTGTTCAAATTGCACACAAGAATACCTTAGGGTTAAACCAATCAAATGACAGTTGTTTTGCATCTGGGTCACGAGAGTTTTTTGGCGTACGGGCTTTCCCGTTAATATGGTGTGTGGCCTCCTCTTGCATCGATCAGCGACTTGCATCTCCTGGGCATGGATGCGATCAGACGTCTGATGTGGGCCTGTGGGATGGCTGCCCACTCTTCCTGGAGTGCTGGAACAGATCACGACGATTGGCTGGAGCAACGTCTCGGCGACAAACACGTCTATGCAGCTCATCCCACAGGTGCTCAATCGGACTGATGTCTGGAGACAGGGATGGCCAGGGAAGGGTGAGAATGTTGTTGGTAGTCAGGAACTGCGTGGCCGAATAAAGCGATCCTCCGCTGCTGTTGTCACTCTGGGTCGTCCACTGCAATGCCGGTCTTCAACTGAGCCAGTGGCTTGGAACCAGTGCCAAAGTCGACTGATGGTACTCTGATGCACGTTTAGATGCCTGGATACCTGACTTTGACTTTCGCCTGCATGCAGTCGGCAATAGCAATGTTCCTTAAATTTATCGATAGAGACACCATAAATGTCTGCTTGAAAATTATAGTGCGTTTCACAATGTTTGTCGCTGTTTAATATTCAATATCTCTGCAACCACTTGATCATAATTGTTGCAACTTTGCATATAACCTAATGATCGCTATGTCCCGAGGGGGACATTTTTTTCCTCGCTAACAAACTTATGGTTTTAAATTTTCTTTATTTAAAGTATACAAAATCGACCACCTCCTAGTCCAACCGTGTTTTGAGAGGGCTTACTCCTTCATATTTGTGCGCTATTTCGATTTAACATCTTGAACGCAGGTTTACGTGATTTTCCCGTGTTTCAGCGCACTACCGCACTGTTTTGAACATTACATTGGTCCTTCCGGTGCGTTCAGTTACCGTTCTACTGATTATGTATTTCAGTGCATAGGCGTATCTTGCGGTATTCTAGGTCTGTAATACAATGGGTATGAAAGTCAAGTTCCTTACACTGCATACAATGGCAGTGAAGATATATAAATATTTCTGCAGAGAAGCTAAGCGTGGTAAACTGTATCGAAGTCTCTCAAATCCTGAAAAGAGAACTATTCACGCTTTGGGTTTAAGTAAACGCCCATTTCATCAATTACTCAAAGCTTATGGAATTTTCAGTTCAATCAATACCAGGACGCAAGGAAGAAAGGAAGCAGTAGACAGTTCTGACAGGGATGTGATTAGAAGAGAGATTTGTAGAATGTTCAATTGCAAAGAAACTGTGACACTAAGAAAACGGAAAATTCGGCTGAGAACACACAATGACATTGATGTGTCGAAATCAACATTATGGAGAACTGTTTGAAGCATTGGCTTTACGTTTAGGAAGTACGCTAGTGGAAGAAACGTCATCTGCGAGAAGCCGCACTTAGTATCTATGAGAAGTAAATATTTACGAGAAGTACGGGAAATGCGTAATCAAGATTATGATATGGTGTCTGTGGATGAAACTTGGATCAATGCTCACCACACAAGTGAAAAGGAATGGCAGTTATCAGATGGAACGATTGAAAGATGTGTACCCAGTGGAAAAGGACAACGTATGATAATGGTACATGAAGGCAGCAGCCATAATGGGCTAGTGAAAAATGCTGAACTTATTTTCACTTCCAATTATACGGACAACCGGGACTATCATACCGAGATGAACGGTAACATATTTAGAGAGTGGATTGAATATACTATTCTTCCGTCCCTAAACAGACCATCCTGTCTGATAATAGACAACGCATCACACCACATAGCTGTGGCAGAAGAAGACAAAATCCCGACATCTTCGAGTACAAAAGATGCTCTAAAGATTTGGCTCAGAAAAGAAGACATTCCATTTAACGAGGGGTTTCTGAAACCTGAATTACTGTCCCTTGTTAAGAAATAACAAAAGACCAAGATATTCCATATAGACAAGTTGATTCAACAGCATGGTCATAAGTGTTTGAGACTACCACCTTATCATTCACATTTAAACCCAATTGAACTCGTTTGGGCAAAAGTTAAAGGACAGGTGGCAGCTGAAAATATAACTTTCAAACTATGCAATATGAAAGAACTAACATATGCCGCCCTCTCGCAGATAGACAAAGATTATTGGTGTAAATGTGAAGACCATGTCTTAAAAGAGGAAAATGACTATTGGAAAAAAGATGGACTGTCGTTCGTTCAGCCGAGAATAGTCATCAATATGTTAGACTCGTCTGACTCAGAATAAGTGTGTAAATACTTTATATGTTTTATATGTTTTCTCCTCCATCTATGTGTATATGTAAACCAATTCATTTCCTTTTTATCTCCACGATTTCACTACTATTTTTAACATACACAGTACTTTCACCTCTTCATGCATCCAGTCACGTTTTAGTATAAAAAGTAACATTTACAACGAATAGGCGTTATTATTCTCTCAAATATTTCGAAGAAATAAAAAAGGACCTCACGTAGTAATCAGTTAACAAACCCCTCTAACATTCGAATCGTATAGACGCCTATGCCGAAAATATGCAACTTCCGTCATTTACGGTAATTTATTTTCTTCCAGGACAAAATAATTACTTCGTTAAAAAAGGTCAAAGGAATTAGCCGTTGCAAGAAAAGAACACTACCTGCAACATTGAATTTTATAAAAACTTTGGGACATTGAAAATATAAGACCACATGCAAAAAATCATGTTTATCAGTGCAAGGAATATGGAGATATTTGAAGTCAATCGTCGACCGATCTTTTTGAAACGCATTATAACTGAATTATTTTGTGTAGCGTTATCCTTTTATAGGGTTTCAGTTGCGTAGTCAGTGAATAGTGTTCACCCCAAATTTTGTTGCTTTCACGTGCGCGCAACATGAGCTGTGGTCAAAAATTGCGTCATAAACACTATTGACCACTGCGTTGTAACAATTACAAAGACGAACGCAATTCAGGTCAACACGTGCATTTGACACTGTAAAGAACATTTGAGGCTGGTTTTTATATACACTAGCACCAAATTTTACTTACAAACTCATAAAAACGCGCCCTCGGATAGCTATGCGTTTCTTTTTTTGAACAGTATAATTTGGGGGATGCAACGGTTATTGGTTGCTTCTTCTTCGTACACTCAGACGTCCACTTGAATGTTTTCAAAGAAAGCGGTAGTCAGTATGAGGCTATTTGAATCTCCGTAGAGCTTTTCCTCGAATTATACTGTTGTAGGCCATATTCGCTTTCTCTGTTCCGCATATGTTGGGCAACTTTGAAGCACATGTTCAGCAGTCATTTTATCAGTGCCACAGTTACAGTGGTCGGTAGTTCCTATCTTTAGCTTGTTGAATAGATGATATCTCAAGCTGTTGTGGCCAGTGCGGAGTCTGAAGATTACCACTTGTTCTCTTCTGCTGAGGTGGTCTGGTAGTATGCATCATTTTGTGTGTGACCTGAATGCTCTACATCCCATTTGTTTCTGTACCTAATTCTGTTAAAACTCTTCGCCTTATCGAAAGTTACGCTTGCATCAGGCTGAGGTAGATTTTCACCTTCCTTTACCAATCTGCCAGCCTCTTCATTGCCGGTGATATTACAATGAGATGGGATCCATTGGATGACAACACTTTTGAATCGTTGACATAATAATATTCTGATCCACTGAGGTCATTCAGGTCTGTATTATTTTGGTTTTTCAACGCTGCAGTTACTGACTGTGCATCGGTAAAGAAAGCAACTTGTCTGTGCATTCCTCTATCATTATAACCTCTGCTGCAGTTATGTTTAAACATGTTATTGACTCAAAAGGAAAAAAAACGCACAAACTTAAGCACAAAAAATTATAAACTGAAAAAAAACAAACAAACACGAAAACAAACAGAAAGCGAATTTAATTGATACGAGCCTTCACAAGCAACTATGAACGTTACGCACATGAAACGCCACTCCACTCTAGTTTACGTGTGATTACAACAACTCGTGCTCTGTTATAAGAAAATGTGTTCGTGTTTTTTAACCAGGTTATGACCCCGTGCTTGTCACCGCAGCTCGCATCTTTACGCTCCAGCCAATTTTAGATTGACAAATGTCTTTGCTTACACACGGTGTTTTACATTAATTATGCTTATCACGTATCCGCAAACTGATTGTTACCCCTTAGTTGTATGTACGTTTTTTAATCTTTCATATCAAAAATATACTCCAGTCACGCAATCGTGTAATCGGCACTTCTTTAAAGATATAGTTTTATATTCGTGAGAGTGTACCGTAAGAATGTACATGCATTTCATCATTCATTCATTTGTTCAAGAATTTATATATATATTTATGACAATGTATTACTAATGACAATAAGTTCATTAAGTAGTTCCACAAATAGTACATTTCTTCTGCTAGTCTTTTTTTCTTTATTTTTCCTACTCATAAGTTTTATTTTACTTTACAACGTTGACTTTCTTGAAATTGATATGTTAAATGCATATGAGAAAAAAATGAAGTCAGTATGAAAGGTGAGAGAAAGGAAGAGCAGAATGTCAGACGGGCCTGCGTGCCCAATTCTTAACCCTTTGAAAATAAAGTTCGTTCGTTCGTTCTCATATTCCTTTGTTGGTGAATGTAAGGAAGCAACAATATCAAAGACAAATTGTCAATTCTTGAGCCCACCACTGATATCAATATACTCATTCTAGGTCTACTATTTTCTGACAAATTAAACAGTCACGCATCAATTAGTGACGTCAACACAAGCTGACTGATAAACCCCGAGTCCAGAAGTTATCTTTCACTATAAAATTATTCGTCTTCATAACAGGTCTCTTTCACAAAGCCACACTGTTTCTCTTGTTGCAAATAACCCGTCAAGAAATAATGAAGAAGTTTAAAAGCTTTATTTCATAATAAAAGAGCCATCCAAAATATTTTTCATATTTCTTTTAAAACTTTAACATTCTGTTAAAACTAAAGACTGATTTTTTTTTTTAAATACAAAGAACATTACAGGAAATAATTAAAGTTTTAATTCCACGCATCTGTTTAAAGTCAAGCGGTACCAGCGTTCCAGTCATCTTGAAACGTCGTCAGTTTCCTGTAAAATTATATTTGGCCATGATAACCAGCGACGCCCAGAATCAATCATTTGATCTACTAAGGTGTATACCTATTAGATGCCGTTTTTGCGCATGGTGAATTTTATGTAGCACTGTCGGGACGAATAACCCAGATAATCTTAAAGTATATATTCAGAATCATGATATCAAGACAAATATTCTACACACCATCGTACAGTTACAACAACAAAATTGTGATTATAGAACTGTTGTAATTAGTCAAATTACACTCTGTTTTAATATTCCCACTTCCTTTGTCTTCTTTGTCTTCTAAATTTATTGCAAATGCTGAAAGTAAAAGATGTTTGCTTTAATTTGTCTCCCCTCATAATTTTAACGGATATTTGTTGTAGTTTGGTAATTAAAAACTGACAATTTATAATATTGACAATCTGACGGTATTGCTTCCCCTGCTTTGTAGTAGTGGTCCAACAGTGGCCAAAACTAAAAGAGTATCTAATATGGGCCCTCAAAGGTGTCTACCTTCGCACAAGATTACTCTTGGCAGAGATGTAGACAGAAGACTTCTATCACAAGGGAGTATTCACAAGATATTCAGATAAGCGAAAACAATGCTGCATTGGCTGAGCAAGTTAATTCTAGAATCTGCCGACAACTTTTGTGAAGAATTTAACAATGATTAATTTTAGCTCGTTCAAGCCCCCACCCCTGATTTACTCAGTGGAATTCTTATTAGTCTGGTATAGCTCTGTTTAGAGTGTGGGTGGTAAATTGACTGAGACAAACATGCAGAACATTTAAAATGATTACATCGAAGTAAAATTACAAATAACAAAATTTAATAATCACTTAAGTTTTATCAGTTTGAAAATAATTTGAATAGTTTTGGATCAAGAAAAAGTTATCATCACGGTCGTGATGGGATGTAATTTGTTACAAGAAGTTCAAGTGGCAGGATATATATTGAACTTAGCTGCCAATTACAGTTCTGCTCCTTCTGATGGGTTGGTTCTTTTTACACTGCACAAGCTTGTCGCTGGTCAAGGTTGTCGGGTGTAGCTCGTTTCCCAGACATGTGAGGGAAAGTCAATGAAAGTTGGTCCCGCGTAGGCCACTTGTCCCTTCTTGTTCCAGAGATAGTACTTTCTGCTGGTACTACCAATAACTATGATAAAGAATAGAAGCGAAACGCTTTCTTGAGTATTGTGTATTCCTACACATAGTTATGTGCCCCCCTCTTCTATTCCATCATCCCATTAAACTCAGAATTTACCCTCGATGAGAATTAAATTTAATCCCTTGGGATAAAACTTTCTTTAAATTGAATAGATTTAGCTTTACATTACATTTAAATGAAAAGGTTAATAGTACAGATAGAATATGTTTACATTTACATTTCCATTGATTGAAAAGTGTTCACAACATAAATTGAATATATTTTCATTTATGTTCACACTGATTTGAAAAGTTTGAAAACTTCCAATAATTTTAAAAGTGGAAATGTTTTAATTTACATCTCCACTTGTTGGAATGCTTGAAAACTTACATTAATTTTAAAGTGAATATGTTTACCTCGACATTTACGCTGCTTTGAAACTGTAAATATTATAATTAAAATGTACATCATTTCTTTAATCTTTTCCTCCCTGCTCCATATGGAACCTGGGACTCTTTCTGCGTTTAGTTCTCTTCAAGAAACTAGTGATAAAGCAATCACCAGCCCGTGCAGTGGTGGTTAATAAAATCATCATTCATATATATATATATATATATATATATATATATATATATATATATATATATATTATATATATATATATATATATATATATATATATATATATATATATATATATATATATTGTCGTGGTTGAGTTAAAGTGTAGGAGTATTTGCCGAGTTGGACAATAGCAGTGAAATCGACAATGATAGTGGACTGGCAGAGTTATAGATTACACATATATAAGGTGTAAATAGGAGGTGGACTTGAGACAAACTTGGAAGAAGATTTATTAAAGTTATCTCTCTCTCTCCAAGCCTCAACACACTTTTATAGTCTAAGCACCTCCCGCTCTCTCTCTTTTCTCTTATCAAAAAAAAGAGACTATAGTAAAGAGCTAAAACATGTAAATTATGGATAAAAAGGTCGTGAACAGCGCATTAATAAATGAGTAAAATTTATTAAAAGAAGAAATGTATGAAAATAATGCATATCAGCACAAACAACATGAATTTTCATCAATAATCACAAATATGCAAATACACACCAACGAACACACAGACAACCAACATAAAACCTGTAGAACACAGAGAGATAAATAAATAGAGTGTCAGTCTGTCCGCTTTCGTGGGACCAAATGCGCTAGCTCCAGAAAAGTGTCTTACTTGTAGATATCCTTCAAGGTGATGGAATAACCTACATAACTTTCCTGTAGGTGCTAATCGTTGGTGACCCTTAATTGCGCGAGGGGGACTGGAAGACTCTGTCCATCTCCGGCTGACCGCTCATAAGTGCGAGGTTGTACATAACCCAGAAATACACACAAGACGAAGTTACTTGAGGACAAAGGGTCCCATGCGCTCTTATCCGGCGCTGTGAATTTTGCTTTCGTGCTTGGTATTAAATCCGGTTTGGGCTGGCTTGAACTGTGGTTTGACTGAGTGCTCCGTTTAAGCACACAAAGTCTGGTGATATTAAATTCTGCTATAGGCGCTGGGCTGCTTGATAGCGGGAAGCCGCAATGCTCTGACTGGTGATCCAAAGGCGAGTAGGAAACTACTACTGCACTATGGTTTCAGATGTTGCGTTGGCTCGTTGCACACTGCGTGAGCTTAATTTCCCGTTAGAGAGAATGGCTTTGACAAAGGGTTTTGTTTCAGGTAGAAGGGGTGACGACTCGTGAATGCTAGGTGTTTTTAGAAACCCTCTAGATCGAAGAGAATTTGACGTTCTTCGCCTGACTGGAGTCTTGCTCAAACAATTCGGTATCCCTGAAACTGAGACCCAAAAAGAGACGACCTTTACATCAAGCAAACAATGAAATTATACTAACGTTACACTAAACAGTTATGCTCCACTATGGGATTTAAATTATTGTAATCATTGCTATGATAGTTTAGGGGCTGTCTTTAACCATATAAGTCTCCTGTTCCTCCCACTCTATCAATTACACTGACAAACAACATTTTTCTTTCTTATATAAGAATAAGTGTTCTTAGGTCAGTTTCTTGCGCTGATTTCAAATCTGAAATCCGTTTATCTCTATCACGTCGGGTTCTTAAGATATTTGTGAATAAATATATTTTTGGGAAACCGTTATTTGCTCCGTTTCATTTTTACTATATAACTTATTAAAAATTAATAAAATGCAAAATAATTCTACTTTTTATACTGCTAAAAGATGCATGACATATGTTACGCTATTTTTCAAATAGTTACTGTATTTTGAAATAATTCTGAGCGAAATATGGCTTCTAGAAGTTGTAGAATTGGTATTGAAACCAGTGCCTCATGATCCAATCACGTGTCCGATCCCAGTTCCACCATAACAATATCCGTTGGACGTGAATGAACCATCAGAAAGTGATAGTTTACCTGCTTTAGAAACTAATTCTTATATAACCGGTGAATGATAGTGGTTCACTTAATTTTAACAGTGAATGATCTTGGACTTACCAAAAGATCATTCAGAACTTTCTTCTTCTTCCAACTCAACGGTTCGCGACTCAAAGAATGGAATCTTTTAGAGCCCAATACTCCGATATCTAAATTTCGTCATAGACACAGAGAACTTGTTCAATACTTTGAGATGGATGATGGCATTTGCTATTGCAAAGATGTAAACGGTCTAATGGTGCACCTCGGTCGTGAGCACATAGTCAACGAATGGCGACTTTTCATCGATCCAAGATGTCTAAAAGCCGTGTTATTGCTTACGGAAATTTATTTTCAAATTCCAGTCGAATTATAAAAGAAACTTATGACAATATGGCTATACTTTTGGCAAAAATAAAGTACAATGACTACCAACGGCGGATTTGTGGAGACCTAAAGGTCATTGCAATTCTCACGGGCATGCAGACTGGGTATACTAAATTTTGTGCCCTATGTTGGGGCCGCAACAGACAGGAAAATAGGTGTTATCAATCGTATGCCTCTGGCATAAAAATGTAATACATGAGCCATTGTTAACAAATACATTTTAGAAAATGCAATGTTCTTGCGTTAGATAAAACGAGCAAATCACTTATCTTCAGTTTGTAGCGATGCAAAGATAAAGGAAGGTATCTTTGTAGGACCTCAGATTAGGAAAGTTATTGCAGACAAACAATTCGAGAACTTGTTACATGGTAGTGAACTCGCGCATGGATGGCATTCAAATCGGTCGGCTGCTTTCTGTCGACTATGTGAAAGCATAACTAGTGTTTATCTACACGTAAGACACTTTCTGGAGCTAGCGCATTTGGTCCCACGAAAGCGAACAGACTGACACTCTATTTATTTATCTCTCTGTGTTCTACAGGTTATAATTTTTATGTTGGTTAAAAAACTTCTGTGTGTTTGTTGGTGTGTATTTGCATATTTGTGATTATTGAAAAACATAGAAAATTTTTTTATGTTTTTTTTTGTTTTTTTTTTGCTGATTGCATTATTTTCATACATTTTTTCCTTTAATAATTTTTTCTCATTTATTAATGCGCTGTTCACGACCCTGTCATCCACAAATTTACATGTTTTAGCTCTTTACTATAGTCTCTGGCTGCTTTTTTTATAAGAAAAAAGAGAGACAGCGGGAGGTGCTTAGACTATATAAGTGTGTTGAGGCTTGGAGAGAGAGATAACTTTAATAAATTTTCTTCCAAGTTTGTCTCAAGTCCACCTCCTATTTACACCTTATATATGTGTAATCTATAAATCTGCCAGTCCACTATCATTGTCGACTTCACTACTATTGTCTACCTCGACAAATACTCCTACACTTTAACTCAACCACGTCAAAGTCCGACTTGGGAACAAGAGGAAGAGGACACCTTGGTGGACAGAGGAAGTGAAAGAGAAAATAATAGAGAAGAAAATGACATGGAAAAAATACTTAGGAGCTGAAAACACTGCAGGACAAATAGAGAAATATAGAGAATATGTGACACTCAGAATTAACCTAACAATAAAGGGATGGAAGTGTGAGTAGAGTATGAAGAAGAAGTATGTAACTAGAATCAAATGCAAACGTAGATGAAGTATGGAAGCATAAACAAAATAAGAACCAACAAATGGATAGTAAAAGAAGAGATGGAATGAAATGAAGAATGGCCAGCAAAGAAAGAAAACAATGAAATGAGAGTAGGAAAAGAGAACAATGATACAACATGGTAACCATAAAATTAAACAATGCATTGTATAAATAAACACTAGTATGGCAAAACAACATATACTAGAAAAAACAATGCATATCTAAACCAAAGAACAAATAGCTAGCTACCATTTAAAAATAGCATAATATGCAAGAATAGCCAAGTTACTAAACTTATGCAGTACAAATGATGAACTTATTATAGACATCAAAATTAACAATACTGCTACAAATAGTTACCCCTAGCTCACAATCAAGCGCTGGGTAATGAAAATATCTCACAATGTCAGAAAAACACCTTTCCAAAGTACAATACCGAAATGTATCGTAATGATAATCTAAATTTAAATCGCATTATCACTATAATTGTAACACGTTCAATGTTTATACCAAACACAGTCATACAAGAACAATATGGCAATGGCATGGTGCATAAAAAGTAAATAATACAATGTCTTAAATTAAACATATACTATAAATATCCATTGCTCCAGTGATCTTGAAAACTCTTGTGAGCATGAGGATACATAATCATCTAGTGTGGCGGCAAAATTCTGTCTGTCTTCACTGGAACAGGAAAACTTGCCCAAGGCGACATATACAACAGGTTGAAAAGTAATAGCCTAATCACGTAACATAGCAACTCTGATTCTCATGGGAAAGCCGTCGCTGTGAAAAAACACAAATGACAATCACTATTTTAATAACGGTAGGATTTTATGAAAGGCAACAATTAACTTTAAATTTAACCTACCGCGTGTGGTTTTGTAAACTTCCGACCCCTGTACGATGTTAATCAAACCTTCCTCCGTTACATAAGAAAGGGTAACAGAGAAAATAACACAGCGTGAACTAGAATCTTGAATTAAATAGGGTCATGAAAGTGTTCTATCAGTGTGCGATAATGCATAATAGAGTCGTGGGTATATAAAGTGATACCGAAATCTATAAGCAAATCTAGAAGAAAGTAGTTAAGCAGAATCCTGTGGGCTTCGAGACCATATGTCTGCCATCACATTATTCGAACCTCGAATAGCTCGTATAGAAAAGTGGAAGGGCTGTAGCGAAATGGTATAACGAGTGGATCTTGAGCTCTTCAAGTCCTTATTCTATATAGCTGTGAGAGCTTTTTGGCCAGTGTTTCTACTATAAAATGCGCGCCAAGAAGGAATCTTTGAAGTTTCAGAATCGCCCAGACCATTGCTAACAATTCACGGTCTAGGACAGAATAGTTCCGTTCTGCCGCAGTCAATTTCCTAGAGACATACATCACTAAATGCAAAGTTTCAGAATACTCTTGCATCAATGCGGCCCCAATCCCTATCGATGAGGCGTCGCTGAGAAGAATAAAAGGCTTATGTGAATTGGGTAGTCGCAAGATAGGGGCAGATGAAAATAACAGCTTAATTTTCTCTAAAGAAGTCTGGCATTCTGGGGACCAGTGTACTATGTTAGGCGATCCCTTCTTCAATAGACGAGAAAAAGGTGCAGTGATCGATGATAGGTGTGGAATAAATCTTCCATAAAATTGAATTAGACCTAGTAGACTACGAACCTGTTTTTTTTTTTTTTTGTCTTAGGAGTAGTGATATTGAGGATCTTCGAAGTATTATGGTCCTCAGTCTGCAAGAGCCCATGACCAACACGGTGGCCCAAAAAAGAGATGTTGCTGAACCCAACATGGGCTTTAGACGGTTTAGCCGTCAAATTGTGGGACCATAGTGTAGACAAAAGTTCAGAAAGACCTTTAAAGTGATCATCCCAAGAATTACTAAAAAGGCAAATATCGTCGAGATACGCAATAACATCTGGACGATGAGAAAGAATTTGACGCATCATGCGTACAAAAGTAGCCGGGGCGTTGACGAGCCCGAAAGGCATAAAGTTCCATTGAAACAAACCCCCAGATGTTGAAAAGACAGTAAGAGGTTTGGCGCGTTCAGTAAGTGGGACTTGCCAGTATCCTTTGGACAAGTCGAGTTTAGCAAAGAAGAGTGAATTAGAAAGTTTAATGAGTAGATCTTCCTACAAAGGCATTGGTTCTGCATCAAACTTAGTCACTTGATTGAATTTGCGATAGTCTACACAAGGACGTATGTTATTGTCTTTTTTCTGACAATAACCACAGAAGAGGAGTATGCCGAAGTAGATGGTTCAATTATATTTAAATGTAACATTTCATCTAATTCTTTTTCAACTTGAGTTTGAAAGTGTAATGGAATTGGGTAAGGTCTAACTCTAATAGCGTTATAATCAGTGAGTATAATGTCATGAGTAATGACCGATGTTTGACCAGGAATGTCGGTAAGGACGTCCTGAAAAGTCTGCAATAAAGAAGAGACTTGCTGCTGTCTTTCTAAAGGTAACTCAGAAGAAATAGCCACATTTTCCCATGATTCTGTTGAATGTAAAGGGACAACAGGAAGAGGAAGATGTACGTCCGAGAATGTAGCCTCTTCCTCCTGAATAACAGACAGAGATGCATAGTGATTATGACGCACTGGAGGATCGTCGGTCGCCTGAAAAACAGACTGTAGATAGTATGGACGGGCATGAAATTCTTACAGCATATTAATGTGGTAGGTTTTATGATTCCCGTCAATATCGACAACATAGTCGACGTCAGAAATTCTTGAGATAATAGTATAAGGACCTTTCCAGGAAATAAGAAGTCGATTATCCCTACGAGGGAGCAACACAAATGCTTCGTCACCAGGATAGAGTTGTCGTAGACACCTATATCTATTTGCAAAGAGCCTCGCTTTCTCCTTGGCAGACTCAGATGCTGAGGTAGCTAACCTACATGCATCAATAATTTTCTGTCTGAGAGCAATGACATATTCGTAAGAAGATTGAGTGTCATCGTTAATATCCTCAGCAGTTAATAGGTCGTGAAGTAACGACATGGGACCACGAGGTTGCGCACCAAAAACGAGCTCGAATGGTGAAAAACCAGTATACTCATTTGGCACTTCCCGATATGCGAAAAGTGCAGCGGGTAAAACCCTGTCCCAATCCTGCGGATAATCATCAGTTATCTTCCCAAGTAAATTTTTAAGCGTTCTATTTTGACGCTCAACCAAACCGTTTGACATAGGGTGAAACACACTGCTTAGAGACCTGTCAATGTGGAGCATGGCCATTACCTGAGACATAGAGTCTGCCACAAATTGTGTGCCATGATCAGATAAGATTTGTTTGGGAAAACCCAGACGCGAGAAAATTAGCCAAAGAGCATCTGCTACATCAGCAGAAGAAATGTTCTTAAGAGGTAAAGCCTTTGGCCAACGCGTACACATATCGATACATGTAAGGATGTATTGGTGTCCCCTGGCAGATTTGACTTTAAAAGGACCAATAATGTCAATTGCCATTTTCTGAAAAGGACGAATAGGAATATCTGCAGCTTGGATAGGTGCTGCATGGCGTGGACCTCGTGACTTAACCTCCTGACATATTTTACAGGAGCGACAATAAATAGTTATATCTCTATTTACGCCCGGCCAAAAGAAGGAAGAAAGAACCCTAGATTTAGTTCGGGAAAATCCCATATGTCCTGCACACTGAGAGTCGTGAACATGTTGCAAAATACGAACTCTCATGTCCGTAGGTACCAGAATTTGCGAACGTATGGACGAAGTAGAACCCCGTACCATTCGAACTAGCACTCCATTTTTAATTAAGAACCAATATTTAAGATTTGTGTCACAGTTTGCATTATCTTGTTTAACTAGCAGAAAATTTTTTTGAAGTGATGTATCCTTTTTCTGAAGTTTGATAAAAGACTCCCGTGAAATAACAGAATGAGGATCCTGATTATGTACCTCGTTAATTTCAGCAGGTGGGGTATGTAAAAGATTTTGAGCTTGTGCTCTAGTTGTGACTGCATAGGCAGCATGAATGCTCTGCTCTTCCCAGGTAGCAATCTGTTGTGGAGTACAATCATTAACCCCATGTATATGTCCGACGATAAGGTCTGCAATAGGATTCGGGAGCATGCATGCGTGGACATGTCCTGTAAAAAAGGGAGTGGCTATGTGGACGGTAGCAGTCGGGAAAGTTTCAACTGTCCCACCAAATGTCACACATTTCACTACATCACCAGTGGCACAGGAAGGATGTATCAGAGACTGCTTAATCCCAACAGTTGTGTATCCAGAATCAAAGAGAACTGAGACTGGATTATTATTTACAAATCCCTTATGTAGAGTAAGAGACCCTTTTCCGTCATGCGCAGCTAAGGCAGGAAGAGTAGGCAGAGGAAGATCGCAACTCAAGGTAGTCACCACTGTAGGCTGGAACAGAGTTGTGCACTCCGGGCACTGAGATGCTCTCTCGAAATCGAAACCAACGCAAGCAGTAGCAATAGAAACACTATTATCATTATTACCTTGATTACCAATAGCCTGGGGCTCCTGTTGAGCAGAGTTAGCATGGCGATGCGATCTATCATTTGGAGATCTACCGTCATATCGCGATCTATCACAACTATTATTTCTATTGGGACCATTGCTAGTTCCTCTATTAGGACCATTGTTCCGATTTGAACCCCAGTTAGCATAGTTGCGATTACTATTTCCCCTTTGATCAAAATATCTATTAGATGAATTTTGTTGTCTGCGAGAACAATTATTGTAAGGTTGATAATCTCTAGTATAGTTACCCCTTCCAAAATTTCCATAATTGTTGGAACCAAAATGCTGAGGTCCGTTAAATTGTCTCCAGTTTCTTGGAGAATGAGAATTACTACGTGGTGGACCCCCTTGGTACTGTCCAAAATCACGATTATCTCTCCTACTAAAATTGCGATCAGCACTGTGAGATCTATGGCGCAAATTAGGACCATATGGTATTGCCGAAGCCACGGGTAAACCCTCTCTGACTTGAGAGTGGCTAACAGTCACATTTGGGTGTGCCGTGACGTATTGGCAACAGTATTGTTCCATATCTTTCAAGTTCGTAGGCTTTCGCTCATGTAGAAAGGAAAGAAAATAAGTGTTAACTGATGACATGACTTTGTCACGGAGCAATAAGTCCATAAGGGCTTCATATGTGTGTTCAGTTTTTGAAAGTTCAATCCAACGTGAAAACGTAAGACGTATATTTGCTATAAACTCTGAAAAATCTTCCCGTCTCCGGTAACAGAGTCTTAAAGCGCAGACGATAACCGTCTTCATTAAGTTGGTATTTCTTTATCAAGGTAGCCCTGACAGTATCATAGTTATTTTTGTCGGGCCCCTCCAACCTACTTACAACATTCATAGCTTCACCCGAAAGTAGTTGCATAAGTCGAGCACAATATTCCGACTTGTCTATCTTCTGAGATTCACATGGAAATTCAAATCTATTTAGGTAAAATACGACATCGTCAGAGGTAGGTTTAAAAGCAGGCAAACTGAGCTTATAAGAATGACTATTTGTCTTATGAGAAGTAGGTTGAGTGTCTGTAGGATTTTGTGTATTAACATTATTCATCACCTTTAATCTCTCCAGCTCTATAGACAACACCTTTTCCTCGTGCAGCCTCGTATTTTGTTCAGCTTGCATCTGAAGTTTCCTCTCTTCCATTTGCATTTGCTGTTGAATTTTTTTCTCTTCCATTTCCATTTGCTTTTGAATTTTTCTTTCTTCAGCCTCTAATTTCAGTTTTTCAGCCTCCATTTTCTGTTTTTCAGTTTCCATCTGAAATTTTCTCTCTTCTGCCTGCATCTGCAATTTTCTATCTTCAGCCTCCATTTTCTGTTTTTCAATTTCCATTTGAAGTTTCCTCTCTTCGAATTTCTGAGCTTTGTCATATTCGACACATGCGAATTCTTTTACTTCCTCAGTAGTCATACCAAAGGATTTCCCTTGTTTAATAAAGTAGTCTAAAGTAGACATTTTGTCTAATTTTATGAGATAGGTAACTTATGTAAATATACCTGGAGAAGCTCACTTTATCCCAACTAAATGGGTGGCAAGTCCTTGCTTAAGAACTTGTATAATTACTTTTAAACCTATTAACAATGTCATTAATTACTTACAAAATATGCATCATAATATTATCTGACCATGAGAGAAAAAGACAACGTAAACAAGAGTGACGAAGACAAGATATAATGAACAAATGACCACGTTCGCAGAATCAACTAATCAATACAGCAAACTAAAGAAAAAATATTGCAAAGAATACAATTACACTGCGAAAAGCGTGACAAGACAAGCAACAGCACAGTGTATAAACGAAAAATTTGTATATAAATAAACGATAGGCAGATTGAGACGGACGTTTACCAACAAAATGGATCACCAAAATAAAATACGTATAAGAAAGTAAGACGATAACAACAGTGAAAGAACTTGGCGATACAGCTAAACAATCAGTTGTCACAGACAACCAAACACAGTGGACTCAAAATCCTACAGCTACCATGAGCTGGAATTCCACTGAGGGAAGTCTGCAAAATTGTCCCTACAGAACGCTTACGAAGGCCCTGGGTGAACTGGGATGTTCCCTTCGTAAGTCACCACTCCAACCTTCCACATAAACGTAGAACATATAACATAGAAGAAGGAATATAATCAATAGTCAAAGCTCTGAGGAAGGCTCGATATCTCAGAACAGTGGTACAGTTTACAAACAAAACGACCACTTATCTTCAAAATAAGGAACTCCTGGCCTCCGCGACAACGACAATGATGGGCATCGGGTATCACAATACAGTCCAACGTTGATGGCTACTGGATCTCCTAGCTTCCCAGGTCCTTGACATAGGATGACGTTTACTTGAACAGCTTGCACTCAAAAACTAGCATTATCAACACTGTAAATCTGTACTTGATCTCCTTGTAGTTGGTATCACACCCTAAAATGCTTGCTCACCACGTTATGTTAACCAGTTTATTTTCTTTAACATTTTTCTTGTGGCACAGGAAGACAAAGTTAATATATATGCTGATAATAACGATCAGCTTAGGTCGGGCTTACGGATGGCCGACCGGTGTGTGAGTGAGTGACTGTCAACATACGCGAATGCAAAGGGTTCTGGCATACCAACACAGACTGGAACCACACACCATAGTAAACGTAAGAGTCAGGAAATGTTGAAACGACTGGTAACGTTATACACAGTTTATTACCGACACAGTGACGTAGATATCATGGCATGAATAGTTCACAGCATAAACATACAGCATCGGGTGAGTAAATCCAAATATCCGTTATAAATCTTTAACACCTAACTCCCATTAATAAAACATGACTTAACACACACACACACACACACACACACACACATATATATATATATAGCCCGAGAGGAAATATAACAGACTTGGATATAGAAGCTATTAGCACAAAAATAAGTTACATAACATCAATGCCCACCTCAATGTATGGAGTAACAACAGTAATGATCCAGCAGGAAAAAGACTGTTGGAATACATTGAAAGAGCAGACCTAATCATTCTAAATGATGGCGCAATGACAAGGATTAACCCATGCGCTAGTGGAGTAGATATAACAGTAGATATAACAGTAGATATAACAGTAGATATTCGCTCAAAATTACTCTTGACAGAGATATACATAGAAGAATAGTGGTTCTATTTTAGGGAGTCTCACTAGATTTTAGTCATCTAAGTTTGTTTTAAATTCTCTATTTTCTGCCCACTTGTGAGAAATATCAGTTTTGACTCATATTTTATGAACCCCCAGCTGAAGATGATTCAACAAAATATTAATTTGTATAGCTATGTATCTATATGTATTTAGAAGAGAAAAAAAATGAGCCCTACGGGTGCAGACAGCAAATTCACTCGAAATGATAAACTCAACCCTAGATTTATATTTACATCAATAACAAAAACGATTTATTGTGGATTATTTTCTCAACAGGATTAAAAGAATGAAAATTGATTTTGTCAAAACAAAACTGTTAAATTCATGTTCACTGGAAGATCTTAATTGAAGGTGCATCAGAAATTAACTTGTCCAAATGCTGGACCAGTATGTTACTTAACTGGCGGTGTGGGGCCAGTTGGATTTTCATTCAGTCACTGCTGGTTTCCCATGAAAATTTGACTGTTCCTTCACTTCAGTTGTCGAGTATTTTGGCTGCAGCACGTCCCTTGTAGCATGGCCGGAGTAATTGCTAAGTTCGCCTCGTCAATTTTCCTCTAGACCCCTCTGTTGTATGTGTCTAGCGTCGACCTCTGGCAACTGGTACTAAAAACTGAGAGGAAACAAATACCTTTTTTAAGTCTCTTGTCTCCTGATGTAAACATCAGGTGACCTCCGCTTCCCTCCACCATTTCATCTTCCTCGGAATTTCGCCCCATAACCCTGAGTATTAAATCTCAACCCATCGAGTCAGATGAAAGTGCTTTAGGAGAGCGGAAGAGTGTACATTAATTTTATACATATATAAATATGCGTATAAAACTTAAATAAAAAGGTGGGCATAATAAATTTATATACACCATGATGTTATCATCATCCACTCCCTACTCCCCGTGGAGCCTAGGGCTACCTCTGCTATTGGCTGTTTGTGAGGAAACCCGCACGAAGTGGTCACCGGATCTTACAGTGGTGTTTTATGTGGCAATTCTTTTGTATGATCGGGCTGACAGCTTCATATGCAGGTATACATCAATAAGTTTTCATACATGTCAAAAGGCAAATAAAAATTATTAAATTGAACATGTTACAACTTACCCCAATAGATTAAGTGAATTATAATAATATATTCAGACTTTGATGCACAGGAAGGCCGGAATAAGTCGTGCACCTGTTTAGGGCGCAGTCGTCCCTCAAATGGTTTGGTTTACGTGCTTAAGTAGATTCCCAACTGTTAACACAGTACTTAGTAGTGCTCATTGTTTCTGGTTGTCTGTGATTGAGGTAAGGAAATGCAGTGCAAAAATCTTAAACCGTTTTAAGGTTGATTTTGTTTGCTCCCGAGAAATTGGCGTCTTATGAGGCTCTCTTGGATGAGAACCAATCATAATTAAGTACAAATGTCACCCTGTGAGGATCTGTTAGGTAAGACCCAATCATAATGAAGTTTAGTTTATTATTATAATCTTAATCAACTCCTAAGGTAAGGAGTCTGCTTCTTTAGTAAACGTAACCCCCCAATCTGAACATTACTAACTGATCATATAATGTATTTTCCCTTTACGTGTTATTTTAGCAGAATCATTATATCATGGCCTTGATTATTACATCTGATAAATCTCTTCCAAGGTTGTTATAATTCCCTAGTTGTTTGTTACAACCAGCCATCTGCCGGAATCATATCCTCGTTTTCCAGTAATCAAGATTGTTAATTCACGACAACCTAAGGATGTGTTTTTGCACGTCGCATCCGCGTTTATCTGTTTAAATACAATCTGTTTTAACACTAATCAACACATTTTTCGTCTGGTAGGAAGTAGTTATGCGGTCTAATGGGGATAGACAGCTTAATATGCATCTGGTGCTGGTGATTATTTAATCACGTCAAGGGGCTTTGTTCCATCTGGCTGGGGATGTCTGATCACGCAAACAAAGAATCGCATGTCATGTGAATGTCGAGCCTAACCGTGAGAGGTGTGACGAACGAGGTCAAACGGCGATAAGATAATATCGCTAAATGAAGGCGAAAAGTAAGATAATGAGCTGATGGAAGAAAACAAGAATGGCACGGCACAAGGAAACAAGGATGTTTACAGGAAAATGTAACGACTGTATTTATGACTCGTAACACATGTCAATAAATAATGCTCGCGTATTTATTAGACCATGACACTTATTCCAAGTGGGACAATACACAATATTTTGATCTTGACTTTCTTCATAATTCTATAAAGTATTGTTCTTTATTGATTACCCTTCTAACATTTCATGCTACTGTGTTGGTCACTTCCATTAATTCTTTTTTCCACTAGTTACGTTTGGTTATATTGTCTTTCAATATGTGCAGTTTTTGTATATTTAATTATGTTGCATTTTCCATGTAGTTTCTGGAAGTCTCTGATCATACAAATAAATAACAGGACTTCTGCCACATCAGCGATATCGTAAGAGTTACCCTGAACTCGTTTATTTAGACAATTTTAGAAACCTACAACCGTCTTTCCAGATCTGTAACGGCCTGGCGAGAATTTAATTATCTTATTTTGCAATAGTTTCCCGAGCTGTTGATGCTTTTAGCAGCTTGCAAAACCATTTCTATTCTGTCTTTCTAAATGACCGGTCTTCAATTTAAAAGTTTTAAATTATTCAGGTTATTCAGGCCCACTTCCTACATTAAATTATTCAGGCCCCACTTGCTACGTTTTCGGACCACTCTTTCCGAGAAGCGTAGTCAGGAGCTGAAATCTGCGTTATTGTGCCAAGTATGTCGCATTGGCTGTTGAGAGCCCATATTGTTGTATGATTTCTGTAATGCTGTCTATCCATCTGCTTCTTGGTCTTCCCCGTGCCTTGAAACCAGATCTTCTACTTTTGTAGGTGCGTAGGGATATTTGATTGGGCTCTATTCTCATGACATGGCCAAACAGTTTCATTTTTGGTCTCTCATGTATGCCTTTTGCAGGATGTCGTTCCCGCAAATTATTCTGATGTCATTAATTCTCATTCTGCCTCTCCTAGTTACATTAATGGCTTTTCTTTTCACAGGATGGGATTTTCCTTTCCTGCGCTTTGGTCAGGGAACATGGTTGACACATATAACAACGAGTTGGTAAGAATATACAGTTTATCAGCTGCCGTATAGATTTGATAGTGATATTCTGATGTTTGAATAGTGGTGACAGTTAGTAAGTCACTGCACTGGCTTTCTTGACACCTTGTTTCAATGTCGCTGTCAAGTCTTCCGTTTTCTGTAAAAATACTTCCTTGGTACTTGAACTCCAGTTCAATAACTGTGTTATGTCTGTAATCACAGTTCCGTATCTGTCATACCGTACTTCCACGCACACAGTCCTTGTATTCTAATCTGTCCTAGACTAGTCTCTTTCCAATTTACAGTCTCAAGATCGTTCATTTCCCTTATGAACATTCAATATACTTCTTGGACTCCAGTTATTCGTTCATTTTCATGGAAACCCGAGGTGACCTTCATGGCTACCGTCCCCCACCACATTTCACTTTCATTGCCAAATCCTTATTTGCACGTTGGTTTCTTCCTTCGCTCGCAAGCGATCGAAATTGGCAGACGGCAAATGCACGGTTAAAATTCATAGGTCAGACTGCTGAGGGACAAACGGTGTTATCGACAATACTTGAGTTGAATGGACAGACGGGAAAATATTAACAGGAATGGAAAGGCGGACTGGATAGTTCACGCTATTTTTACGGTTGTTTAAGTAAATTAGCATCAGATAACTTCGATTTGTGTGAGTGAAATTGTGAGAGCATAAAAAGCGTTCGAAAGCTTAGAAGTGACAAACCAGGAAGTTGCGCAGAAAGGTTAGAGGAGAAGAGTGATTGACGGATAAATTTACCGGTATCTGGTCTAGAAAGTTCATGAAATAAGAAGTGATTTGGTTGCGACATAGAAACTACACAATCTGTAACATAAGCGCTAAGTGTGGGTATTAGTCACGGCAAGTAGATGATGTCCGTGGTGAATAAGCCTGTCTATCTATCTATCTATCTATCTATCTATCTATCTATCTATCTATCTATCTATCTATCTATCTATCTATCTATCTATCTATCTATCTATCTATCTATCTATCTATCTATCTATCTATCTATCTATCTATCTATCTATCTATCCATCCATCCATCCATCCATCCATCCATCCATCCCACCCACCCACCCACCCACCCACCCACCCACCCACCTATCTATCTATCTATCTATCTATCTATCTATCTATCTATCTATCTATCTATCTATCTACCGACCTACCTACCTATCTGCCTATCAATCTGCCTGTCTGTTTGTCAATCTATCTGTCAATCTGTCTGTCCATTTGTCTGTCTGTCATTCTGTTTGTCTGTCAATCTGTCTGTCAATCTGTCTGTCAGCCTGTCACCTTTTACGACATGCTTGATAAGTTACAGTTTAACTATTCTTTGCTTCCGTTGAGGCTCAGGTTACACACGGGCGAGTATTGGTGGTTTAAAGATATATTAGTTTATGACATTGGAAATTGCAATCTGTCACAAGTGTGATCTAGTAGGTCACTAAACTACTTTTTTTTGTTGTTGAATTCTGTCTGGGACCCAAAGATGCAGCAATAGAGAATGCCGTCAGCGACCCATAGTTTGACTGCTTGCATCAGGATCAGCGGAACCAGAGCTGGTCAAGACCCTACTCCACCTCCACGTGGTGGTCCTGGAAACAGATTGCATCACTGCAGTCTGGCTGAGCGAGTAGGGATCGCCGTGGGAAGGCAAACCCGGTCCCAAAAAATGCCGTGCAGAAGTCGGATGTGTCGACCGAAAGGTGCAGATATCACAGCTTAGGCGTAAACAGACGCAACGCAACCACCGTCCTTTTCAGGACGAACGAGGAAGAAGAAGAAGAAGAAGAATTCTGTCTCGGATTTTTCAGTGACATTATCCATAAATTAACGTCTCTTACTGGCGTCTTAAGTTAGCATGCAGTTAGTCTACTTGCAGAAAGCCTGCTCCCACGAACTGCTTGTTTTTGGCATTGGGTGTTTCTCAAGCACACCTCTACACCTCACGGTAGAAGGGGAACGACTAAGTAAGTAAGTAAGTTTCTCAAGCACACATCTACACCTCACGGTAGAAGGGGAACGACTAAGTAAGTAAGTAAGTTTCTCAAGCACACCTCTACACCTCACGGTAGAAGGGGAACGACTAAGTAAGTAAGTAAGTTTCTCAAGCACACCTCTACACCTCACGGTAGAAGGGGAACGACTAAGTAAGTAAGTAAGTTTCTCAAGCACACATCTACACCTCACGGTAGAAGGGGAACGACTAAGTAAGTAAGTAAGTTTCTCAAGCACACATCTACACCTCACGGTAGAAGGGGAACGACTAAGTAAGTAAGTAAGTTTCTCAAGCACACCTCTACACCTCACGGTAGAAGGGGAACGACTAAGTAAGTAAGTAAGTTTCTCAAGCACACCTCTACACCTCACGGTAGAAGGGGAACGACTAAGTAAGTAAGTAAGTTTCTCAAGCACACCTCTACACCTCACGGTAGAAGGGGAACGACCAAGTAAGTAAATAAGTTTCTCAAGCACACATCTACACCTCACGGTAGAAGGGGAACGACTAAGTAAGTAAGTAAGTTTCTCAAGCACACCTCTACACCTCACGGTAGATGGGGAACGACTAAGTAAGTAAGTAAGTTTCTCAAGCACACCTCTACATCTCACGGTAGAAGGGGAACGATTAAGTAAGTAAGTAAGTTTCTCAAGCACACATCTACACCTCACGGTAGAAGGGGAACGACTAAGTAAGTAAGTAAGTTTCTCAAGCACACCTCTACACCTCACGGTAGAAGGGGAACGACTAAGTAAGTAAGTAAGTTTCTCAAGCACACATCTACACCTCACGGTAGAAGGGGAACGACTAAGTAAGTAAGTAAGTTTCTAAAGCACACATCTACACCTCACGGTAGAAGGGGAACGACTAAGTAAGTAAGTAAGTTTCTCAAGCACACCTCTACACCTCACGGTAAAAGGGGAACGACTAAGTAAGTAAGTAAGTTTCTCAAGCACACCTCTACACCTCACGGTAAAAGGGGAACGACTAAGTAAGTAAGTAAGTTTCTCAAGCACACATCTACACCTCACGGTAGAAGGGGAACGACTAAGTAAGTAAGTAAGTTTCTCAAGCACACCTCTACACCTCACGGTAGAAGGGGAACGACTAAGTAAGTAAGTAAGTTTCTCAAGCACACCTTTACACCTCACGGTAGAAGGGGAACGACTAAGTAAGTAAGTAAGTTTCTCAAGCACACCTCTACACCTCACGGTAGAAGGGGAACGACTAAGTAAGTAAGTAAGTTTCTCAAGCACACCTCTACACCTCACGGTAGAAGGGGAATGACTAAGTAAGTAAGTAAGTTTCTCAAGCACACCTTTACACCTCACGGTAGAAGGGGAACGACTAAGTAAGTAAGTAAGTTTCTCAAGCACACCTCTACACCTCACGGTAGATGGGGAACGACTAAGTAAGTAAGTAAGTTTCTCAAGCACACCTCTACATCTCACGGTAGAAGGGGAACGATTAAGTAAGTAAGTAAGTTTCTCAAGCACACATCTACACCTCACGGTAGAAGGGGAACGACTAAGTAAGTAAGTAAGTTTCTCAAGCACACCTCTACACCTCACGGTAGATGGGGAACGACTAAGTAAGGAAGTAAGTTTCTCAAGCACACCTCTACATCTCACGGTAGAAGGGGAACGATTAAGTAAGTAAGTAAGTTTCTCAAGCACACATCTACACCTCACGGTAGAAGGGGAACGACTAAGTAAGTAAGTAAGTTTCTCAAGCACACCTCTACACCTCACGGTAGAAGGGGAACGACTAAGTAAGTAAGTAAGTTTCTCAAGCACACATCTACACCTCACGGTAGAAGGGGAACGACTAAGTAAGTAAGTAAGTTTCTCAAGCACACATCTACACCTCACGGTAGAAGGGGAACGACTAAGTAAGTAAGTAAGTTTCTCAAGCACACCTCTACACCTCACGGTAAAAGGGGAACGACTAAGTAAGTAAGTAAGTTTCTCAAGCTCACCTCTACACCTCACGGTAGAAGGGGAACGACTAAGTAAGTAAGTAAGTTTCTCAAGCACACATCTACACCTCACGGTAGAAGGGGAACGACTAAGTAAGTAAGTAAGTTTCTCAAGCACACCTCTACACCTCACGGTAGAAGGGGAACGACTAAGTAAGTAGGTAAGTTTCTCAAGCACACCTCTACACCTCACGGTAGAAGGGGAACGACTAAGTAAGTAAGTAAGTTTCTCAAGCACACCTCTACACCTCACGGTAGATGGGGAACGACTAAGTAAGTAAGTAAGTTTCTCAAGCACACCTCTACACCTCACGGTAGAAGGGGAACGACTAAGTAAGTAAGTAAGTTTCTCAAGCACACATCTACACCTCACGGTAGAAGGGGAACGACTAAGTAAGTAAGTAAGTTTCTCAAGCACACCTCTACACCTCACGGTAGAAGGGGAACGACTAAGTAAGTAAGTAAGTACTATTGCAACACCTCTACACCTCACGGTAGAAGGGGAACGACTAAGTAAGTAAGTACTATTGCAACACCTCTACACCTCACGGTAGAAGGGGAACGACTAAGTAAGTAAGTTTCTCAAGCATACCTTTACACCTCACGGTAGAAGGGGAACGACTAAGTAAGTAAGTAAGTTTCTCAAGCACACCTCTACACCTCACGGTAGAAGGGGAACGACTAAGTAAGTAAGTAAGTTTCTCAAGCACACATCTACACCTCACGGTAGAAGGGGAACGACTAAGTAAGTAAGTAAGTTTCTCAAGCACACCTCTACACCTCACGGTAGAAGGGGAACGACTAAGTAAGTAAGTAAGTTTCTCAAGCACACATCTACACCTCACGGTAGAAGGGGAACGATTAAGCAAGTAAGTAAGTTTCTCAAGCACACCTTTACACCTCACGGTAGAAGGGGAACGACTAAGTAAGTAGGTAAGTTTCTCAAGCACACCTCTACACCTCACGGTAGAAGGGGAACGACTAAGTAAGTAAGTAAGTTTCTCAAGCACACATCTACACCTCACGGTAGAAGGGGAACGACTAAGTAAGTAAGTAAGTTTCTCAAGCACTTTGTTTTACCCGAAGAGCTTATTCGCTCTGTGCACAGCCTCATTCCAGTGGCTATAAGGACACGCGTAGGAGTTATATTGACCAAGTTCTATCTTTACCTTTCAAGCAATCCCTCGAAGGATCACGTGGTATGCTTCATGCTGGTGGTGAACATATACAGAGGTATTTGAACAGTTCAATTTGCCCTCGTTTTGGTGTATCCAACAGTGATGTTTCTCTTGGTTTGTGCCTTTCGCGCTTTAATATTAATGTTGCTTCTCTATTGATCTAGAGAAGAAGCTCTCGACATCAGGTTATAACAGAGATGTAATTGTGGTTGAAGCTGTTCGATTTCTGAGCTAACAGTCGTCAATAGAGAATAATTGATTTATATTATACTGTCGTGGGCCTCGTGTACTTCAATATGCCCTCTAATGAGACAAAGAAATAATAAGTCCACCGCTACCCCAGACAATGTGACCAATATGCGGATGTGCATGAGGATTGCAGCCTCATCATGTACAAAATATTGCTACAGAAACCACTACTACAAAAGGATGTGAATGTTTTATGTTGACTTCTTGCAAGGCGACCAGCTGCAGTCATGGTCCAGACTCCATAAGGAGGGAAATAACAATGATGATGATGATATTGCCCAATGGGCTGATCACCCGTTGGCTTGTCACACCGATTACGGAAACAACGGCAGATGGATCTATTTGTTGTTGCCCTAAAGACGCCGCTAGGCGTGATGGGAAACTACAACAGAGAAAATCAATCTGCTGTTGCCCTTAAGACGCCACAAGGCGTGATGGCCTCTGACTGCTTGGTCGGTCTTTGGCTAAGGACGGAAGAAGAGAAAGAAGATGATGATATTGTCGTGGGCTTTTCTCTTGGCTTATTGTGATTCTATAAATAACAACCAATAAAAAAAAGTCATGTGGTATACAGCCAAGGTATAACAAAATTCATACATGTCCTAAATCCGATACACCCTGGAGATAGGAAATCGAAGACAGACATGGTCACATACGCTTGTAGGCAAGGTAACTTGAAGAATTCGAAGAAGAAAACACGTGTTTGAGTACAGATCTTCTAGACACCCATACTTGCAAGTATCGCCTTGGTTGTTGTGCCTTACAGTATACTGTTTTCACTTATAATTTGCCCACAAAAAGCATTTGCATTTAATTGTTTTTTTTTTTTTCATATAATTACTGCGCGTACACTTTTAATGTGTTATTTTATCTAAGCTTTTTTATTATTTCTACACTCTGTGCAGTAAAAAAAATTCTTTATTTCATTTTCTAACATGTTATTTTGCTGTTATTTCAGTCCCCAGGCGCGTTATTTGTTTTCTCTTGTTATTTGTTCTTTTCCACGTTTTGTTGTCCCCTGAATTTATTTCCTGTTCTATCATGTTTTATTGTCTCCTGAATTTATTTCTTCTTCATATGTGTTGTGTTATCTGCGCTAATCTGCCGTAGTGGTCCACGAATTGTGGTCAGAGATTTAAAGTAAAGGATAGATTTAGAAAAGAAGTCAACCTTTTCTCAAGAATAACTCTTGACAATATAAAAGAAATGATGTTTGCATTCCTATGTAGGGAACCTGAAGGATTGAAACTCCGAAAAAAGTGGAGCTATACGCTGCTTCTGAAAGGTTTTTATCCTTGCCACACTTCTTCAGTGTTATTTCGTGTCAATAATGATAATAGGTTCGTGGACGAATTTTCACCCAGCTGAAGAATATATGTATATAAACAGGTATATTTATTTATGTAACATCTGATCTGGAGTAACAAGGTTAAAAAATAACATATAACATCAAGGAGTTAAACTGGCAATTTAAAAGAAAAAATCTACCATCGTGTGCAATGGTTTTAGAGAAAACCCTAGGGCACTAGCTTTTTTCTCGTCTGATGTGGATAATAAATAATTTGTAAGATTGATGTACGTGTTGTTTTATTTATTTTTCTACCATTCTCACTTCTTTTCTTCTAGACTAATCCTGAATGTTGGGGTGTCTTCATTGGGTGTAATTGGTCATGTCGGAAGTTATGTGCATGGGACTGACTCATAATCTTACTATCTTTCACGCCCGGCTGGGTGTTTAAAGAACTGCCAACGCATCATCAAAGCGCTCCCTGTGATTGCGTAACAAGATAACAATAGTTTAGGCCAAGACTTATTTAATTTGTATTTACTGTCCTTAACTTACTCCCACGCCTGATTCGACCGGCAGGACGTTTAAGATAAATAAGTTAGCTTATCACACGAGAGATATAAGATAGGACATTAGAGAGTGACCGTATAATCTCGCCCCGGGAATAATGGTAAGAAAGACATGTGGGGGGTCAAGAAGAGATTATGTCCATTCCTTTCTCTTATCAAGGCATGCTTCTTCGAGTTTGATAAAGAAAGGAAAGGACATGGAAGAGAAAAAAAGGAAAAGAACGAGATGTAGATGAAGGATAGAAATGAAATATAGAAATAAAAGGATAGAATGAAAAAGTAAGAGATCTAATGTCATGTCGTCACAATATATTTCGTTGTCTGCAGAATCCATTTTTTCTCCATCATACTTTGTCTCATGAATTTATTTTTTACCATCATGTTTTCCTTCGTCTTTATGGAATTTGTTTTCTCCTCCGTCGTTTTTACTCATTCTTCCATTCTTGGCGTTCTGGTCTGCCAACTCGTTACCAGCTATACCTATGTGTGCTGGAACCCACACTAGCCTCACACTACATCCTCTGTTCCCTAGTGATGTATTAATTGCTAGAATTTCTTCCTTTATGTCTGGCCGGCTACATTTACCTAGGTGTTCTAGTGCTTGTAGTGATGATAGTGAGTCTGTAAATATCGTAACAGCTTCTGGTGGGTTATCTTCAATTATTTCTAAACTTTTTAAAATTGCTACCATCTCTGCGGTGTCGTGTTTTGGTCTGTCTTACACCACGGTCATATTTACCGCAGGCAATACTATATGAAAACGGACCGATACAATAACCAATGAAAACGCTCCATTCTCTAGTGTGTATAATGAAACCTTTTAGGCTTAACATAAAGGCCCATTTTGTGTAAATGATAGTAAGAATTTATTTAATTTCATAAGAACTAAAGAAGTATCACCGGAAAGGATTATACGAGGGAAGGTCAAAAAGTAATGCCTCCTATTTTTGATGTATGTAAATATTGCATTGGTGTGCTTTGACGGTCGGTGGCTAAGGACGGAAGAAGAAGAAGAATAGCATTACCAACCTGTTTCAGTAACAGGTGGCACCACTGTAACAGTTTAAAAATGGCTGCCAAAGACGTTCGGTTAAAACAACGTTATGTCATAGAATTCCTCAATGCTGAAGGCGAGACCCCAATTCGCATCCACGAACGTTTGAAGAATGTTTATGGTGATTCAACAGTGGATGTTAGCACTCTCCGACGTTGGGTACATCGTTGTGACGAAGCTGAAGTAGGTCAATCCTCAAAGGCTGACGCAAAGCGGACTGGCCGTCCGTCTACCGCAGTGACTCCACACAACATTCATCGAGTTGATGGTATTATTCGTGGCGACCATCGGGTAACACTGGATGAACTTTCTTCCATGTTGACCATTAGTAAAGGCAGTGTCCAGAACATCATTAAAGACCTGGGTTATTCAAAAGTTTGTGCACGGTGGGTACCCAGAATGTTGACAGACAGACATAAAGAAACAAGGAAAACCATAGCCATCAACCTCCTGCACCGTTACGAAACTGAAGGAGAAGAGTTTTTATCGAATATTGTGACAGGTGATGAGACTTGAGTTCATTTTTTTTAACCAGAATCCAAGAGGCAGTCAATGGAATGGCATCACACAACATCGCCGACAAGAAAGAAATTCACAAGTTCACCATCTGTAGGGAAAGTTATGGCCTCGGTATATTGGGATGAGAAGGGTGTGATTCTTCTCGACGTCTTGGAACAGGGAAACACGGTGAATGCAGACCGTTACATTGAAACTTTGAAGAAGCTTAGAGGTCGTCTTCGGTGACTTTACCCATTAAAAGATCAGAGAACTGCACTACTGTTGCACGATAATGCCACGCCACACACCGCTAAACGCACCATTGATGCGATTGCAGAATTTGGCTGTACATTATTACCACATCCCCCTTACAGTCCCGATCTTGCACCCCTTCTGACTTCCATCTGTTTGGACCACTGAAAGAAGATCTTCGCGGTCATCACTTTGAGGACACCGAGACCCTTAAACGCGCCGCACTCCAGTGGTTTAGGAAAAAGGACACAAATTTTTACCGTGCGGGGATACATGCCCTTGTGAGAAGATGGACAAAAACTGTAACAAATAACGGAGACTACATTGAGAAATAAATTTTTAAAGTTCAGACTTGGGGCTACATTTCAATGTGAATTTTATCTGTTTTCTTGTTTATTGAATGAAATTAAAAATTACGAGGCATTACTTTTTGACCGTCCCTCGTATAATTCATAAACGGGAACGTTACTTTAGAGGTAGGTGTAAAAACTTTCTCGAATAATATTCTAGTAAGATAGAAATATCGAGTAAAAGAGCTGTGTTGCATCAGGATTAGTCCAACTTAGCTAGTTAACTCTTTAAGTCCCAATCGACTTTATAAAAGCTCAGGGGTTAGACGCGCTTGGCCCAATCAACTTTAAAAAGCCTTTAGTATATGTGCCTCTGTTTGAGACTGTTTCTAATTATAACTACCTACAAAGTCATTTCTGACTGCAAGTACATTCTTTTAAATAAAGCACGTGTTTAAGAGTGAACGTGTTTCTGTTTTGAGATATTTATTTTAGATTTTTAAAGAGATTTTTTTAAGCGCATATCCTCCATTTTACCTTGAATAACTAATCATTTTTTTAAGCGCATATCCTCCATTTTACCTTGAATAACTAATCATTTTTCAATGAAAGCTTTTATACTTGTAGCACAAGAGTAAAGTACATCCAATTACCTTCAGTTTCATATACAACAACAAAGTTATTTATGCATATGAACATTTAAAAAAATTATTTCCAAACAACAACAATAAAAACGCACTGGGGTGGCCATTTTTGCTTGGGCCAAACCCCCTTTTTTGCTTGGGACTGAAAGAGTTAAAGCATGCATACATGTAAATGCATTTTGCAAACTAACTAATAAATAGATAGATCGATACAAAATAATGCACAGTATAATTCACACTTTACTTGACCAAAATCGGCCCATAAATAAGGAAAATAAGTGAAAAACTAGATTTTATACATTGAACAGAGAGCACAATTTTGTATTAGCTTGAGATTTTTATCACCCCTATTTGAGTATGCCATCCGAGACGGCGGGGGCGTGACTATAAAAGACCTTGCCCTTGGCTATTTGACGCCACTATTAAAAATTCAGAACCACTAGCTGCCCAGAAAGAAGCGGTAAACTGTAATCGTGTTTTACCTTTGCCAACCTCATCTGTTGCGCAGACCATAGAAGCCATTAACAGCCTGTGTGTTTTGCCTGAGGGTAAGAATGACTATATATATGTATATGTACATATTTATGTATTATTCCTGTGATTTAATCCATGTGTGTTAGAAAGTGAAAAGGCCTGTGTTAAAAATATTCCAGGACGAATGTGTTGCGTGCTGGACCTCAAAGCATTGTTGGTTTTAGAGGCGAAAGCCAGCGTTGTAAAAAGTGTAGGTTTATTGAGAATGATGTCAAAAATACGACTGTAAGTTTAATAATACATTTGAAAGAGTATTTGTTAAAGGAATGACATGTATTCTGGAACCTAAGGAAGGATTAACAGGAATTGTTGTACTGAATCGATCAATATATTACTTGTAAATTTATACTATTCCAAATCATTGTATGGAAGCCAATCATGGACAAAGGAATCAATTTAGAAATTATAAGGAAATTTTAGTCGCAGTGAACTGACTGTAATGGGTGGTAAAGGTAAATTGTCCTGTGCATATGTGAGCACACTGTCTGACGCTGTATGTTATGTCCTTTGTGTGTAAAGGCAGAGTAGTGTTGGACCATACAGAGGTTCTGATTAATTATTTGAATTTCAGGTTTTGTCCTGCAACCGTTTTATCCTGCAAACGTTGTACCTTGCACATTACCCGAAGTATCGGATTCCTAAAACTCGATTGGACCCTGAGGTGTGAGAGCTCATGAAGTTGTGGAAGCCAGACACCATTGTCCACTGCCTGGCAATTCATAGAAGTATTCGTCCATGGCAGAAGAGTGTAGGATTTTCTTGATTTAAAGATAAGTGGCCTTATATAGCCACTGGTCAACATATTCAACCAAGATAGCAATACAATAAAATATAAATATATTTCTAACATTTCAGTGGAGGATGAGTTTAAGGACAGTATGAATCCACCCTACCCTCTCAGTCAAACTCATTGACATTTTATTAAATTAAAATTATTCATCAGTGTGGAAGACAATAGAAACTTCAATACAAGATTATGTTTTTATAAATTTAAGTTTCTATGCTTATTCATTTCAAGCTGTAAATACCTTTGATTTTTCCTACGTTACCTAACCAAAAGAGAACAGGGTTAGGTAAATAAATTGTAAATACATATATATCAACAGACTTGCTGAATTATTTGAATTAAAGTTTCAAGTTTGGTTGATATTTATTTTAGATTGCTAGATAGACTATATTAAATACCCCTAGATCAACTTGTCAATATAAACAACACATATTACCGAAGGAGAATCTATGAAATGGGCAAATAGATCTTCAGGACATACCTTTCAACACCCTGAGGTCTATACAGCTGGATTCTAACCTTTGATGTCAATACACCCTATTTCTTTTCAGAAAAGGGGGTATTTCTCGTAAGACCAGTCTCTTACCTGGCACTATCCTGGTATCCTCTGATACATCTTTTTGTCCAGGATATCTTACATTTTTATAACATCTCAAACCTTTCGTGACATGCGGTAAAAATCGAAGCCCCTTCAGTTATAATAATAATAATAATAATAAATTCTTTAAGCGCCAAACACGGCGCATAAGGCAGAAACCAGTGCTCTCCAGGTTGTTCGTTGTGACGCCACTCCTCTTAGCTCTTGCACATTATTTAGGCCCAACGTTCTTCAGTTATACTGTAGCTTTTTTTAATTCCCCATTGCGGTATTACAACTCCTGCACCTAGTTGCCCACTATCACCCTTGGATCCAAAATGACGTGTAGACGGCCAGACTTTGTTTAGTTAGTTGATCTATGACCTTTCTACTTATCATTTTGGCTTCCTTATCTTCTATATTTTGTTTGATCTTTTCAGTAAGTGAGTAGTCTATGATTGGTATTTTTAGTTCCCAGTGTGGTATTTTACTTCTATATTTATTACTATTTTTAATTGTGCTTGATAGTTCTTTGAGCTGCGTTAGATCTTCTATAGTTCTCCACCCTGTTGGATATCTATCTTTGTTTAAGGGGACGTCCCACACACTTGGTTGGTTTTTGACAAATGCTTTATGTGCTGCGTGGGTCACTTCTTGTGCTACTTTACTCCAATAATTTAATCTTATTTCTTTCCGTCTTAGACCAAGGGGTGGTATGCAAGAGCTACTTCTAGCGCTTCTACTGGAGTTGATATAAATGCACCTGTAATGGTTCTCATGGCTGCATTTTGAATCCTGTCTAGTTTTGCTTTGTTAGAAGCTGCAGCTGAGTCATAGACTATGCTGGCATAATCCAGTTTCCCCCTGATGAAAGACTTGTAGAACATAAGCATTATTTTATTGCTGGCCCCCCATCCATTACCTTTTACTATCCTTAGTGTATTTAGGGGTCCCCTACAGCTTTCTACTAAATTGTCTATATGTTTATTATAACTGAGTTGTTTATCTAAAGTTATGCCCAGAAATCTTGTTGTTAAGGATGTACATATTTTCTGACCTTTATACCCTGTTCAACCAAAACCCGTTGAGGGGTTAAAACGGTTATATTGGGGTATATAGGGTGTTATCGTCTTCGCTGGTATCACGTTCCTAGTCCTGGAGATGACTGGTCCTGACAAGGACCACTAGCTGCCTGTTTGTTCTCTACTCGTTGTTGTCTGTTTCGGCTGTGTGTTGTTCATGACTGTCTTTATTATATTTGGTAAGAGGTCCTTTAGGGTTTCGGTGATTATTTTGTCTTCCGCTGCTCTTCTTCTTTTTTCTCTTTCTTGATTGCTTTTTGGTAGGCGTTCCTCTACGGTTTCGGTGGTTATTTTGTCTTTAGTGTCTTTGCTTCTTTCTCGTCCTTGATTGTGTTTTGTTACGATATCCTCGATGATCCTTCTCTCTGTTTCAATTCTCTTGAGGATTTCTTCGTTCTCTTCCTTTAGCTCTGCGAATTTGGCGATGTCGACTTCTATTTGGTGTTCAATGGTTTTAATGTCCTGTAACATTGCCTGGGCGCTCTGTAAGGCTCCTATTGTTTCGTCTCTTATGGTACCTGTGTCTTCGTTGTGCTGTCTGTTCTTCTCGACTTTGAGTTGTTGTTTTATGTCTCGCACCTCTGTGGTTAGTTTTACCAGCTGGGCTCTTGTGTGCTGTTCCTGCTTAGCAGTGCCGCCTGAAGCCACTCGGTGTCTTGCTTCTCTGAAGGAAATGTTTTTGGTAACTGATTCCTTAAGTATGGCATTTGTCTCATAGAAGATCGGACAGCCACGGTATCTTGCCCCGTTGTTCCCGAGACAGTTTGCGCAGGTTCTGTTGGAGTTGCGCACTTTATAGTTGTTATCCTTTTTCGCATGAGGACATTCATTGTAAGAGTGACTTCCCGCACAGTACCGACAAACTGTCTCTCTCTTGCATGTTTTCTTAGTATGCGAAAATTGCTGGCAGTTTGAGCACTGCATAACAGGAGGGATGTACTCTTCTGTTTTTCGACTTCTATCGTCTAGGTTAAGTTGACTTGGTCTTGAAGTCCCCTCGATAGTTAGGATAATTAGGTTTGTGTCCTTCTTGTCCCAAGTCTTCAGTATTTCGACCTGTGTTATTTTGATATTCTTGTTTTCTTTTTGCAGGCGGCTGTGGACTTCTTGTAGATCGATTGTTGTCGACCCCTCTTACAACTATCTTTTTGGTCTTCTTGAAGATCTCCACAGTAACTTTAATCTGGTGGGGCAGCTGGACTTCTTTGTGTCCGGACTCTAGTTCGACCATCAGTTCGCTTGTCTTCTCCATGTTATTTAGAGCTATTATAACCCCGTTGTCGTGTCTTGTCACTCTAGTTATACTCCTCTTGCCCGTTATTGCCTCAAGGATACCGATCACTTTATCGTCGGGTAGGGCCCTGAGCGAGGCCTCACTTCCCGACTTCTGAGTGATCTTAATGATCCTCTCCTGTATTGCCTCGTGAGAAACGGCATTTCTTTGCTTGCGAAGTTGGCACGTTCCGCCTTCCGTCTCAGTTTGGGCGTGTGGTCTGCGGGACGGATTCACATTCTGGCTGGTTGTCTGCCCCTGATCTCGTTTTACCGAAGTTGCCTGGTCGCTGCATGATGGAGGCTCGACTATGACATCTTGTTTTGGTGGTGGTTTTACTTTGACGGGCTTCAAAGCATTGTTACCTTCTGTCTTCGAAGTTTTGTGGCCGTGTTTTGCAGATGTTGTCTGGTCACTGCACACTGGAGCCGCCGCCTCGACATTTTGTTTTATCGGTGATGTTACTTTGCCAGGCTTCGGAGACTGGTTGTCCTCTGCCTTTGAAGCTTTGGGTTGCTCATCGGTCGTGTCAATGGTTGCGTTGTTCGGCTTCTGAGAAGGACCAGCCCCGACGCTAGTAGTTGGAGTAATCGTGCTCTCCGGCTGACTCTCTTTGTTCGTACACGTTCACAGGTCACTCCATCACTATAACCAGCGTCCTTTTCAGGACGTACGCAGCGCTCGCCCATCGGATCATTGTACGATAGCAATATACTAAAATGGCTCGTACCAAGCCACAAGCGAAAAAGAGGAAAATCTATAGAAGCCCTCAAACTTTTTTTTTTTGTGGAAAATATATTGAATTCTTTATTACTAGGTTTATGATCATAAAAGTTAGCTAGTCTAAGAGCTGGTCTTGTCCTGATGGGTAATATGCTTTCGAACAAAAAATCCGACAGATAGAAATAAAGTTATAGACAAAAGACGGTATTTGTTCGTACAGACAGACCAACACATGCTCGTTTGGACTTGCACCAACGGTGACATTTTTTGACGCGTCCTTGAAAAAGGCAAGAAAGGGTACAAGTAGTCTGTTGTAGAAAGGGGCAGAAAAGGGGGAGAAAAATTATGGGATGGCTTAACACCAAATATATTTAGCAGTAGAAATCTAAGAATGAGAGAGGAAAAAAACTTGGTAGTGTCCAAAAATCAAGTCTGTTTTTGCTTTTAGTTTCAAATTTCAAAATTGTCGTTCGTTCATTGGCCAAAGCCTTTCATATTATTGAGAAAATTCAAAGGCTTGACGCCATTTGTAGAAGATCGTCCCGAGAGCAGGACGTTGTGTATTTCTGAAGAAAAGTGATTAGCCTTATTAAAGCAAATATATGAAAGTATAGGCATCACAGTTCAGCCAACAGTATATCTGGAATCTGCTATTCAACGTACCTGTGTTTTTTTCATTGAATTTCTGGTAAGACCGACATTATTCATATATCTTGTGTTTAAAAATGTGAGTGAGAGATGCTGCCATCACGACTGTAAGTAATCAAGTCCCAAGCTGATTTGTGCAGTGCCTGACGGAGAATTAAGATAAAACACATTGCCAGTTTTGTAAATGCTCATGTTTTGTGAAATAAAATGTTTTCTTAGGTGATCAGAGGGACACAGCTCACCTATCCCATAGTATGGTAGAAAAGAAAGATTAATAATATTATTGCAGATGCAGTGCTGCCTTTGTAGGAGAGACATGTGAACAACACTGGTACACTGTGGAATGGATGTGCTGGATTGGTCCATTGGATATGACCCAGATCTTTATTTCTTATGTATGCTCTTTTGTATATAAAACACAGTCTAAATAAGATATCAACCAGGAGACATTGTTTCATTAATACAGGGTTTTATCTGGCACTAGTCCGGTCTTCACACAACATGCCTAAGAAAAATTCACCGAATCTTTTGGCCGAATACCATCACCAACCAAGATCTGCTTACTCGTAGCAAGCAAGAGGACACGCATACCATCATAGCTGGCAGACGCTGGAGCTGGGTTGGTCATGTCCTCAGAAGAGACCCCGATGCCATCACAAGAACAGCTATGCTTTGGACCCCTGAAGGAAAGCGAAAGAGAGGCCGACCAAAAACAACTTGGCGGAGGACTGTGGAGGCTGAGATGCAAAGAATGAACCATAGTTGGGGCACTGTACGAAGGATGGCCACCGACCGTGCAAAGTGGAATCAATTTGTTGTTGCCCTACAAGACGCCACTAGGCGTGATGGCCACTGACTGCTTTGACGGTCGGTGGTTAAGGATCGAAGAAGAAGAAGAAGTCCGGTGCCAGATTTCTATGGGAAAGCCGTTGAGGAGTTTTGGAGTCCAGTAGTGATAGGGGTCGCCAGTTTCCCCCCTATTACTTTTGGAGCAGTGGTCATTCGGCAGAAAGAATTCAGACAGTTCCAGTGGGCCAGATAAGTGAAATATCTGGTACCCTAACAGTACATCAGCTATAAGAGCAGTCTTTTTTTTTTTTTTTATTTTTTTATTTGTCGTTCTTCCATTTTACAAAAAACAGGTACATTGCATGAAATACCAGAAAAATACATTCTATATTATATATAAGGCTTCATTCGCACTCTCACGCATAAAGTTACACAAATTATTTTAAATAATAATAATCATAATAAGATAATAATAATAAAAAATTAATATTTTTGGGATCCTTTTTCTCAGCAAGGGGGGAGGGCACTTATTGGGTTATTTCCCTATGTCTGTAAACATTGATTATATGGTTTTCTATATGTTTAATGTTGTAAAGTTTTAGTTGATAAGATATGCATACTGGGAAAAATTAATTTCCTTTTAACTTTATTTGTGAGAGTGCGAAGGAGATTTCATATGTTATATACAATGGATTTTTCTGGTATTCATGAGGAATGTACCTGTTTTTGTAAAGTGGGAAGTGTAAGCAAGTGTAAGTGTTAATGCTTATTTTCGTTATCCAGGGATAATGGCGTAAATAGGTTCTAAATTCCAACTTTACTGAAACCACCCTGTATGTTGATGTATATCGCCGACAAGTATGTTAAATGTACTTTTGTCTCCTTTGTGCATTAACTTCTTCTGTATTGGGTACCATACCCTCAATGACTGGAAACTACCACTGATACCTCTAAGGTTGCTGATCCACTAGAATGTTAGGCCACCACTGATAATTCTATCTAACTGAAACCAGTGGTAGATAAGTGATGAAGGCGTAAATGTGTTCTCCTTATATAGGCCACGCCCCCTCAGGGCTATTTGTAAATATGTCCCTATTGCTGTCACTATGCCTTGACTATTCAAAGTTGGGTGTGTATTGGTGCATTCTTTCGTCACAGCACAGTAACACACATAGAAGCCATGTAGCGTAGAACGACTGGTGATGGTTAATGAACAGTTTTATTAACGCTACACACACAGTCACGATGACACAGACGAAAATTACGCATACAGTACAAAGCATAGGTAAGTCAATTCATAAGCTCAAAACACCCCACAGAGCTCCATTATAAATCGTGGTGCACTTCTCATCGAACATGCACAATAGCAAAATCCCTCAAAGACTGCCTTCACCGCAGTTATAAATATGGCCTTATAAAGTCGATAAGTCTCCGACTCTTAAATGTCTTCTTCCTAGAGCTCAGTTACAGAATAATAGTGCATTCCTCATCGAACGTGCACAATAGGTAAATCCCTCAAGGACTGCCTTCATAATAGCATCCCAATAGCTCCATAAACATCTTACTGCAGTTAATTCAAATGCGGCCTGTACAAAATCCTGGCCTTAATAATATCTCCATAATCTTCTTACTGCAGTTAATTCAAATGCGGCCTGTACAAAATCCTGGCCTTCAATCCTGGCCTTCAAAGCAATGTCCTTCAAATCTCGGACTCTTTATAGCACTTTTGGTGCACTTCTCATAGAACGTGTACCAACGTCTATCTTCACATAAAGCTGCTCCACGGCAGTATAATCATCATCAGCGCTATCTCTTAGAGCTCACAATAAATAGTGGTGCACTTCTCATAGAACGTGCACAGTGCAAACTCTCATAAGCTGCATCCACTGCAGTCATAAATATCAAAGTACATACCTTCAAAATAACCTAACACATGGAAGAATACATATGCAGGAAGAATATTCAGCTACAGGCCTGTTCAAAAAGTCTCCATCGAGACACACATTGAAAAACACTCTACCATATTCACCGAACACTGGTCGGGAACACACACTTCGAAAAACACCTTCGTTGACTTCACTCTGTCAACGCCCGAACCCCACTGCAAGCGGTCACAAAAACTCCCGCCTAAACAGTCACGGGACTTCGCAGTTCACCCCCGCTCAGTCCCTTCCACGGACTAGCCGTGCGAACTATTTACAGTTCTAACAATACAGACCAGCGCTCATGACGCTATCTGTACACTATGACCTCTATCAATATTTGTTAACCCAATTCATCGTTAATCAAGTATACAAGCGATGTAACCCTTAGTTTACTGTGACCAACCCATATACAAAGTATCATCTCCCTTTATGACCTTAACAGTAAGCCTTTAAATATACAACATGTTTAAATACTAGAAACTACATAGGAATTTGAATCAGCTATAAATCTTTTTTTTTTTTTTTTTTTTTTTTAGTTTTTAATATTTTACTTTATCATTATTATTATTTAACGAACGAGATTTTATATGTAATATACATTTGTATTTTTCCGGTATGTCATGCCAAATGTATCTGTTTTTTTTTTGTTGTTTTTTTTTTATAATGGAAGAACGACGGAAAAAAAAAAAAGTTGGAAGTGTGAGCAAGTGTAAGCTATTTTATAAATATGTAAAATACTATGAACTGTTGGGGAATTTGAATTAGCTATAAATCAGAAGCCCTCAAACACTTGTCAGCATCAACAAACAAGAATCTGCAAGAATCATATTTAGGAAAACTCATCAAATAAATAGCACCCAACTAAAAAGAAATATCAGTTTATAATTTTACTGTATTTATTAAAATGTAAAATGAAGTTCTAAGTAAATAAGTTTTAATAAATTATTTAAACACATTAAATTACATGTTTTAATTTTCCTTTAATTTTACACAAATTTTATAACTTTTGAATGAAGAAATTAATGTACATTGCAGCAAATATAAAAATTTATTTATATTAAATTGATACCCTTGGCTAATTAAAAAAAAAGTATAATTACCTCCACTTTATATCATGTAAACTCGTTGTGCAAAGGCGCGTGTTCTAATACTGTAAAATATATTTGGTGGTAAAATTGTACAGGTAGTTCCATAGTAGATACTGCCCCAGTGGAGTGAAGTGTAGAGACTACAGCAGACTAAATCTAGCGTTAATGAGGTAAGGTGACCAGTTCCTTTCCTCGCTGCCTTTGCCTTGCATAGCTCATGAGAGTGCTAATGGCTAAGTTGGTAGAGCACTTTCCTCTCGCTGCAAAGTTTACCGGGTTCGGAGATCGACTCCTGGACGTCACGCTCCAGTCTACCGAGATGTAAATGGGTACCTGACTGTGCTCTTGATTTAGTGGTACTCAAAATTAATCTTCCGTGGGTTACCAAGATCTCAATGATAAGCAAAGAATAGCAACATTAAAGGCATGTCGTTGAACGCGATTATGAGTGTTGAGCATGGGTCTGGCAAACTCATCCCGTAGAAATTTAAAACCAAAAAGTTTTAACAACGGAACAAGTCAATCAAAGCGCACAATATGCATGTTTTGTCATAGAAATTATATTTTATACCTTATTTCATAGTTTATGTCCTTAATGTTATAAACGATTTTCTTTCAATATTTCTTTTCCCAAGACATTTGAGTTGTTGATTTCCGATAACTAGCAACCCAGCAAAGTATACGTTTAATCTTATTAGTTAATGAGGTGATCAAAACAGAAATACAGCCAATATTTTTTTTAATGTATTTTCCGGATGAGAATTGTGTCCGTAACGACCGATTGTCACTTAAATCAAATATAATTTAGATGATGACAGAAGACAAGTCTACATGCATTAAGTAAACAAAATAAATGAAATGAGTGGTTAAAAAAAAATTAAAAATAATACGTAATCCGTGCCACATTTAATTCCTATCTGGAGTTACATAACCTAGATGGCCGCCCAGGCATCACTTGGGATGAAAGCGGAAATATTTGTTTGCACATTTGCCTGTCTGTTACCAGCGTTTGTGTCTCTGCAGTAGTCTTCCCTGTCCATTTCTGAATATTGTCTGCCCAGATTGTCGCTGGTCTGCTGCTATTTTGCGTTGTGGGGCTATTACTTTAAAGATAGTACTAGACAGATGTTATAAAAATCAACATATATTACGGTATATCTGACACAAAAATAAGAATCTTCATTTCAAAGGTCAAGGTAGCTCTGTTATATTACTCAGAAACATGGCTTCATCATGCGAGCTGATAGCACGGCTACCGAGAAATTTCATAAAATAGAACGACTGACTTGTTTGATAACCACTTGCGTTGAAGAGATGAAACGAACCAGACAAATACCAGTGGAACATGAAGGGATGATGTGTTCGATAGCACACACACTGAGGAGCCAGCTGATAGCATTACAAGGCACTCCATATTCTGGGACCCCTCTCCCCCACGGTAAAAGAAATAGAGGAGACCCGCAAAGCCCGTGGAGAAGAGAATTGAAGACAGACATGAAAGGGAAAGCAAGACACGCTAATGGTAAAGGTGGTGCTATAGCAAGACACGCTAATGGTAAAAGTGGTGCTATAGCAAGACACGCTAATGGTAAAGATGGTGCTATAGCAAGACACGCTAATGGTAAAGGTGGTGCTATAGCAAGACACGCTAATGGTAAAGGTGGTGCTATAGCAATACACGCTAATGGTAAAGGTGGTGCTATAGCAATACACGCTAATGGTAAAGGTGGTGCTATAGCAAGACACGCTAATGGTAAAGGTGGTGCTATAGCAAATACTGCCGCAGTGGGGATGACGTGTTAGAGACCTCACTATACTAGGTCTAGCTTTGTGTAAGGTGGAGTGACCAGTTCCCTCCTCGTTGCTGTGGTAAAGTGGGATGGTATAAATATTTATAGGGGACTTAGTGTACTGACTGAGATCAGCTGTGAAGGTATCTGTATCTAATAAGTGTGGTGTATTACAGATGACCTTACTTGCTACCACATTTATACCTCAGTCAGGCTTATTCTGGAATATTGTAATGACTACGTTGAATGTCTAGGGTTATGATAATGATGAAGTGTAAGTCACAACAACAACAGACAGATAAACAATTTAATTTAATCCACAAACTTTACAACACTGTGACACTCACACACATAGAACACTCTATAAGACTATCTTAATAAGTCAAGTTTAACTTTAAAAATATGTATTAATTTCTTTCAATAATAGATATCCTGATTCAACTACAAAGTGAACCAGGAATCACAATCAAATGTAGTTACAAGTTGTATGTACACTATTTATAGATATGATCTTTGTATTGACATATATTATTATTATTACAATATGTGTGTAAGTTGTGATGTAGTACTATGCGGTAATACTGGCTTTTTCAAGCTAGGTGGTTGTTAGTCATCATGACTTCAAGTGTCTGTTTCTGGTGGAAATAGTATTGGAAACGTTCACAGTTCCTGTCATTTGAAACAATTACTTGTCCCTCTTTATTTAATATACTGTCAATTTTTGAGGGGGGTACATAAGATTGAGCTGCTCTGGCCAACGAATCTTATCTTCTGTGAGGGCGGCAGGAAACAGTCTCCACTGCTCGCTTGCTTCACCGTTTCCTTGAGAAACAATACTGGTCGCTATCTTGACCAAGGAGTATGCTGCCAGCCTCTGGATTCAGCAAAACTCAAAACTGCTCTTGCTTGACCAGGTGCTGCTTCAAATACGTTAGGACCACGGTCCCTGAAACAAGAAGGTCGTACCTCCTACTTCAGAACTAATTTATAATCTATTTCACACACTGAAACACAATACATAACAAACACAGAGTTTCAGCGCGGTAGGCCAACTGTTAGCTTCTCATGAACAATATACACCAGTATTATTCCTCTCCCTAATGGTTACAACGCCTCTCTGCAATTCCAGCATTATTTCCTTTTATTCAATAAGATAGGTGTCATAGTACTATTTGACAATCCCATGCAGTTTCACTCCTCTGCGACAAGTTTTGTTCATGTTGGAGCAATATCTAGGTTTTGCCTTTTGGTTATTACTGAACCACACACATACAGACATACATTATCAATTCACATTCAATTTTCATCAAAAAGATATCAAATAGGGCTAGCTTACCACAATTCATGGAAATAATAAACAAATACGTTGACTGGCGATGAATTATGGCACAATTCCGATCTGCCTCTGTCCCAGGCTTTCATAAGAAAAATATGAGCTGGATCTCAACGCACTTGCTTCTCAGTAAGTTTATTTTCAAAATGTGGCACTGAACTGAAGCTCCTAATTGACTATATCAAATGGTCTAGCCAATGGGACCATGTTTACAAAAGCATTTGAAAAAAATGTACTCTTTCTATCGTTTCTATTAACAACCAAAAATAGTATTTGCAATCGACTAATCATGTTTAGCCTTACATATTATTCTAGCCAATCAAATCGGATTTAACTTGTTGGCCTATTTCCCGTAAAATAGTGGTTTTAAAACATGCCACTGAGCAAATTTGATCCTGTGTTGTCTGACACCCTCACTCTAGTATTATGGCTATAATTTGTTAATTATTAGACTAATTGCTTAACACCTAACATATTCTTTGTCAGCAAGTCCTAAGGCACCCAAATATATAAGTTTTAAGGGAGCTAAGTGGCTGCGTTCAAAATATGTATTTTCTTCTAGGATAGTCGTGCTGTTACCACCTCCTCACTTCCATACTATGGGGTGTCTTCTGTACTGTCAGACTAATGTCAGGATTTTAGACATAAAACAGTAGAATGTCATGTTTCCTAATAAGAATTAAACATGTTTTCAAAACCTAACCGTGTATTGGTAGTGTTTTTATCACTGTCTATTTGAAAAAAATTAGTGCTTCATGCCTTTCGCGTTGGGGGTGGCATTAATTTATATCGCGAGACTGCGTGTTAGTGTTGCATACGTTCCTCAGTACCTCTCTCTCTCTATCCTAAGTCCTTCTGTCTTTTCATTACGCAGTGTATATAATGACATTAATGCTAGTATTTTATCTAGGTCATTAAGCAGGGTGCGTATCTCAAGGTTTTCTAAGAAATACAGTACACGTTTTATTTTTAGAAAGGCGTGTATGCTGCTGTAGGCTTTACTATCAAACGTGAAAGCGTTACAATTTTGCAGACGAAGTAGAAAAAGGGGGATTTTTGTACGCCATTGTGACAGCACTGGTCTTTTACCATTCCTCTTTCCTTTTATTGAATTAATGCGTTAGGCTTTACATTTACTTTTTAATTTATATATGTGGATTTAGAATTTCACGACAGTTGCCTGCGCCTTCCCTAAATCAAGGACAAAATCTTGTTTTCCAGAGGAGATACATAAATGGGTTGAATCTCACCCAGTGTTGGTTAACGTTGTGGCCACTAAGGCCCAGCATGCCGCTGAATCCAAGGCAGAGCCAGAAACACCATTTAGTGATAGAGATCTCTTCGGAATCTTCATAATGGTTCCCCCCAGTCGTTTGCGGCTAAACAGCAAGAAGATGTTGCTTTGCAACCATTGTTTGCTCTTGCAGAGAGCAAACATGTCAAGAAGACAAAAAATTCACGTTACTGGTTCGAAATTTAAAACTCAGTACTGACTAGATGCTTTGAAAATTATGTTTCAGTCAGGAGACAGGTAGTTATTCCAAAGAGTTTTAGGCCTATTGTATTTAACACTGCCCATGACTCTTTTAGCTGGTCATATGGGTATTAAGCGTACTCTGTTTCGTGTCACCTCGAATTTGTATTGGCCCTGCGTTAACAAAGACGTAACGCTATACTGCAGGTCATGCACAACTTGTCAAAAGGTAGCACGTAGGGCGCCATGCTGCACCCTTACAAGTTACTGATGTGCCACTACGGCAGTTTACGAAGCTTGCGGTTGACATAGTTGGCCCCATGTCTGTCACGTCTGAGAGAGGATATCGATATATCCTAACGTGTATAGACTTATGTACACGTTGGCCGGAGGCCATACCATTAAAGACGATCACCTCAGCAGCTGTCGCTGATGCTTTATTTGTTATTTTTTGCCGCATAGGATTTCCTGAGGAAATCTTATCAGATCGCGGTATTCAATTTATGTCTCAGATGATGAAAGATACTGAGATCATGTTATCAACTACACATTCTTTCACTAGCCCATACCATCCAGAAAGCAATGGCTCGTTGAAGCAGTTGTTAGGCAAAGTCACAGAGACATGTCCTCGTGACTGGGACCGAATGTTGTCAGCGATCTTATATGCTTACAGAGAAGTGTCCCATGAGAGCACTGGCTTTTCGCCACTTGAGCTGGTTTATGGTGCCAACCCTAGAGGTCCTATGCACATACTCAAGGATTTATTGTTGGGATCAGTGGGGGATAAAACTGTCCGCACCAGCTATGAACTGGTCATTGATCTCAGACAACGCCTCGTGGATGCGTGTACTTATGCATCAAGTATGATACGTAATGCTTCGCATGGGTCGAGATTGCACTGCAACCAATCTCGAAAATTACGTTCGTTCTTACCAGGAGAACAAGTATGGCTACTTCTTCCGACGAAAGACAATAAACTGCTAATTTCCTGGCAGGGCCCTTTTAAGGTGGTTGAGAAGAAAACTGATGTAGATTATGTCATTGACATAAGGTGCAAAATCATTTCATATTAATATGTTAAAATGTTATGTGGAGCACCCTGCTAAGTTAGAACCTTTCTTGGACAGTATTTCTGATGTACCTGTTCAACACACTTTGTTTGCTGTTGTGGAATCTGATGATTCTACAGCGAGCGATATGTCTTTTAATTTTCCGCTGTTGCCTCTAAAATTGTCGGAATCTTAGAGAGATGTAACTGTGTCAGGGGATTTAGAATCGTTCTCTGACGTGCTGACTGAACTTCCAGGTCGCACTGATGTTATCTCTCATATTACATTGAGTGATGATCACCCTATCAAACTCAGACCGTATACTTTACCATTACACTACAGATCTCAGGTGGATAGTGAACTTAAGGATATGCTACGCATGGGCATCATTTCTTCTTCTGAATCGTCCTACGCTTTTCTTATGGTTCTAGTTAGAAAGAAGGACAAATCTCTTCGCATCTGCGTTGATTTTAGACGTCTTACCAGTGTCACTATCTCAGACGCTGAGCCTATGCCTGTTTTGTAGGATCTTTTATCACAACTATCCCAGGCTACATACTTTAGCAAACTAGATCTATCCAAGGGATATTGGCAGATACCTTTAACTGATAAGGCCAAACCGCTAACCGCATTTATGAATCCATATGGTTTATTCCAATGGAATTATATGTGTTTTTGCCTTGTCAATGCTCCTGCGACTTTTCTGCGCATGATGCAGAGACTCTTGGGTGATAGGTCTGATGTCATCACATACATAGACGACATCTGTTTATTCCATTGTTCTTGGCAAGAACATGTCACAGGATTAAAATCCTTATTAATGCTTTTTAGACAGTTAGACCTTCAAAGGTTCAGATTGGTTGTAAAGAAATTTCATTTCTTGGTCATCGTGTTGGTAACCACCTGTTACATCCTGATGAGCAGACTGTCAAGCGCATATTAAAACTAGATATCCCTCGGACAAAGAAACAAGTTAGGAGCATGTAAGGATTCATTAACTTTTATCACAAGTTCATTCCGAACTTTTCATGCATTTCTTCTGTCGTGTCATCCTTGACTAGAAAATTTGCTCCTAATAAAATTTTTGGTCGGATACTTGCAGTGGAGCTTTGAACAAAATTAAAACTGTATTTTCCAAGGCACCTATTTTGGTGTTGCCTAATATCATTATGCCATTTCTTCTGAGGACTGATGCTTCCCAGACTGGCATTGGTGGCTGCCTGTTGCAATGGTTCAATAATACTCCACATCCATGCTTGTATGTAAGCATAAAGTTGTTACGAGCAGAAACTCGGTATTCCCCCAGTGAAAGAGAACTCTTGTCCATCATTTGGTGTATGGGCAAGTTATCACGCTATTTACTTGGCGCACACTTCTACCTCCAGACGGATGGCCGACCACTAAGATCACTAAACCAAAAATCTACGACAAATAGTAGATTATACAGATTGTTCTTGCTTATTCAAGAATATAGATATACAATTATCCCCATCAAGGGATCAAAAAACTTTCTGGCAGACCTATTTCAAGAAATGAAGCTGGAAAGTGACATTGTTTGCGCCAAATGTTGACATTGTCTGATCTTGTTTTGTTTTTCAAGTGATATTCCATTGAAACATTCATTTCACGATTTTCATTGCACTTTATGAAAGCAATGGCAAACTACTGAATGAAAAAAATTGCCTAGAAAAATCACAAACAGCCAATAAAAGCTGGGGTTGATTGCCACGTCCTGTAAAGGATAAGCAACTAACTTTTTTTTAATAAAAGACTAGCTGTAAAGACCCAGCGTTGCCCGGGTTCTTTTCCTAGAAACTGTTTAGGACACTTATGAAATGTCAAAATCAAATTATAATATTTTGATATTCGAGTGAAATTGAATTTTAATTTAAGTTAATTACTACCGCTTTAAGTGACTATCCACGTGCTTTGTTTACAGTAATTGCAAATGCAAGCCGCACAAAATACTTTTATTCCGTATGGTTCAACCAGAAGATTGATATCACTTTTGCTTTTCAATTTGCTTCCGAATTTTTCCAAAATACTCTTATTTCTTATGATGGAATCGCAAAAGCAATTTTATTATCTTCCATGTGTTAGCAAGAAGCAAATTAATAAGACACATTATCCCTTTTCAACCTGGCGCAACAAGAAAGAATAGTCCAACTCTTCCTTTTTTAACGTTCTTACTACTGTTTTTCGTAGCACCGTCTTTTCAAACATATATACATTATTGCTTGTAAAAAAACATTATTATTTTCTGTCATACATACTTCAAATATAAAAGACAGTGATTGTGTTGAGTTGTATTATTTAAACAGAAGTTTCTCATTTCGGTGAGACACGACCCTTTCAACCGAGACCCATGGATAACGCCTGTTATATTAGGACACATGTCTAAATAAAGATCTTTCGTTTTGTTGTTTTGTTTAGCTTTGAGCTAGTTTATTTTATTAAGGGCCAAAAATATAACTTAAATATTGCCTTACTTTGGCGATGCGCACCCCGTTTGAGACAGGCACATGTACAATTATAAAAGACTTTTTTTTTCCTCGCATGAGGTCGCATATTTTTTCCTCGCATGAGGTCGCATTGGTACCCGCCCAAACCCGGCCCAGACCACATGTCCCAACACAAGAAGACCCAATGACAAACTGTGTCACTGTAGTGATCCTCTGTGTTCTCACACAAGAGATCTAATGACACATGAATGTCACTACTTGTCCCTGTGTCTAGACACATGATCCTAGCCATTTTTTTTCCTCGCATGAGGTCGCATATTTTTTCCTCGCATGAGGTCGCATTGGCACCCACCCCAAACCCGGCTCTAGTCAAGACCACATGTCCCAACACAAGAAGACCCAATGACAAACTGTGTCACTGTAGTGATCCTCTGTGTTCTCACACAAGGGACCTAATGACACATGAATGTCACTGTACCGGTCCCTGTGTCTAGACACATGATCCTAGCCAAAGGCCGGATATTAGGGCGTTGGGTTTGCCGGAGCAGTAATTATTATTATTTTTTTTTCCTCGCTTGAGGTCGCATATTTTTTCCTCGCATGAGGTCGCATTAGTACCCGCCCAAACCTGGCCCTGGTCAAGACCACATGTCCCAACACAAGAAGATCCAATGACAAACTGTGTCACTGTAGTGATCTTCTGTGTTCTCACACAAGAGATCTAATGACACATGAATGTCACTGTACCGGTCCCTGTGTCTAGACACATGATCCTAGCCAAAGGCCGGATATTAGGGCGTTTGGTTTGCCGGAGCAGTAATTATTATTATTTTTTTCCTCGCTTGAGGTCGCATATTTTTTCCTCGCATGAGGTCGCATTGTCCCCGCCCCAAACCCGGCTCTGGTCAAGACCACATGTCCCAACAATAGAAGGCCCAGTGACAAAATGTGTCACCTAGTGATCCTCTGTGTTCTCACACAAGGGACCTAATGACACATGAATGTCACTGTACCGGTCCCTGTGTCTAGACACATGATCCTAGCCAAAGGCCGGATATTAGGGCGTTGGGTTTGCCGGAGCAGTAATTATAAAAGACCCTCTTCTTTTACAAAAGATATTGCAGTCTGTTTCAATTATGAAGTGCTTAGTCTTCGAAATACTATGTAATATTTGGTAAATGAACAGAAACTGCTTTGCAAAATGTAATTAAATTTGATTTAAAAAGTAATAATAACTTTTAAATTCAACATCAAAGTAATTTTTTTTTAATTTTCGCATAACGCATTAGTGTCTGTTTAAATAATTTAAATTGTTATGTAAAATAAAGAAATCTAGAGTTGTAAATTACGACCTTTTAATAATAATGTTGCCATTTTAATTGTTCCCCTTGATTCATAATTTTACCATATGGATTGCTTCCCTTGACAACATCGGTAGAAACATAATGTTACCTAGACATTTTCTAAATTTTAGTACTAAGCGGGGACGAAGGTTTATTTTTTTAAAATTCTGAAGCACGTCAAAACGAATGAATGCATAAATCTGCTTTGTCAATCAAAATAAACATACATTCAAATGAACTGAATAAATATTTGAGAAAAAAAAAGACCAGCTTATTATTATTTTTTAACCAAAGCGGTAAAAACCAAATTATGTGACCTGGCAACCTGTGAAAAAATAATTTTCATTTAAACGGTCCTGCAACGATCATAGCTATCTGATAATTTTGTTTTCTACAACAACTAAAGATTTTACTTTAAAATAACTTAATTGCAACGGGGAAAAATCGTCTATCGAGTGAATTTGGTTTTTACATATGTTGGTACAGTTATTTAAACAACCAGACTAAATCCAGGCATTTTCTAAATTTTAATACTAAGCGGGGTCGAAGGTTTATTTATAAAAAAAAATTCTGAAGCACCGACATACCATAAGTGAAAGCGAATAAGTCTGCTTTTTCACTAAAAATAAACTTACGTTCAAATTTTGACTACTCATTTTAAAAACGATGTAAAAAAAAATACTATGTAATATTTTCAGAAAACAATCATTGGTTTTAATATATGTATCGATACATTACATAAATTACGATAAAATTACATAGTTAAAAAAAGGAAGTGCTCAGAAAACTGTTTTTTTTCTTCTATTTCCTGTTAAAATAAAAATGTCTAGTTAAACATTTTTAATTATCTTGTAACATATGCAAACGTATGGCCATAAATAACAAACATAAAATAATAGTTTTAACATTTGTGTTACGTGCCTTGATATTTATTGGATATGTATATATTTCATTATGGCCCCTAATAAATAAATGGCTTCCATACATTTCTTACGAAAAACTTTAATTAATGATAATGTCATAATTACAATATTAAATAAGAAAATAACTGCATGGCGTACCCCGGCGGTAACTAAAGAGACTGTCTGCCAAAATTCATCAAGAAATAATAAGGCATGCGGATTTGTATTGAGAACATACAAACATACTTTGCCTTTTATTTATATAGATTGGATGACATTTTGTCTAAACTGTTTAGATATACGAGTATCCGTTTTCATGTCATTTGGTACCATAATTACTATTTCATATATACTGAAGCACATTAAAAACGCACCACTATTATATATATTTAAGAGGCTCGAAGGACACCCCATGTACCAAAGAATGAATAGGCTAGGAAGAGGCAGGCTCAAGCGAACTAACTTTGTCGCCCAAGCAAAAGAAAAAATTAACAATAATACCATACTAGCAAGCCCAGTTGCAAAGAAAATCCCAACAAGCTCGACTATCCCACTGTGGAAAATAAGATGCTTTCCTAAGTTAAAATCTGATATTCCAGGCAGTGAAGGTAAGGGAACACAGACAGAAACACAAAGAAAGTGTATAGCAACCAAGTATATTGACCAAACATTTCCAGCAAAGCTTTGGACACATGCATATACTGATGGTTCGGCAACAAATGCAGTTGAAAATGGGGGTGCCGGCATCCTCATAAAATTAAAGAATAGAATTCACTCTATGTCAATTGCCACTGGAAAATACTGCAATAACTTCTGTGCTGAAGCAGAAGCCCTGAAACAGGCAGCTGAAACTCTTATTGAATGCAAAGCACAGGCAGAAAAACAGATAGTAATCTTTTCAGATGCCCTCTCAATAATATCAGCACTGAAGAGCCACCAAACTAAAGGATTGAAAGATCTGATAATCTCCCTTGAAAGACTGGCCGAATGCTTCAAGAAGTGCACTATCCAGTGGATACCAGCCCATTGCAACATACCAGGAGATGAGGAGGCAGATAGACTTGCTAAGGAAGGAGGTGCCTTACAACAAAATGATATAGAGACAACTTACGCAACGGCAAAGACCACTATAAAGGCTACATTCAAGTCCAAATGGGAAAGAGAGCACCCGGGACATTTGAAAAATGATGCATATCATCAACTATCCAGAAAAGAACAGATCATCATTTTTCGACTACGCACTAGTCACAACAGATTGAGATACCATCTGTACCACAAATACAAAAATGGTGCAACAGATCTCTGCACCTGCGGTACCAGCCCAATGACAGTCGAACACCTGCTGCAATACTGCCCAACCTACAGTAATGAACGGAGTAGCATATGGCAACAACCCACTTCTGTCAACGAAAAACTGTTTGGAGATGTCGGGAACCTTGAGTTGACTACTGCCTCTATTAGAGTCATAAATGTGGAAATCTGAAGGCGAACGAGGAAGAAGAAGAATATATACTGATGCCGAGAAGCTGGGCTACCCCTGCGCAAGATCGTCATATTGTGCTGAGTCACCTAAGGAATCGTTCTCTCCCGGCAAGTCAAACAGCAGGAGCAATTGTGGGTAGACGTGGGCAAGTCTCTCGAATGACAGTCATACGACGACTCAGAGATACAGGCCTTACTGCAAGACGACCTTATGTTGGGCCAAACTTGACTCACAGACATCGTCAGCAGCGCCTGCAATGGGCAGAGCAACATGTCAGATGGATTAGACTGCAGTGGAATGCTGTCCTATTCACAGACGAGAGCAGATTCAACACATCCTTTGCTGATGGACGTATGCGGATTTGCCGACGGTGTGGAGAGCGCTTTGCAGATTGCTGTGTTCGTCAGCACAACCGATTTGGAGGTGGCAGTATTCACATTTGGGGAGGATTCAGTTTTCACCATCGCTTGCCTCTTCACGTCTTCCGTGGAAATGTTAATGCTGTGACATATCGAGATGAGGTTCCGGATGCATTGGTTACTCCTGCGTTCACAAATTATCCAGACTTGCAGCTTCTCCAGCAGGATAACGCACGTGCGCACACCGCATGCATTACGCAGCAATATCTACAGCAGCAGAACATTGTGACGTTTGATTGGCCTGCCCTATCACCAGACATGTCCCCTATAGAACATCTGTGGGACGAGCTTGGACGCAGAGTCTACAGGCAAGGTTCTCCAGCTAATCTGCAACAGCTCGAAGCTGCTCTTACACGTGAATGGGACTTGATTCCCCGGAATTTCCTTCAGAGACTTGTGCGTTTCATGCGAAGCCGCTGCCAAGCTTGTTTGCAAGCACACAATGGACATACCAGATACTGAGGATAGTGTGAATGAATTTTTTTATTGGTTGCATTTTTGGTTTTCTCCTTTGCCTGCACAGAATGCAATGAATTTCATAACAATCAAATTTACAAATTAATGACAAGCATGGATTCATAGGAAAATGAATAAAGATTCCAAATATGTAAACTTGTAAACACATATTTACATTTCACACTCTGTTCCTGGATTATACAGGTGGTGCGTTTTTAATGTGCTTCAGTATATATTATTCTGAGCAGTAGATTTTTCTTTCCTAATATATTAGTAGTTCTTGGGCTAACTATCAACTGTTCTCAAGCGAAAACCCTTGGTTTCCGCTCGGGAACAAGGGGGGGGGGGGTGGCAATGTTGGGAGTTAGAAAATGCAGTTAGTTTGAATGGCAATAGAAAAACCTGATAAAACTAATTATGAAGTTGTTAGAGCAGCTCTATTGAAAAGATATCAACTTAAAGAAGACGATTATCGTCTTCGTTTTAAGACTATGTTACCAGAGAATGGGGTAGAGTTCTCAGACTTTATTACAAAGATACGTCTTACTTTCAATAGGTGGATTGAGCTGTCTGGGACTCCACACACATATGAAGCACTTGTAGACTTATTACTTAGGGACAAAGTAATGTCATCAGTTAATGAGTCCTTCCTTGCCTTTATACATGAACGTAAACCTAAAGACATAAAAGTCATGGAACAATATTGTTGCCAGTATGTCACTGCGCACCCACAACAAACCATTAGCAATTCTAAAGTTAAAGAAGGTTTGCCGGTAGCTTCTGCGACACCATATGGTCCTAACTTTCGTCATAAATTTCAAGGTGGACAACGCAACTTTGATAAGAAAAGTAAGCGTAATTTTGAACAGGATCATGGTGATCCTTATGGTAATAGTTCTGCAAAGAACTGAAGGAGATCTGACAGTCCTCGTTATTATGGAGCGAACAATTATAGAAACTTTCGCAAAGGTAGTCATAATAGAAACTATCCTAGCTATCCAAGGAGACAACAATATCAAAATGGTAAATATTCTCAAAGGGAAAATGACAATCATGATTGTAAAAACTGTGGTTCAAACCAAAACAATGATAACTATAGATCAGATAGCAATAGCTATAAGAGAAATAGTAATCATGGTAGAGCGCGACACAACGATAATAAATCGTGTCGGCATGCTAACATTTCTCAACAAGAGCCACAAATAGCTAGTAATAAACCAAACAATAATAAAGGTAATTCTAGCGCTATCACATGTTCTGCTTTCGATTTTGGGAGAGCATCTCAATGCCCCCAATGCACAACACTATTTGAACCTACTACTATAACGACTTTGAGTTGTGGTCATCCTCTTCCCGCTCTTCCTGCCGCAGCTGCGCATGACGGGAGAGGATCTCTTCTCTTACATAAAGGGCTAGTGAATGATAATCAAGTCTCGGTCCTTTTCGATTCCGGATGTACTACTATCGGAGTTAGGCAATCTCTCATAGATCATTGCTGTGCCACGGGAAAAGTGGTCACATGTGTGACATTTGGTGGTACTGTGGAAAAGTATCCAACTGCTATCATACACTCTCCTACTCCCTTCTTTACGGGAGATGTCCACGCATGTCTTCTACCGAATCCTATTGCTGATCTTATCATCGGTCGTATTCACGGAATTAGGGAATGTACCCCGCAGCAGATAGCTGCTTGGAAAGAACATAATATCCAAGCTGCCAATGCAGTGGTCACAAGAGCACAAGCTCTTAATATGCCTCAAGCTTCATCAACTGAAGGTAATGAAGTGCATTGCCAAGATGATAACTTGGTGATATCTCTTGACACTTTTATAAAACTGCAAGAAGATGATCCTTCTTTAAAAAAATTCTTCATTCTGGCAAAAAAGGTGATCCAAATCAGAACACAAATCGCAAATCTTGGATTACTATGAAGAATGGGGTACTTGTGCGTATGGTACAAGACTCGACTACGTCTATGCATTCACAAATTCTCGTGCCCAAGAGTATGAGAGTCCAAATCCTGCAACATGCTCACGACTCTCAGTGTGCTGGACATATGGGTTTTTCTCGCACTAGGTCTAGAGTTTTTGCAGCTTTCTTTTGGCCATTTGTGAATAAAGACATACGGATTTATTGTCGATCTTGCAAAACATGTCAAGAGGTCAAATCGAGAGGCCCATGTCATGCTGCACCTATCCAGGCTGCAGACATTCCTATTCGGCCGTTTCAGAAGATGGCTATAGATATTATTGGTCCTTTTAAGATCAAGTCGGCCAGAGGACATCAATTTATCCTAACATGCGTTGACATGTGCACACGTTGGCCGGAGGCTATACCTCTTAAGAGCATCTCTACTGCCGATATCGCAGACGCTCTTTGGCTGATATTTTCTCGTCTGGGATTTCCCGGAGAAATATTGTCAGACCATGGCACTCAGTTAATATCAGACACTATGTCGCAGGTGATGTCTACTCTGCATATTAAAAGATCTCTAAGTAGTATCTATCACCCAATGTCTAATGGGTTAGTTGAACGTCTGAATAGAACACTCAAGAACTTACTTGGGAAGATAACTGAGGATCATCCTCAGGATTGGGACAGGGTTTTACCCGCGGCTCTCTTTGCATATAGAGAGGTCCCCAACGAACATAACGAATTTTCTCCTTTTGAACTTGTCTTTGGCGCGCAACCGCGCGGTCCTATGTCTCTACTTCATGATCTGATAACTGCTGATAATACTGACAATGACACTCAATCTTCATATGAGTATGTCATTGCTCTCAGGCAAAAGATTATCGAAGCATGCAAACTAGCAACTTCCTCATCCGAAATTGCTAAAGAAAAAGCAAGGCAATTTGCAAATAAGAATAGATGCCTACGACAACTTTGTCCTGGGGACAAAGCATTCGTTTTGCTCCCTTGTAGGGAGAACAGACTTCTTATTGCATGGAAAGGTCCGTATTCTATAGTCTCAAGAATTTCCAATGTCGACTACGTTGTCGATATTGACGGAAAGCATAAAACATTTCATATAAACATGCTTACGGAATTTCATGAGCGACCAGACTATTTGCTACCTATTTTCCATGCGACGGACGATTCTCCAGTCCCACATGGTCAGTACTCATCCCTGTCAGTTATACAGGATGAGGAAACTACTTTCTCTGAGGTTAATCTTCCTCTTCCTATGATTCCTCTTCATTCTACAAAATCATGAAAAAATGTTACTGTTTCTCCTAACTTATCTATTGAGGAACAGCGACAAATCTCTTCTATGTTACAAACATTTCAGGATGTCCTTACTGACATTCCTGGACATACTAATGTCATTGAACATGACATAATACTTACTGATCATAATCCTATCAGGGTTAGACCTTACCCTATTTCTATTCACTTTCAGACACAGGTCGAGAAAGAATTGGATGAAATGATACAATTGAAAATAATTGAACCATCCACTTCAGCATACTCTTCGTCCATGGTTATTGTTCGAAAGAAAGACAAGAACATACGTCTTTGCGTCGATTATCGCAAATTAAACCAAGTTACGAAGTTCGATGCTGAACCTATGCCTTTATTAGAAGATCTACTTAATAGACTTTCTAATTCTCGATTCTTTACTAAACTCGACTTGCCTAAAGGTTATTGGCAAGTTCCTCTAACTGAATGCGCCAAACCTCTCACTGCTTTCTCTACACCAAGGGGTTTGTTTCAATGGAATTTCATGCCTTTCGGCCTTATGAACGCCCCAGCTACTTTCGTACGCATGATGCGTCGAATTCTGTCATATCGTTCAGATGTCATTGCATACTTGGACGATATTTGTCTCTTCAGTGATTCTTGGGAAGATCACTATTTGGGTTTATACGAATTACTGTCTACTCTACGCGAACATAATTTGACAGCGAAACCCTCAAAAGCCTATGTTGGGTTTAGTGAAATTTCTTTCCTTGGTCACCGTGTTGGTCATGGTCTCTTGAAGACAGAGGACCACAACACTTCTAAGATACTAAACATTTCTATACCTAAGACGAAAAAGCAAGTACGCAGTCTCTTAGGTTTAATACAATTTTACGGAAGATTCATTCAGAATCTGTCTTCTATTATGGTACCTCTATCAACCCTATTGAAGAAAGGGTCTCCTAATATGGTGCACTGGTCCCAAGAATGCCAGTCTTCATTGGACCAGATTAAAACTTTATTCTCATCTCCCCCTATCTTAAGGCTACCTGCTACTGATAAGACTTTTGTTCTTCGTAGTGACGCCTCATCCACTGGGATAGGGGCGGCGCTAATGCAGGAGTATTCAGAAACTCTGCATCCCGTAATGTATATCTCTAGGAAACTGAATGCGGCAGAAAGAAATTACTCGGTTCTAGACCGTGAATTGTTGGCTATGGTATGGTCAATTCTTAAGTTACAAGGATTCCTTCTTGGCACGCATTTCATTGTGGAAAACGACCAAAAAGCTCTTACAGCTATTCAGAGTAAGAATTTGAAGAGCTCGAGATCCACTCGATATGCCATTGCTCTTCAACCCTTTCACTTCACGGTGCGAGCTATCCGTGGTTCGGATAATGTGATGGCAGACATTCTGTCCAGATGCCCACATGATTCCACTTAACTATTATGTCCTAGATTTCCTGAAACACTTTGAGATTTATAACAGTTCTTTACTTCATCTATATATCAGCACATCTATTCTCACTTTACGTGAATTCATGGTATTATGCTGAGTGATTTTCTTTCTCTGTTACCGTCTCGGGTATAGCAGAGGAAGGTTTAGTGCTCACAATATAATGGTCGAAATTTCACTTGGCCACAGTATAGTTAAGAATGTATGTTTAATTATTGTATATTAGAAAATCTTACGGTTGTCAAATAGAATTGTGTTATCTGTATTTTCTCAGCAAATCGTTGATGTGTTGAGAGAATCTGTACATTTTGCCAACCATGACGTATTGTGAGGTCCTTACTTATCCTTGGGACGATACAGTAGATGTGCCCTCTCAGACTAGGATCTGGACTTCATTGTTCATATACTTAGTAATATTGTGTATAAAATATTATGTTAAAAAAAATATATTATTACATGTTAACATGATGTAATCTTAGGTTGCTAAGATGATTGTATCTCTATAATGCGGTATATTTATATGATGACACCGCTGTTTTTGATGATGTTTCATTGCTAAACTTGAAGATAAGGTACTTGAGATGAGATAAGATTATATGTATGTAACTTGTGCTTGCATTATAACTGTGCCAGCATTGTACTGTACGTTGGTGACACCTCCCTGGAATATAGTGTACTTTGAGAAATGCTTTCTCTAATGAGATATGTTCTCACCTGACACTCCATGCGTCGACTTAGCCTCACATTATGCATTATAGTTATATGTGATACTTTTCGTCCGCGCATCATTCGTGCGTTATGAGCCTGTTGTATCTTGCTCTAGGATGTATTTTTTTAAATGTTTCATTTTTTGTGTGTGGGTGAACTTAGAAGTCTGAAGATGTCTTCCCCACACTGGCCACCATAAATGTTAAGGTCAAGTCCTCCATAAATGTTAAGGTCAGGTTCTTCTATAAGTGTAACAGTCCAACTTCATAGTGTTAGTGTCCTGTGTAGTGTTGGAAGCCATTTTTCCCGGGGGGTGCGGTAAACTGTTGCGGTCAGTTTTCGCTGTGTGTATAATCTTTTAAATGTACCTGTTTACAAGGGAGACATTATTTTTTATTCCTGATCTAAGGGGTATTACTCATGATTTACTGGGGGTTGAATTTTACAGTGGTTGTTTGCCCACTTGTTTGTACCTCCGGTCTAATATTAGAACCGAGGTCTGGTTGCATGTCCATATATGGCTTGATTGGTTAGCTTTACTAGGAATGTTTGCAACTAGAGCTGATGTCTTATTTCATGACCATATAAGGCTTGAATGGTCAGTCGTTTCCTGGTATGTGTTCAAACATTGCCCACCTGAGTTTAGCTCGGGAGGTCTGGCGTCTACGACGCATGCGTAAGCTTTTGTGGCGGTTAAGAAAGACTTCCGATCTGGGAGTCGAGCTGTGAATTTTCAGAGTGTCAAGACGTGCTTTCGACGTCTTTGTTATGGCTTTAAGCCTGGGGAACGAAAGCCCTCTGTGGGTGAACTTAGAAGTCTGAAGATGTCTTCCCCACGATATATTTCTAAGCGTCTAGAAGACGAGTGTGTTATTAGTGTTATTCTGAGGGACTGATAAGGTAAATTATCCTTCGATTTATTTTCCTTGACTATCAGAATCACATATCACATTTATTTACCAGCTCAGCGACGTTTCCCCTGGGCGGGAAAGAGTCTATCAAGTATACAAGAGTTGAGCTCTTGAACTATGCTGACAGTATTTGCTTAGGGCCTGTGTATGCCCAGAGAACATTATATTTGATGCATCCCGCTAGTTCAGTGGTATCATATTGGACAGGGTCTGACCCACCTTGTTTGCTAAGAAATACCACAGAGGCAATTGGACCTAGAGGCCTGCCATCTTGCGGCCTACTGCATGCTATGCAATGTAACTGATGTACTTGTTTCAGAAGAGAGTTGTTTATACTCATATATCTATATCCACTGGTCATGCAAGGTATTTATGCTGAGGCTTTTGGAAGGGAGTTCGATTGGAGTCAGCATTCGTATATATGCCCAGCTTACTTATTGATGAACCGTTGATGCTGTAACTGTATTGTACTATCGTCATGTCTACAATGTTCCTGAGTATTGTCAAATGACTATGTCCTGATGTCGGCGTCTCTCATATCGTATTGCATTAAAAACATTGTAAAAGTCAGCTGCTGTTACCAACCTTCTCTGACTTTCTACATGTGGTTGAGTGGGTATTGTGCCAATGTCCAGAACCTATACACATTTGCGTACTACACCTTATCATGAGGTCTACTCACCCACACATACTGTCAACCACATATTGCTACGATCATTACTACACATCTGAGAGCATGTACCTTAAGAGAGTCTTCATTGCACCCTGTCAGTGTCTCAACGCCTGGTGACCTACATTCACCTGTACTGTACTGCCTGGGTTGACCTGATCCCTTACTCACACCTACACTGCGCTGTAACCTTTCATGATGGCTTCCAACACTACACAGGACACTAACACTATGAAGTTGGACTGTTACACTTATAGAAGAACCTGATCTTAACATTTATGGAGGACTTGACCTTAACATACAGGTGGTGCGTTTTTAATGTGCTTCAGTACATATTATTCTGAGCAGTATGATTTTTCTTTCCTAATATTAGTAGTTCTTGGGCTAACTATCAACTGGTCTCAAGCGAAAACCCTTGGTTTCCGCTCGGGAACAAAGGGGGGGGGGGGGGCGGCAATGTTGGGAGTTAGAAAATGCAGTTAGTTTGAATGCCCAGAATACCGCTTCGCTACCCCAACCCACTAGCCACTCTATGTCACGTGATAAGACTGGCAGTGTGACAAGCTCGCAAATTGCAGGAAAGGATTGCTAACGAGGCGTGTGCAAAAAGAGAAGAGAGTTAAGCAGAAAAATGTATGAAATAAACGATAGAAGTTCCAGCCAGTTGGCTGTAGAGATGTGTATCTCGGTGTGTGTGTGTGTGTGTGTGTGTGTATGTGTATGGCCCATAAGATATATTCATGTATACAATATTCAGTAGATTGAAAGTATACAACTGTATTTCATATTTCACTATTGAAAGGATTGTTTCATACATATGAGTGACTATTATTATTTTTAATCTTGATTTTGTACTAATTGCTTGACCACATCAATGGGTCTATTGTGAAGTTCGTCATGTTTATTAAAGTTATAAACCGTCACTCAGCAGTTATTATTTTATTTGGAGACAGAGATATGTACACAAAAGTAAAGTAATACTTGTTTGCCAGGTACGTAAAGAAAGAACCATGGACATTAACTTCACATGAATATTCATTCATTCATAACCCTCCACTCCCAAAAGAGCATATGCCTTCAACAAACGCATGCCAAGTCCTCCTTTCACGGGCCATCATCTCAAGTTCTTTCCACGTTCTCCTCATCATTGTCACCTCTGTTTCCAGCTCTCTTCTCCGTGTGCTTCTTAGTCTACCTCTGCCTCTCTTGCCCTGGGGGTTCCAGAACAAGGACTGCCTTGTAATGCTATGAACAGGTTTCCTCTGTGTGTGTCCTATCCATCGCCATCGTCTTCTTCTCATCTCTTGTTCCACTGGCACTTGTCTGGTTCTTGTCCTCAGTTCCCCGTTGGTAACCTTAACATACCATTTTAATCCCTCTATTCTACGTAAGCCCCCATTTATAAAAGTCTGTAGCTTTTTGGTTGTTGTCTTTGTTGTTCTCCATGTCTCAGAGCCATACAATAGGACTGACTTCACATTTGAGTTGAAGATTCTTATTTTCGTGTTGGATCCGATTTCTCTTGATCTCCATATATTTCCCAGTGCAATGAAAGCTCCTCTTGCCTTTTGTATTCTTATTTTGATATCACTGTCTGTCCCTCCAACTTTGTCTATATTGCTGCCAAGATATGTGTACGATTTTACATCTTGTATTGGTGTTTCTTCAAGTTCAACCCTGTTATCAGTACCTGCATTTATTCTCATTATTTTTGTCTTTTCCCTGTGTATTTTCAGACCCAATTGCTGTGACCTCTCATCGAGTGTTTTCAATTTGTCCTGCATCTGATAACGGTTATGGGACAGAAGAGCCAAGTCATCAGCAAAATGTCGATGTTCTGATAACCCAGTCTATTGCTAGTAAGAAAAGAAATGGAGACAAGAGGCATCCCTGTCGCACTCCTGTTCTTATCCCAAACGGTTCTGTAAGCTGTCCTTCACGAAGAACTCTGCATGTCTTGTCTTCGTATGTTTTCTTTATTAAATTAATGATCTTCAGGGGAACTCCATAATGCCTCATCAATTTCCAAAGTGATTCTCTGTCTATACTGTCAAATGCCTTTTTGTAGTCCACAAATCCGATGTATAGTGGCGAATTCCATTCCAGACTTTGTTCAACTATTATTCTCAAAGTGGCTATCTGGTCTGTACAGGATCTGTTTTGTCGAAAACCTGCTTGTTCATCTCTCAGTTTCTTGTATATGGACTCTTTTAATCCCTCAATGATAATCCTGTTTAATACTTTTCCTGGCACTGATAGTAACATTATTCCTCTATAATTTGTGGACTCTTGTAAATTTCCCTTCTTAGGCAACTTAACCAGATATCCTTCCTTCAATTCTGCTCGATTTGTAGTTTCTTGTGCATTTGGAGTACTTCTTATCTATGGCATATACTAATTGTGATAATATTATGTCAAGATTGACACAGTCTTTAAGTCTGCTTATTTCTATGTGCATTCTGGAAACTTGTCCTGGGACAACGTTTCTGTTGTTGTTGTTGTTAGCTTAGTGGTAACAGCATTATAACCATTTTCATTATTACCATTATCATCCTCATTACAATAATTATTGTCATTAAAATAATCATCACTGCCTTGTAATGCTATCAACAGGTTTCCTCAGTGTGTGTCCTATCCATCGCCATCGTCTTCTTCTCATCTCTTGTTCCACTGGCACTTGTCAGCACCGTCATCGCCATCATCTCCTTCTTCTTCTTGCTGTTCCAGCCTCCATGCAATAGCTTTTGAGTTTAACACAGAAAAATGTGACGTAACTTACAGGATATACACCACTGCTTCTTTTTTTCTTTTGTTTTTGCAAACTGTTCGCCGAAAACGACCCTGTTGAACGAACAAAATGGTGAATTATCAGGCATAATTCAGTGTAGCCCATCGGATTTCCGGAACACGACATTAGGAGGCGTATAATAAATTATTGCGCCCTCTTACGCTCTAAAGCAGGATTAAGAAGTTTTATGTATGGGATTATCATTTCCATTACTAAAAAAAATAGAGTATCAGCAGAAACCTCTACAGTAAAATCTCATGAATTTCTAAAGCGCAGGCTGATTGCAGTGGTGCCAGCTACAGTGACAGCAATGAACAGCTTAAGGGAGGACAAGAAACAACACGATAATATATATATATATATAAGAACTAGAACTCGAGAATACGTCAACAGTGTTTGATTGAAAAACAGAAACAAAACAAGATGGAATCCATTAATTACAATAAACAGACGTGGCAAGGACCTTACTAAGTACAATTAAAAAACATAGTACCAATACCATAAAGTACATTATAAAAACGTGATATAAACCCCTTGATACACAATATAAAAATATGACACGAAATGCATTAAGTACAAAAACGTGACATAACTCCATTAAGTACAATATAAAGACGTGGCATGAACATCATGAAGTACAATATAAAAACACGACAGAAACCACATTAAGTACAATATAAAAACACGACAGAAACCACATTAAGTACAATATAAAAACATAACATAAATCACATTACGTACAATATAAAATTGCAATATAAATACCATTATGTACAATACAAAAACATGACATGAACCCTATGAAGTACAATGTACAAAGAATGACATAAACCTCACGAAGTACAATATGAAAAAAAATCACGAGCTCATTAAGTACTGTATACAAACATATCGCAAACCCCATTTAGTACACTATACAAACACGACGTAAACCGTATCAAGAATGATGTAATCCACATATCATCATTCTTACATAAGAACCCGTTTTATCTAGCAAAACCTATACACATTCAGTTCAGCATGCTACAATAGGCCCCGTGGAGCTCGGTTCAGCATGCTACAATAGGCCCCGTGGAGCTCGGTTCAGCATGCTACAATAGGCCCCGTGGAGATCAGTTCAGCATGCTACAATAGGCCCCGTGGAGCTCGGTTTAGCATGCTACAATAGGCCCCGTGGAGCTCGGTTCAGCATGCTACAATAGGCCCCATGGAGCTCGGTTCAGCATGCTACAATAGGCCCCGTGGAGCTCGGTTCAGCATGCTACAATAGGCCCCGTGGAGCTCGGTTCAGCATGCTACAATAGGCCCCGTGGAGCTCAGTTCAGCATGCTACAATAGACCCCGTGGAGCTCGGTTCAACATGCTACAATAGGCCCCGTGGAGCTCGGTTCAGCATGCTACAATAGGCCCCGTGGAGCTCGTTTCAGCATGCTACAATAGGCCCCGTGGAGCTCGGTTCAGCATGCTACAATAGGCCCCGTGGAGCTCAGTTCAGCATGCTACAATAGGCCCCGTGGAGCTCGGTTCAGCATGCTACAATAGGCCCCGTGGAGATCAGTTCAGCATGCTACAATAGGCCCCATGGAGCTCGGTTCAGAATGCTACAATAGGCCCCGTGGAGATCAGTTCAGCATGCTACAATAGGCCCCGTGGAGGTCGGTTCAACATGCTACAATAGGCCCCGTGGAGCTCGGTTCAGCATGCTACAATAGGCCCCGTGGAGCTCGGTTCAGCATGCTACAATAGGCCCCGTGGAGCTCGGTTCAGCATGCTACAATAGGCCCCGTGGAGCTCGGTTCAGCATGCTACAATAGGCCCCGTGAAGCTCGGTTCAGCATGCTACAATAGGCCCCGTGGAGCTCGGTTCAGCATGCTACAATAGGCCCCGTGGAGCTCAGTTCAGCATGCTACAATAGGCCCCGTGTAGCTCGGTTCAGCATGCTACAATAGGCCCCGTGGAGCTCGGTTCAGCATGCTAAAATAGGCCCCGTGGAGCTCGGTTCAGTATGCTACAATAGGCCCCGTGGAGCTCGGTTCAGCATGCTACAATAGGCCCCGTGGAGCTCAGTTCAGCATGCTACAATAGGCCCCGTGGAGCTCGGTTCAGCATGCTAAAATAGGCCCCGTGGAGCTCAGTTTGTAGCCGGGGGAGTGGACGGGAACGGCACCGAATCAAGTTAGATGTGACCGGGCTTGGTCACGGTGACAAATCAAGTCTAGTGCGACAGGGTGAGAATGGGGCGGAATCTTTTATCAATGTTCATCTGTTGTTTTACTGGCGACTGCCAGAGGTGGTGCTTACAGATATGAATTGGAACATAACCCAGGTGGTTCTTTTGGAGACTCGTAAAAATAAGTTCAAGCTGGATTAAATATGAATGAACACCTTTATTAAGTGTCTGCACACTCTGACAACTTCATAATAGTTCATAAATACATGTGCTTCTGCGGTATACAAACCAGTCATCCCAAGAAATAACACACAGCCATCGAACTTACAAGATGGTCCAAAACCCCAAAATCACTGCCTCGCTCGTCTTGTGCCTAAAACCAACTCACTTAACCTCCTTCTCTCAAACCATCACTTCCGTCCTAACTAGTGGGCAATTCTACCCCAAGTTCGATGACGTCATTCCTGAACACTTTAATTAAATCACTCATAGGATTTGTGACTAGTGCTATTACACTAACTAGACACGCTCAAATACTTAGTGTTTAATCTTGCTAAGTATTCTTACCCTAACTATAATTAAGTGGCAGCACCTTAGTGTTAATCCGACGTAACAGTCCGTACTGTCACATACGCCCGGGGCCACTAAAGTGTATCCCGTAGGGAGACACTTTATTCCCTTAAAAAAATTTACTAACTCTAAAAAAAATTATTGAGATTCATGTATCCTACCATAAATCATATCGGAAGGATGGGAATAACGGATAAAATAACACCATTAACATTTCACACACAAAAATCGATCATGAAGGGGTAGGGATCGATGGACATAACATAAAAGAGGGACACATGAAAAAAAAACAAAAAAATAATGGAGGTTACAAATAGTACTAATAAGTGGCAAAAAAAAAATATATGGGCAAAATAGAACAGTAACTAACATTCATTAACGAACTAACAAAACGCTTTATGGGTTTATAGTCATCAATATCTCTCACACTTGTGCGAATCATAAAACATAAAATAACATGACAAGCGAGTTAACGTCGCAAGGAAAAAAAATTGGCAAAAAAAATATGGCGGGTGCACATAAAATATAGCGGATGCCCAAAATGGCTGTCACCCTACACTTCACTGAAGTGGGTGATGAAAAAAAAAATATGAATGGAACAAATGGACATAGAACCACAAAACTTGGTGGCAAAGTATGGGCAAAATGGGTAAGTCTCATTTTAAAAAATGACTTTGCCGGTGTAACAATAACCGGATACAATGAATGGAATGGAAACATGGTAATCATATATAGAATATATAAATGGGCAAATAGTTAAATCACATGTATGAGTGTCGGTGTAACAATGACTGAAAATTCAAACAATCATAATGCAATATGGTGTCATCATCATAATAAATCGTGAATGATGCCAACATTAGTGGCGGGTGAAGATGTACATTAGTTAATCACTTTTATTTAGTACAACAGAACGATGTAAACCTAAAAAAAAATCTGGGTAAAATCTTACGTCAGAAACATGGCAACAAAAAAAACACACACAAAAAAACAAAAACAAAAATCATAGGGGCATACAAGATGGTCAAATATTACATCAGTCAAAAATAATGTGACATAATGACGCTAACGCGTGTAAAAGGGAACTACATCAACTACAATATATCAGGACTGCAGAGATCGTCTGAGTTGGTGGATCTCCGTCAGCAGTGGTCGAAAGGATGTCGTGAGGGAACTGTTCATGTACCGGTAGATTCAGCAATGTCTTTCTTGCGGACGAAAATGTAACAGCTCTCCATAAATAACGGTTGTTGGACTTTCCTATCTGAACTGGAAATGTGCGTAAAGTGTGTAACCCAGATATTCAAGGATGCGTAACGATTGGACTTCAAGGTAGCATCAGGATCAAGCAATTCAGCAGGAGGGTATTGTGTAGGAGACCTGCATCGGAAGACACGAGAAGCAGGGTCGACTTCATGCTAAAAATAATAGCAGGGCAGAAAATGTCAACCTGACCGGAGACGGCATCTGGAGGTAAGTGCAGTTCAATTTGTAAACATCTTTGCAAAAATGTTCATTGCTTCCAATCTTTCAATGGCTTACAATAACAGACGAGGATCGTACTGTGTAGGTTGGGATGTAGGAACAATGGCATGGACTACGGGAAACAACGGGAGGGTCGGGGTGGAGACTGCGGACTGGTATGAGGATAACGGAGGGGAACACGCAATCTACGGGACGGAGGTGTGACAGGGGGAGGGAGAGGCGGAGGAGAGGGACTACGGTAAGGAGAATGAACAGAACCACGGGAGCGACGAAAACGGGTTCGTACATGGGCGGCCCGCTGGTGAAGGGGCTTAGGAAAGGGAACAGAATCGTAAATGAATTTTGGATGACGACGTCTAAAGAGAAAACGAGCTGAGGGAAGAGGAACATCAGGACCAATATCAAAAGAAGATCAATCGGGGGAAGAGTCAAGATCAGAGGAAGGGGGAGAAAAATAACCGGAGGGAGGTGGAGGAAAATAACCATAAGGAGGAAGAGAAGGTTCAACATCTGAAGAGTCAGTCTCATGTTCTGTATCAAGGTCGGAGGGAGGCGGAGGAAAATAACCATAAGGAGAAAGAGAAGGTTCAACATCTGAAGAGTCAGTCTCATGTTCTGTATCAAGGTCGGAGGGAGGCGGAGGAAAATAACCATAAGGAGAAAGAGAAGGTTCAACATCTGAAGAGTCAGTCTCATGTTCTGTATCAAGGTCGGAGGGAGGCGGAGGAAAATAACCATAAGGAGAAAGAGAAGGTTCAACATCTGAAGAGTCAGACTCATGTTCTGTATCAAGGTCGGAGGGAGGCGGGGGAAAATAACCATAAGGAGAAAAAGCGGGGTCAGAAGAGAGATGAACAGAGGGAGGAAAAGCGGGGTCTGAAGGGAGGTGAACAGAGGGAGGAAAAGCGGGGTCAGAAGAGAGGTGAACAGGGGGAGGAAAAATGGAATCAGAAGAGAGGTGAACAGGGGGAGGAAAAGTGGAATCAGAAGAGAGGTGAACAAGGGGAGGAAGGGAGGTATGGACAGGAGTTGCGGCAGTAATAGGAGGTACAATAATATCATGCAGAGGCGAAGCATGAGAGGGGCCTGGAGTAACGGAAGGTAACTCAGCCAAGCGAGCATCACGGGAGTGGATACGTGAGTACAGCTCAGGAAGAGGGATAGGACCCTCGGAGGTGGAACAGGAACGATAACGTCTGTTAAAGGTTTTTCTCCACTGTGTTACTGGCTTTATATATGCTCTTAGTCCATTTTCTGTCGTTATCAAACATCTTTGTTTGTCACTCGTAACATTATTTATTTCAAATATCTTTCCTTGTTTGATTACATTGATAACGTTTCTCACTGAAATGCGACAGTGTCTTTTATTGAGACTGTTCCAGTGTGCCCTTCCAGCAGCTGTTTGTTGCTGTGACAAATGTTGTTGAAGCAGATGGTTTTGCTTTTGCAACAAAAACACTTGATGCTCTAGCTGTTGAATGGGTGAATCCATCATAAAAAAACAGTTACGAGCTGGTCACGGGCACCAAATCAAGTAGCTGAATCCATCGTAAAAAGGCAGTTACGAGCTGGTCAACGGCACCAAATCAAGTTATGTGGCCGGGGGAGTGGACGGGAACGGCACCGAATCAAGTTAGATGTGACCGGGCTTGGTCACGGTGACAAATCAAGTCTAGTGCGACAGGGTGAGAATGGGGCGGAATCTTTTATCAATGTTCATCTGTTGTTTTACTGGCGACTGCCAGAGGTGGTGCTTACAGATATGAATTGGAACATAACCCAGGTGGTTCTTTTGGAGACTCGTAACTGTGTTTATGTTTTAGGCTGCATGATCGTTGAAAATATGGTAACATTCTTTTCTCTATTACCTGATGTAAACAAACGACACTTCCTACTGACGTTCAGGAAATAAGTTCAAGCTGGATTAAATATGAATGAACACCTTTATTAAGTGTCTGCACACTCTGACAACTTCATAATAGTTCATAAATACATGTGCTTCTGCGGTATACAAACCAGTCATCCCAAGAAATAACACACAGCCATCGAACTTACAAGATGGTCCAAAACCCCAAAATCACTGCCTCGCTCGTCTCGTGCCTAAAACCAACTCACTTAACCCCCTTCTCTCAAACCATCACTTCCGTCCTAACTAGTGGGCAATTCTACCCCAAGTTCGATGACGTCATTCCTGAACACTTTAATTAAATCACTCATAGGATTTGTGACTAGTGCTATTACACTAACTAGACACGCTCAAATACTTAGTGTTTAATCTTGCTAAGTATTCTTACCCTAACTATAATTAAGTGGCAGCACCTTAGTGTTAATCCGACGTAACAGTCCGTACTGTCACAAGTTCAGCATGCTACAATAGGCCCCGTGGAGCTCGGTTCAGCATGCTACAATAGGCCCCGTGGAGATCAGTTCAGCATGCTACAATAGGCCCCGTGGAGCTCGGTTCAGCATGCTACAATAGGCCCCGTGGAGATCAGTTCAGCATGCTACAATAGGCCCCGTCGAGCTCGGTTCAACATGCTACAATAGGCCCCGTGGAGCTCGGTTCAGCATGCTACAATAGGCCCCGTGGAGCTCGGTTCAGCATGCTACAATAGGCCCCGTGGAGCTCAGTTCAGCATGCTACAATAGGCCCCGTGGAGCTCGGTTCAGCATGCTAAAATAGTCCCCGTGGAGCTCGGTTCAGCATGCTACAATAGGCCCCGTGGAGCTCGGTTCAGCATGCTACAATAGGCCCCGTGGAGATCAGTTCAGCATGCTACAATAGGCCCCGTGGAGCTCGGTTCAGCATGCTAAAATAGGCCCCGTGGAGCTCGGTTCAGCATGCTACAATAGGCCCCGTGGAGCTCGGTTCAGCATGCTACAATAGGCCCCGTGGAGCTCGGTTCAGCATGCTACAATAGGCCCCGTGGAGCTCAGTTCAGCATGCTACAATAGGCCCCGTGGAGCTCGGTTCAGCATGCTACAATAGGCCCCGTGGAGCTCAGTTCAGCATGCTACAATAGGCCCCGTGGAGCTCGGTTCAGCATGCTAAAATAGGCCCCGTGGAGCTCGGTTCAGCATGCTACAATAGGCCCCGTGGAGCTCGGTTTAGCATGCTACAATAGGCCCCGTGGAGATCAGTTCAGCATGCTACAATAGGCCCCGTGGAGTTCGGTTCAGCATGCTACAATAGGCCCCGTGGAGATCAGTTCAGCATGCTACAATAGGCCCCGTCGAGCTCGGTTCAACATGCTACAATAGGCCCCGCGGAGCTCGGTTCAGCATGCTACAATAGGCCCCGTGGAGCTCGGTTCAGCATGCTACAATAGGCCCCGTGGAGCTCAGCTCAGCATGCTACAATAGGCCCCGTGGAGCTCGGTTCAGCATGCTAAAATAGTCCCCGTGGAGCTCGGTTCAGCATGCTACAATAGGCCCCGTGGAGCTCGGTTCAGCATGCTACAATAGGCCCCGTGGAGATCAGTTCAGCATGCTACAATAGGCCCCGTGGAGCTCGGTTCAGCATGCTACAATAGGCCCCGTGGAGATCAGTTCAGCATGCTACAATAGACCCCGTGGAGGTCGGTTCAACATGCTACAATAGGCCCCGTGGAGCTCGGTTCAGCATGCTACAAAAAATGGAATCCACCCTGCACAGCATGGAGTTTCGTTTCAGCATGCTACAATAGGCCCCGTGGAGCTCGGTTCAACATGCTACAATAGGCCCCGTGGAGCTCGGAGGTCTATGAAGAGACAAAGGTAGAATATGACCACTGCAGCTTCCAGGGCCCTCAGGCAAGTCTTTTGTGTCCCCATGCCTGGCGAGGTGGGGCATATATGGTATGGCAAACCTCATCATATGTAGCTTTAAAAATTTAAATGATTTCCAAAGAGCTGACTCAAGCCAGCGATAAAAATCCACCACTGCACAGCATGCGAATGTTTACAAGAGTACCATTTTCACTTCTGCCATGTCTGCCAGCCCGATTCAGTAGAGCGTTGCAGTTTTGTTCCAAGTAATTTGCATTTCCGTGAATATTTTTTGTCTTAATCTCCAATGAGTCGGAAAAGCTCCAGAATGTGGGCGTCTTTGTTAAGATTTGAAAATAAAAGATCGAACAAAGAATTGACATTATGGGTTAACTCTGGCAACAATTTACACATACTCGTAGGTGCATCACGCTTCAGCTTCCAGGGAACATACACATTAAAAAAAAACATTTCCATATATAATAATTGTTTGTGTCCCATGCCATTCAAAGCTCAAGGTCCATTCCATATCACATCTTTGATTTGTTTAAATGTATGTGTCCAACTTTCTTTCTTCTCCATAAAAATTAATAAAAGCAAAAATAATTCTACTTTTTTCTGAATGCATATGTACGCTATTTTTCTTAGCTGTATTTTTGAAATACATTTAAATGGCTTTATAAAATGAGCTGTTACTCAAGCCAGCGATAAAAAATCTAAAGAAAGCTATTTACATGGGATCTTTAGTGCAAATACATTGGCAGGTTGGCACCAACATAAAAATGGTCCAAAAATTGGACCAAAGACATGACATATAGTATACAGTTTTATCCAAATATTGAAGTCGAATAGTATATAGTATACAGAACAATATAGTAATGAACAAATGGACATTATCACTAACTTGGATTTTAACCGGTGAATGATTTTCACATTCTTACGAAGCCTAATACGGAGCCACCATTGCAGAATCTTTTTAGCGTGAATCAAAGAATGGAATCTTTTAGCGTCTGCATCAAGTTCGGCATTCAGAGAACGTTTACTTGTAGTGGAGGTTAATACCTCGGTGTAGCAACGAATGTGACTTTCCAAGCTTGCCGTGTTACATAACCATTCAGTCGCCTACCACATATGGCATTCGTCAAAAATAAATTACAATTAAAACCTTACTTGAGGAAATAGTAATGTTTATTTTACCACCTTACATATAAAGTTTTGAAGAATTTTTTATCAGCAAACCCCCGAGAAAACTTTCCGCACGGAAAAGGAAGGTATCTTTGTAGGCAAGTAGGAAAGACAGACGATAATTCGAGCTGTCACATGAACTTCGCGCATGGTGCCATTATCGATCGTTACGGTACAAATCTTCGACTAAGTGTTAAGCATACCAAACATTTCGCGCAAGTGACATGTCCCAAAAATTGTACCTCATCATAACTTTTTTCCCTAATGATGAAAACAGCGAGTCCATGGAGTACGATTCATCAAAATCGTCACGTTATCCGTGCCAATGCTTGCCGACGTGGATGTCGCGATGTACCACATGCCATTCCTCGACTGCAAAATTCACGCCTACATAACTGTTTATACTTCTTGTATGAATGATGTTGCCTGTTATGCAGTTCTAAAAAACTTCAAACTATCCTTCAACGACCTGATAGAGAAAAACGGTTTGCAGATTTAAAAACAGCGCATTAAAATTGACCAGAAAAACATAGAAATGTTAGAGAAAGAAAAAAATAATTTTTTTTTGTTAGCCAGTGTATTTTCTCCTTTGTCTCCTCTTCCCTCAATCTTTCTCATTATTATATGGCTTCTAACTGTCCCTTTCCCAGAACACTTTTTATACATTTTTATTGTCATCTCCATATGTTTGCAATCTTTTTTTCCCCGTTGTCCAGCCATCCTCATAGGATTTCTTAGATGTCCACGATATTTATGCACATAGAAAATCTAGGTCTTGCTGCTTTGTTTGCTCTTGTTCTGTGCTTCCTCTCCATACGACCATGTATGTTCACTGCTAAATAAGTGAATCAATCAGATAACCAGTTCGAACATTTAGGTCGCTTAGCAGGTCACCAAATGAATCGACAAGGAAAGACAATAAGCTACAGCTGACATCAGCTCGATGTACTGCCGTGGTGTTTCTGAGTAAACAAAGAAATAATAAGACAACTGCTCTATCAAGAATGTCGTACACGTCGATCAATGTCAGGTTGTGGTTGAGGCTGGGAACCTCACAGTGTAAAACAAAGTACTACAGACACCATTGCTACAAGAGTGCATGGATGTTGTGGCGCAGGTTTTCTGAAAAATAGGTCATCTATAGTGGTGTCCCATGCTTCATTAGGAGCGATAAAGGAAATGATGATGATGATGATGATGATGATGATGATGATGATGATGATGATGATGATGATGATGATGATGATGATGATGATGAAATGATGACAATATCAAATTCGGCTGACACTCAACACAAAATAGTTGACATCACACAGATAAACTTTTGCTTAAATATCGGAAATTAGGTCAGCGATAACAATAACCTTGCTTTCATAATGCGCCGAAACGATAACTCTTTTATATGTATTTGTAGTTCCCATACCGAAGATAGCAGATGTCACTGTTTGTTGATATCGACTGAGATATCACTTGAATGACTGCGAGTAAAAATAAAAACGCTATCTTAATGGTGAATGCGAATAGTGATTGTGGCATAGTCTGTCTGACCTGAAATTAATAACATTTTATTTCTATTTTACATTTTAAATTTGTTATCTATTTGGGGCATAACCCTTCACTTAATTCATACAAATCTCTCTTATCCCGTGTCACCTGGTCAAGTTCTTTCCATGATTTTATTATTCCTCTGCGTGACAGATGGTCGTATCCACAAAGATATTTTCTACGAACAACTGGCAGATGGCAAAAGAACAGACCGGCGATGGTAGCTGAGGTTTAAAGATGTGTTCAAGAGAGACATGAAGGTACTGCACATAAATTCAACAAACTGGAAGATGTGTTCAAGAGAGACATGAAGGTACTGCACATAAATTCAACAAACTGGAAGATGTGTTCAAGAGAGACATGAAGTACTGAATTCAACAAACTGCGAAGATGTGTTACTGCAACATGGAAATTCAAGAGAACATGAAGGTAACATAAATTCACTGGAAGATGTGTTCAAGAGAGACATGAAGGTACTGCACATAAATTCAAACAATGTGTTCAAGAGAGACATGAAGGTACTGCACATAAATTCACCAAACTGGAAGATGTGTTCAAGAGAGACATGAAGGTACTGCACATAAATTCACCAAACTGGAAGATGTGTTCAAGAGAGACATGAAGGTACTGCACATAAATTCACCAAACTGGAAGATGTGTTCAAGAGAGAGAAGATGTGTTCAAGAGAGACATGAAGGTACTGCACATAAATTCACCAAACTGGAAGATGTGTTCAAGAGAGACATGAAGGTACTGCACATAAATTCACCAAACTGGAAGATGTGTTCAAGAGAGACATGAAGGTACTGCACATAGCCACTGAATTCCGTAGCCAATACGCCTATAGGCGTCTTAGGGCAACAAGAAACTGGTAAGATGTTGTTTCCGTAATCAGTATGGCTGGCAAGCGGGTGATCAGCCCGCTGGTAGACATGAAGGTACTGCACATAAATTCACCAAACTGGAAGATGTGTTCAAGAGAGACATGAAGGTACTGCACATAAATTCACCAAACTGGAAGATGTGTTCAAGAGAGACATGAAGGTACTGTACATAAATTCACCAAACTGGAAGATGTGTTCAAGAGAGACATGAAGGTACTGCACATAAATTCACCAAACTGGAAGGATGAAGCTGCCGATCGCACCACGTGGCGTTGCTCCCTACGGTGCCACCTCTGATTTGACGAAAAGAAGCTCTCACGAATGGCAGACGAGAACACACCGAAAGAAACACCATGGACAAAAAACAGCTGAGGGCTGTCACCCTAGAGGCGCATTCTCACAGTTAGGTATGATTGAAGGTGGCAACTACTTATACTCACTATGTCTCCACGTCACTCGGAGTCTCACTCTTTTTATAGCACGTTTGTGAAATCCTTGTGCGCATAATAATAGCACATTGTAAACGGCACGTAAAAGAATATATTTGTTAAGTTTTAACACAATGCAGGTCAAATGTTTCTGTATTCGGCAGTGAATATTATTCGCACAACTAGCTGTTATGGGTGTCTGTTCTGTGAGCCACAAACCAATGTATCGTTTCTTATACTGTCGCCATTTTCAATCATTTGCCGGATCCGAAAGAAAAAATAAACACTAACACAACATTGACAACACTAACATTGAAAACAGTATGTAAATAAATCATGCTTTTATTCCAAGAGAGGTAGAAGGAGACCACCCCCCCCCCCCCCCCCCCCCCCCCCCGCCCCCCCCCCCCCCCCCCACCACCAAAAAAAACAATGCACGGAGTAGTGAGAAACAAAGATGAAAGGGATTTTAAAAAACATGAATGGTCTTTGAACGAATGGCAATGGACACGTGGGTTTGGCATGAGTTTGTTGAGGGTATATCATCCTTGGCGAGCTTATGAATGATGACAAAGGAATAACTTAGAAATGAATAAATTATTAACAATTGAGAGATATGTTCATCTTCAGTTCACAAAGAAGTAAAATGTTTTTTTTTTTTGTTTTTTTTTTTTTGTAAATTAGAAGATAAACCATGTCTTTGAAATTCAAGAATTAAATTTGAATCCTCGTGCAATAAGGGTAATTGTCGTAAATATTCATCTCTGACGATTCTTGCACGGACTCTGCAGACGTTCTGAATGGTTTTGTGAAACAGTTCAAGCAAGAAACACGGATATCCTTGAACAAAAACCATGCCAGGGTAGCGATGCATCCAGCGTTGTCACGAAGGACTGTGCTTACGGTCAAGAAATTCAAAACAGGAGAGCATTCATCAGGCCAGATTGGGTCATAGGTTACAATTGCATTTGGCACGTAAAAGATTACGAGAACCAAAAGAAACGTTATGTGGTCAGAAGGGGGCAAATACGGGCAGTCGCCATTGTCCACGGGGTCTGAAACGTCCTCGTTTGCCACAATTATTTTTTGAAGTCTGCTACTGCATCTCCAGATTAATACCACAGCACAAGAAAGAATGCTAAGTGCAAGCGGAGCAAATAAAGTTATCCAAAGCACAATCTGATGGCTCAAAGTGTCAAGGATTCTTGACGTATCCGCGCTGCTTGCATCTTTCAGAACACAGATGGTAGCGATGGTCACTATCATAGATGTCCATATTGTGATCATAAAAAACACTATTGCTTTGGCACGATAGTATCGAGTGTAAGCAGCTGATTTCATGCACATGAGAAAATCTAAGTTGACAAGCAGGGAACCCCAGCTGACGATGCCAATGCCAACATATTTGTTGAAGATTATACACATTTTCCATAGACTGTCATTTTCCGCTTTGCCTGACAATAGTTTTGCAGACAGAATATTGTTTGGAACTGCAGACTGTATTATGAAAACAACGGAAATGGCAGAAACTACCCAATATTTAGGTGATCCCAGCATTCTTTTGGATCTGTACACAAGGGCAAGGATGTCCACATTTAGCCCCAGCGACAACACGCATAGAGCTATATAGACCACTGCAATGATTTTTGGAAGGTCCCAGAATTGATAGTCGTCACATGTAACATTCATTTTGTTGCTGTTGTTCTGTAACGATAAACAAACAAATATAACAAGTGAAAACATGAACGGGGAATAAATTAAACGTAGCTAGGACATAATTAAAAGGAAAAATGAGTTTCAATTGCATTATGAAATATACTACTCGTCAAAAGTCAAGGGCCACTTAGAAAAACCTTGGTTGAAACCATAAAACAAATCTGATATAAACGTAATTGGTATAAGTCAAAACGGCATTTAGTGAATACCAAATTGACATGTCACGTAAAGAAATGGAAACACACATTCAAACGCAATGAAGCTATGAAGTGTGTCACCCACCTTTTCAAAAGTCACACAATAGATATTGGACAAATAGACATTTCAAAATCGTGTATGACCACCGTTTGCAGCAAGGCATTCAAGACAGCGTAGACGCATCGAGTCCACAAGGGTCCGAAGAGTATCCTGAGGAACAGCTTGCCATTCCTGAAGCAGAAATGCAGTCAGCTGTGCAACACCCATTGGCAGGGGGTGATTTGTTGACAATCTTCGACCAAGGACATCCCAGAGGTGCTCAATCGGAGAAAGGTCAGGTGAATGAGCTGGCCACGCCATCCTGATGATCCCATGTTGCTGAATAAACTCATTCACCACACGAGCTCGATGGGGTCGAGCGTTATCATCTTGGAGGATGGCATTACCACCTATGGCCTCCAGAGCAGGCTGAACAATTGGTCTCAAGATTTCGTTCTGGTATCTTGGGCCGGTCAAGTTGCCTTGGATGATGTAGAGTGGGGTCCTGCCGTGTCTGTAGAAGACTCCCCAGACCATGACAGAACCCCTACCATAACGATCCACCTCTCGAATTGTGTCATCAGTAAATCGCTCTCCTGGTCGTCTCCAAACTCGAATCCTGCCATCATTGAATGACACAGTGAAGCGAGATTCATCAGTGAAGAGAACTTGACTCCATTGTTGCCTTGTCCATCGGATGTGCTCGCGACACCAAGCAACACGGGCTTTGCGATGAGCAGGAGTAAGAGGGATTCTGACTGCAGGACGTCGAGTAGCCAGTCCAAATTCATGTAAACGTCTGCGAATGGTGCTTTGACTGACATTAACGTTTACAGTTTGTCTCAGCTGACATCTTAGAGTGGAACAAGTCACTGTTCGATGGCGCAGGGCTGACAACAAGAGGTGCCGGTCATCATGTTTATTGGTGCATCTAGGGCGACCTGGCCGGTGGCGATCCTCCACACTTCCTGTGGCCTGAAATCTCTCCACAATTCTTTGGATAGTTGAGTGTGACAATGCAAGCCGTCTAGCAACCTCACGGACAGATAAACCACTTTCAACCCACGCTATAGCCCTCATTCTTTGTAAGGTGTCAAGACTTCTTCTCGGTGGCATGGTTTTTGCAAGTGATGAAACTACCCTAAGTCTGCTGATTGTAAAACAAATTAAGAGTGAACTCTATTCACGACAAGTTGCCATTGCACGTTGAATGTCAATCAGCACGATTACTTCACCTGTTTGGTTCTACGGAAGTTTGAAAAAAACAGATTAAATATGGGAATTTATGTTCAGCAAACACAATTGCACGTGATCACCATGGTTGTCGGTGAGTTGTTTTTATGCCTAACGTGCATAGAAGACTGTCAGAGGAAGATATTGCACCCATTTTTACTAAAAACTTCAATCATTGAATCATTTTATGCGCTTATATAAAAGTGTATTGAAAATAATAGGGTGGCCCTTGACTTTTGACGAGTTAGTATATGTGAGAATTGAACAGAAATACAGAAATAAGAATATTCAACTCATATGTCAAATCAGTTCTATTGTTAGGCTCTGAAGCATGAGAAACAACAAAAGTGACCACCTTAAAGATACAGACTTTCACGAATGGGTGCTTACAGAGAACAGAAAGACTGAAATGGTATGACATTATCACTAATGTGGAACTGTTGGGACTAGACAGAGAAATACTATTGGAACAAGTTGTTCGCTATTTTTGGTTATGACACACATGGAGGGAAAAAAACAGTTGATAGCAATATAAGAAAGGCCTTGTTCTGAAATCCCTAGGGAAAGAGAAATAGAGTAAGAACTAGCAAAACAGAGACGAGAGCTGGAGACAAACATGACAAGGATAAAAAGGACAAGAAAAGCCCTTGAATGGATCGCATTGGATAAGAAAGTTTTGGCGCGAATTTGTTGCAGGCTTATATTCCATGGGAACATAGAAGGATAGTGATGATGACGACAGTTTTATAAATGCACCCAAAAAGTCTTTAAGTGAAGGGTATGGCATTTATTTATTAAGTCATGTAGTTGAGTCTCCTCCTGATTTAGTTGTGACAGGAACTCACTACTAGTTGTGTCAATGTGTGATAAAGTATTCCTAGGGTTTATCGCCCTGTACCTTTTTCATTATTATCTTATTTTATTTCTCTCCGTTTATGCTCTTTCATTTTTAAATTAATCTTTCTTAATCACGGATTTGACATAATTGTAACCTAAATCTCACCTTTTCTATTTCCCAAACATTAAATTATCTTATGGAACACACTTGGCTCGGTAGACATCATTGTTAACGCGGGAGATGTCCAAAATAGGGGATAACAAGAACTTGTTGGATTCTTTACCCCTTGTTTCAACAAAACAAGTGTCACCACATTGGTACAATAGCCTGCTCGCCAGAGCGATCGGCGTCAAAGGACTCGTAATACGCACAGGAATGTAGGCTACCAGATGGCAGTCTACGGTGAGAGCAGACTTAAAGGAAGCCACTCTCGCCAGCAAAGCAACACAAGGGGATTTCACTCGAGTCGCAAAATGAGTTACAATGAGCAGATAACTTCTGTATCAGGCGGCCAATATAAAACCACGGTTTGTCTCGCAACCAAACATCCAGCACGGAGTGAAGAGTTGGTTGCGACAGCCCACCCCCTTATAGCAAATGACGTGCACTGAATAGCACGTGAACACGCTGAAGTAGCATGACAAGATGGACGCCTAGTTAAGGGATTGAAGAGAGGAGCCATAGGACACAGTCGATGACTTCTCACAAATTGGCTACACCCAAAATATAACGACAAGTTCGCCAGAAGTCAGTATGGATTTTCCAACATCGTGAAGCATACGTGGAAGAGTGTTCCAGAGCTTAGCATGTTCACAGCCTGATCCAAAATTTCATATATGTGTGGATTTATAATATTCATACCTGTGGAATTAATCTTATATTGCGTTATCAGGGAATTTGCGAAGGGAAAAGGAGGCCAGTAATGTTTTACAAAATTAGTGTTAATTGTTTTTTTATTATTTAGGATTGCTTTTTGCACTTAGCTTCATAACCAAATGTGCGCTCAAAAGCGTATTTGCTGAATCAAGATTATATGCTCACAAGTTGATGAGTCTATACATCAAGATCATTTAGTCAAAGGTGATTTGTCAAGATATCAAGTTCAAATCACCAAGTTAACTACTCACTACGTCATTTCATGAAGCGAATTCATATGCTCGCATTGTATATTGCACGACTTTAATTCACTAATTCACTCAGACAAGCTTCATTGGACTAAACCCACTTGTTATCAGAAGATCATTTCGTGAAGAGCTCCAGTCTAGTCAGTGCGTTTTATAGATCAAGCAGCAGACATTTTCATGAGACAACTGTCAACGGTTTGTTGACGCTATAGAGATTTCCAAACGAAGAGAGGCATTACATCTTACAAGTTCTCGCTACACGTGCAAAGGTTTTCATAAATAAGCCTCCGTCTTGGAAATAACCGACACGACGTAACATATTCCAACATTGGATAGTCAGGGGATACTATCGCATACTCAAACACTGGAGAAAATTTGAAAGACTCATAGACAGTATAGATTCGACATCGGTGCGGTAACCTTAATATGATCTTTTTACTATTTACTTAGGTTCCTTCTCATATTTAATTAACTACATTTTTACATTTCATCTGTGTGTGAATTGTCTTTCACCATCATCCTTTTTACTTTCTACTAACCCTAAATGTGTATATTTAACTAATAAATGGTATTGCTGCGTTGAGCATTACCTATTTGGTTAAGGTATCACTCGTGCTGTCTGTGTTAAGTATTTACATATAGGTAAAATTCTTCATTTAGAGGAGGTTGGGTTCTCATTCTTTATCGCGATCTGAGGGCAGAAGTTAATGTCGTAGGGAAACAGGAAACTCTCCATAATTTATTAGAAACACTATTTAGTGGAGAGTATTCGCCTTCAATCTCAGAAATGATTTTCCTTGTATATCTTTACTTCAATACTAAATGTATGAGCGCTGATGATAGTACACTTTCTGTGACGAAACACGTTTTATAACACTGTACTTTATTTCCCAATGATCTGTCTTCATTAGAGAATGACACTGCAACAGATGAATCATCAACGTTAAGACTGTTGGAATTTGGCATCAAACGTAAAGCTAGTGGAGATGGACGTATTAGAGGATGCATCCGTCGTGTTCACAACCAGCGAGCTACAGGAACAGTTAGCATTCACACTCTTCGACATATACTGATGGAGACTGAGCACCTATGGGTTTGCCGGAGTGCAATGATGTCAATTATAAATAACAATAACAATTTCTTCTAGTGCCAGCTTTCTTTGTCCTTCAAACATTCCTGTTGTCACAGTTTATTCCAGCTTTCTTTGTCCTTCAAACATTCCTGTTGTCACAGTTTATTCCAGCTTTCTTTGTCCTTCAAACATTCCTGTTGTCACAGTTTATTCCAGCTTTCTTTGTCCTTCAAACATTCCTGTTGTCACAGTTTATTCCAGCTTTCTTTGTCCTTCAAACATTCCTGTTGTCACAGTTTATTCCAGCTTTCTTTGTCCTTCAAACATTCCTGTTGTCACAGTTTATTCCAGCTTTCTTTGTCCTTCAAAAACATTCCTGTTGTCACAGTTTATTCCAGCTTTCTTTGTCCTTCAAACATTCCTGTTGTCACAGTTTATTCCAGCTTTCTTTGTCCTTCAAACATTCCTGTTGTCACAGTTTATTCCAGCTTTCTTTGTCCTTCAAACATTCCTGTTGTCACAGTTTATTCCAGCTATCCTCTTTTCAAAACAAGCCCAAAGAACGTGGATTGCTTTCTTGTAAAATGAGCTATAATCTTCCTGTGAACACTCTGGCATATTTCAGGACATCCTCATTACTTGGCATATTTCAGGACATCCTCATTACTTGGCATATTTCAGGACATCCTCATTACTCGTTTTAGCTGTCAATGGTATTCTTAAAGTTCTACTGTAAAACCCCATGTCTTTGGCATCTATGGATTTTCCTGCTTGCCTACTAATTGTCCATGACTCACTTCCATATAGCAGAATGGTTTCAATACAACACTGCATAATCATATATTAAACAGTAATATGCAACGTATATATCGTAAGTTGTATAATTCCTAAGTGCTTCTCATTATATATTAACTTCATCTGTAAGAACATATCACATACGATATTATATGTATATGCTATTAATTTGTTTATTAGCCGACAGCAGTTCCATTATCCAGGGTAGCTATGTCAAAAACGCGAAAATTTCTGTCTCTTTAACATAACTGAATACAAAAAAAACGTTCGTTTGTTTGTTCATTCTTTGAAACAAACAAATAGCTATATCGGTCAGCCTTATATATACAAAGAAGTCAACATATCTAGTGAGGGAGCTTTTTACATGGCATTTTAAACGAATTTTGTAACAAACGTCCTTTATAGGACGAACGCAGAAGAAGAAGAAGAAGAAGAAACGAATTTTTTGTTTTAAGCACACTTACTGCAGAAACTGAATCCAATCCATCAATGTAAACATAGGTTGAATATCTGAATCACGTGTCTCTTGTTTCAAAACAGTAAATATTATCTAATGTTGCAGGCACTTACATGTACATGTATATATATATATATACACGAGGATCAACAACAACACACTGGTCTTGATAGAGTCTTGCACTCTTGATAAATGAACCTAGATCTAACAATGACTCACATATATAGGACAAAAATAGTGCGAGTATCTCATCTACTGAGATAGATAACCGCATATTGCAACATTGTATCACTATATGATTAAAGATATATCAAACATAGGCATGGGATCAACATTTTGCCATCATTGTTTACAAACGAACTGGCCACAGAAAGGGGGCGTGATATCTAGATATATACTGTTCAAAAAAAGAAACGCAACTTTTTTGGTGTTACTTTTATAAAAGATATTCGCTGATTGGACATCAGTCAACCTATCGACTGTGTCCACCTGGTCATTAACTTCTCGTGGTTACCTGAATTGTACTCACCTCATGATTCGTGAGGTCATGAAAGAGGTCAAGGTCAAAACAACATTTTTGACAATAACTCGTGACAGGTTCATGAGAATCCCGTGAAACTTACTGAACACAAAACTCTCTGACCATATTATTGAATGCCTATAAAAGATTGACGCTCCTCGAATAAATTCAGTTGAAAATTCAATGCGCAAGTATGGCTCATCTCACTACAGAACAACGACTCATCATCATTGGACGTTTACAGACTGGACAGTCACAAAGTGTAGTGGCCAGACAATTTAATGTGGTTAGAAGCACCATTAGTCGCCTTTGGAGGCGATTTCAAGAAACTGGCTCAGTGGCAGACCGGCCGCGCAGTGGAAGACCCTGAGTCACAACTCCTGCCGAAGACCGCTTCATACGCCTGCGTCACCTCAGGAATCGACTTGCATCTGTGTCCTCCACAGTCCAGTCAATGTCAGCAGCTCGTCGAATTTCAGATCAAACGGTCAGGAACCGGCTGCACGACTCTGGTCTTTGGGCTAGAAGACCCTACAGAGGTCCTGTTCTTACGGACCGGCATCGCCAGAACCGACTGCAGTGAGCAAACCAGCATCGTCAATGGACCGTTGGGAATGACTGGAGACGGGTTTGGTTTAGTGATGAATCATTTTTTGTGCTCCAGCGACACGATAGACGGAGAAGAGTTTACCGCAGAGTCCATGAGCGCTACGCCCAGAACAGCGTTGATGAGGCTCCTCCCCATGGTGGTGGAGGTGTACTGATGTGGGGGGGGGCGATCAACTTCATGGGAAGAAGTGACCTGGTGCAAATTGAAAGACGCCTGAATTCCCAACGATACGTCGCTGAAATTCTTCGTCCTCACTTCCTTCCACTTCTGCTGCACGAGGGTCGATTTTTCAGCAGGATAACGCTCGACCTCATGTGGCACAACTCACCACCCAGTTCCTTGCTGTCAACAACGTCCAGACCATTCCGTGGCCAGCCATGTCATCAGACATGAACTCCATAGAACACTTATGGGATAAACTCGACAGACGACTCCGCCAGCGAGACGTAGCTCCAGCTAATCTCCGACAGTTGTCTCTTGCACTGCTGGAAAAGTGGGCAGCCATCCCACAACAACAGATCCAACAGCTAATCGGATCCATGTCAAGGAGATGTCGTTCTCTGATAGAGGCCAGAGGAGGCCATACATCTTACTGAAACGGAGGCCTCAGTCGCAAAGAATAAAAGTTCAAACCAAATTAAATGAACATCATTTCATTGTTAAAGTCTGAAAGTTTCTTCATGCCAAGATTGAAACATTAATTCCGTAAAATAAAATTTTGGTACAAGTTTGAAATTTGGTGTCCATTCTTCTTCTTCTTTGATCCATAACCGCCAACCGTCAAAGCAGTCAGCGGCCATCACGCCTGGTGGCGTCTTGTAGGGCAGCAACAAACTGATTCCACTTTGCTCGGTCGGCGGCCATCCTTCGTACAGTGCCCCAACTGTGGTTCATTCTTTGCATCTCAGCTTCCACAGTTCTCCGCCAAGTTGTCTGTGGTCGGCCTCTCTTTCGCTTTCCCTCGGGGGTCCATAGCATAGCTGTTCTTGTGATGGTATCAGGGTCCCTTCTGAGTTCATGGCCAACCCAACTCCAGCGTCTGCCAGCTATGATGGTGTGCATGTCCTCCTGGTTACTCCGAATAAGTAGTTCTTGGTTGCTGATGGTGTTTGGCCAAAAGATTCGGAGAATTTTCCTTAGGCAGATTGTGTAGAAGGAGGACAGTTTCGACATTTCCTTCTCTGTTACTCTCCAACATTTCGCACGATAGAGAAGCACAGAAAGTACACAGCTCTCATACAGTCTTAATTTGGTGTTTGTGCAGAACTGGGAAGACTTCCAAATGTTGTTGAGACTAGCAAAGGCTGTTCTCGCTTTATTCATTCTGTTGTTAATGTCCTTGCTTGTTCCGCCGTCAGGTGTTACTATGCTTCCTAGGTAAGTAAATGTGTCTGTCTGTTCTAACTTCTGGTTCCTTACTGTTACTGGCTCAGGATTGCCCACATTTAGTGTCATGACCTCTGTCTTCTTCAAATTGATGTTCAGGCCAACCTGCTGGCCATACTTATTCAGTCTATCGGTTTTGTCTTGAATGTGTTGGTGTGAATGCGCGAGTAGTGCAATGTCATCTGCATATTCCAAATCTTCCAGTGTAGAAAACGTTGTCCATCTAATTCCTCTTGGACTGCCGTCTGTTGTCTGGCGCATCACCCAATCTATGACTGTCAAAAATAATGTTGTTGATAAGGGGCATCCCTGTCGTACTCCTGTTTTCACTTCGAAAGTTACATTGCTCGATCCAACACTGCACGTAAAGTTAGAATATAGGCTTTTTATAATGGAAACAGTGCGGCTGGGAATTCCATAAGCCCTCAGAATTTTCCATAGGCTGTCCCTGTGTATGCTGTCGAAAGCCTTTTCAAAATCAACAAAGTTAATGTACAGCTGTCTCTGCCATTCTGAGCACTGCTCTATAATGTTCCTGAGAGTAAATATATGATCTGCACATCTTCTGCTCTTTCTGAAGCCCGCTTGTTCTTTCCTCAGTTTATGGTCAACTGCTTTTGAAATTCTCTGGATGATTATCCTGCCTAGTATTTTGCTGGGAACTGAGAGGAGGGTAATTCCTCTCCAGTTGTTGCAGTCTGCAAGGTCGCCCTTCTTGGGCAATTTGACAATTATTCCTTTACTCCACTCTGTTGGTGTTGTCTCAGTTTCCCAGACTTGTGCAAATAGTGGTTCTAATAGTTCTGCTGCTAGTTCAGGGTCTGTCTTGAATAGCTCAGCATTCAGATTGTCGTGACCAGGTGCTTTTCCATTTTTTAGCCCTTTGATAGCTGTGATAATTTCTTCTTTTCGTGGAATGTCTGTATTTACGTCTAAGTCACTTTCAGCCTCAGGAACATTCAGCTGAGTCTCTGGTGGTTCCTTATTCAGTGTTTCTCTGAAGTGCTCTGCCCATCTTGTTTCCTGCCCCTGTGCTGTGGTGATGAGATTTCCTTGCTTGTCTCTTACTAACGTTATGTTGTTTGCACCTCGTTTTCCACTGATAGCTTTAGTTATTTTATAAACTGTGCTTTGTTCATTTCTCAGTGCTGCCTCTTCTGCCTGTCTTGCAAGGTCATCCAGAAATGTCCTTTTGTCAGCACGGGTTTGACGTTTTACTTCCTTGTCCAGCTGACTGTACTGTTCACTATATATTGCCTTTAACCTGGGAGACTTAGCTTCTGTTTTCTTCCTTTTCATTTCCTTTCTCTTCGCTATGGTGTTTAGCGTTTCTGGTGTTATCCAGTCTTGGCTCTTTCTTTCCTGGAATCCCAAGCATGACTTGCTGCTTTCTTTGTATATTGTTGAGATGGTGTTGAATTTCTTGTCCGCATCGTCGGTCTCTGTTCTTTCCTGGCTTTTGGTAATCAGATATCGTCTCTTTACGTCGACCATGAACGCTTTTCTGGTGAGGGGGTCCTTAAGTTTCGTGATGTTATATCTTTTCTGTTTGACTGCAACTGGTCCAGCAGCTCTGAGTTTCACCTTCAGTCTTGCTACTACTAGGTGATGATCACTTCCCACATCTGCGCCTCTTCTTACTTTCACGTCTTGTAGTGCATGTCTCCATCTGCCATTGATCATTATGTGATCTATCTGGTTTTTGTCTCGTCCGTTTGGTGATTCCCATGTTAACTTGTGCACTTCTTTGTGTTGAAAAAGTGTTCCTCCAATGACCAGGTTGTTAATACTGCAGAAGCTTATTAATTTGTCCCCATTCTCATTTACTGTTCCACTGCCGCATTTCCCCATTACTCTTCCGTTATAATTATTATGTGTTCCAACTTTCGCATTTAGGTCTCCCATTACTATAATAAGATCGTACCTGGGTACAGTTTCCATTTCCTTTTGTACCTGTTGATAGAACTCATCCTTGATCTCTTCATCGCTGTCATTTGTTGGTGCATAGCATTGTATAATTGTGGTGTTGGTGAATCTCCCTCTCAGTCTTGCTCTTATTAGTCTGTTGTTAATGGGTTTCCATTCCAGTAGAGACCTTTCCATTCCTTTCTTAAGGATAATGGCTACACCTTCGTTGTGCTGACCGTCCTCTCTACCAGAATAAAGTACTGTTTCCCCTGTGGCTGTTTTTATTCTCCCCATCCCTGTCCATCTGCTCTCGCTTATTCCCAGGATATGTAGTTTGTAATTCCTCATCTCTGCTGTGATCTGTCTCAGCTTTCCTGCCTCATTCATAGTTCTGACATTCCAAAAACCAATTCTGGTTTCGTGTTTTGCGGTCTGGGCATCAGTTTTCATGCCAGTGGCTTCCTTTCGGCTTTCACCACTGTCAGTCATACGAGCCTGAGACTCCGGATATCCGTCCCGCATCAAAGTATTTTCATTTATTGCTGTTTCCGTAACGTGTGCGATTTTTTACACAGACAGGGGTGTCGACCCTGTGCTAAAACCCCCAACCTGGAGGACCAGGGTACCAGCTTTTGTCTGACCCCTACCCACGCAGACCAGTCCAGCATGGTTGAACCTACCAGGAGTAAAACTCCCACTGGCATTGCTCTGGGGATTGTCAGGGTACACAAGCTGCCATACCGCTACAAGGTATAGGTACCATTGATGGCAGGGTGTCCATTACCACTGCAATAATGTTGCGTTTCTTTTTTTTTTTTTTTTTTTTTTGAACAGTATATTTTCAGACACAAGTTCATCGACATGTTGATTTATGGACTTTGAATGAGAAACTGATGGAGACATTACAAAAATCAAACCCATCGTATACATTCATTAGCTCGGTCGGTTCCAAAACATACTTGATGTAAATTGTACTGTAATAGTAGCATCCTTCAGCCACAACAGACTAATTGGAATGATGAAGTTAAAGCTCTCAGCTGCTTTTATTTATTTTTTTTGACTGGTGTTCCTTTCGACGTGATATTTTTTCTCCTGCTTGATTAAGAGTTTCTTTTCGCCCAGTCTGAGGCGGCTTCCTAGGAAGCATCGCCACTTGCTGCGATAGGCAGGTTCATCCTCCTTGGTTGCTGGATGTATGTCCAGTGGCCTCATGTATCTCTTGCACATATCTTTTAACATAATTTGCGGTCGCATGGCAGTTCTTTTGCCATCTGCCAGTTGTCCGTAGAAAATATCGGTAGGATTACGACCATCTTCCATGCGGCGGACATGGCCAAGCCAGCGTAATCTAAGCAGTGTATGCAGGCTTTGAAGGCCAGCTCGTATAGGTGCACTGTATTTGTTCATACTTTAATATCATTGATCATATTTTCTCCGTGTGGTCAGCTCCTTCGATAGTGTGAACTTCTTCCTTAAATATTTACGAAGAAGTGAACTGGGGATACAAAAACAGGATGGAAGCAAGATGGACAGAACTTGACCAAATGACACAGGTCAGGAGGGCGTTGCGCCAGCTGTTTGAATGCCTAAGCCACTGTGACAAAACGTTTGTACATGTACTTTTGAGCCCCTCTCTCACTCCTTCATCCGCTTTTTATTTGGCATATTTTATACACCTTCATTCATTTTTTTTTGTCGCCGCTCCCAGACTTATTTACGTTTCACTTGGTGACCTGTATTATTATCGAGGTAATTACACAGGTCAGAGGTAATACGTTTATCACTTGAGTCACCTAGCCACCTTTGATAGAGTCGATCTCTATTGACACAAAATGGTCGCTCACGATCGATGCAAAGAAAAGCCATATTGTCTGTCTGAGAGAGCCGTCTGGGGTGTGCGAAGACACAGGTGATGATTAGATAATCGTTTCCGCTGGGCCGTCTTGGTATCAATATTACAGATAATCTGTCTGGGAAGACAATGTTGGCGAAAAGTATCTAGACGAGAAATGAGTTCACAGATTTGTTTGTGAGTTTGCAAAAAGATGCAAATAGAAGTATTACAGTCTTATTAGAAAGAGGTCACCCAAAGGAATTTAAAATATAATATTTTTAAATACGCGGGAGAAATAAATTAAACACCCCCCACCTATATAGTTCAGAGCTTAACATTGGCTTAATTTGAGAGCCGGAATAGACTTTGACTTCCGTTGGAAAATTCGTCGGAAGTACAATCTGGGAATTCGAACTGACAATTGGAAATATAATCTAGCGAAATCGGAGTCACTGATCAGACTGCATCGCCACGTCAAGCTAGCAATTCACCAGAGCCAGAGAGAGAAGGATCGGACATGTCACGGATTGCCTCCTCTGCTTTGCAGTAGTGGTCCAAAAGTGGCCAAAATTCAAGCGTATCTAAAGGGGTCGTCAAAGGGGTCTACGTTCGCACAAGTTGTAGATAGAAGGATAATGATGCTTCTATCTCAAAGTAGTTATTCATAAGATATTTCCGAAGTCAAGAACAATGCTGCATTGGCCGGGCAATTGTTAACTTTATATCAGTCCGACGCCTTTTATGAACAATTAAGCAATTGTTTAGCCCGTTCAAGCTGTAAATCCAGCGAAATTCCTTTTTAAAAGAATTAGCTCTATATATATATATATACATACATACATATATATATATATATATATATATATATATATATATATATATATATATATATATATATATATATATATATATATATATATATATATATATATATATATATATATATATATATATATATATGTCTTTCTCAAACGAACGCTTTCCCACTTATAATAACGGAATCAACTATGATTGTTATTTTAAAATAGCATGCAACACATTTAATAATCAATTAGTTTTAACAAGTTAAAATAAAGATGAAATGATGGTGACTTTTAGAGTGAAATAAAATTTCTCGTCATTGAGACGTGGTTTGATGATTTACATTTAAAATTAAACTTTAACGTCCGTTTGCTGCTGCCTTTTACAAGCACTTAACTGGCAAGTCAGTCCTGCAGCCTTGCTTTCGTCGCTTCTTTTGTGATGATGACACTTCACAGTCTGATAGCTTTGTTCCCCGAACAATCTGATAGCTTAGTGCCACGTTCTTTTAGACAAAATAAAAACAAATGCCTCTGCTAAGTACTTTTGTGGGCTGCAAATTAACAGGCGCATTGTCTCGCTGTCCACCCACTAATGTTAATCTCTCTGAATAATTATATTCTTTTGAGTAAACACTGCGTAACTCAGGGAAGATGATTAGAAATCACCAATATTATTCTTCTGGGTATTAAACTTGGAAAATATGGGCTTGGACAGCGCGTACTGCAATGATTTAGCTGAATTAAAAATTAGGAGGGTACATATATCTCATAAAATTATATGATACACTTGAGGCATACGTGTTGTAAACATCACTCATCACGGCTCCAGTCGGACTGTGGGTTGCTGCTGTTTTCGCGTTTCTGGGCGAATTAGCATAAAACAACATCCAGCGCTTGCTGTACCGGTTTGTGAATATACTATTTTCATATGTTGAGGTTGCCAGCCTCATGTATAATCACTTAGCAAGAAAACATGTCAAATTCACTTTTGCAAAATACATGTTTACACTTACTCCAAAAGTAACTTTTGGGAACACAATCGCTTCGCAAAGTTTAGAATGAACACAGCACTTTATTAGATGCTTCGAATCACTTGGTCTGGAAATTTTTTGATTCCTTTTATGACGGGTGATCTGATTCATTAGGACTCCAGTCTTCGTATTTAAAAATGCAGGTTTACTTTTTTAAATTTAAACGTTGCCCCAATACTCTGGTCTGTCCTTTAAGTTTCCAGTCTTTGTATTTAACTATGCGGATTTACTTTTAAGTTTTAAAGTTGCCCAAATACTTCCGATCTGTCACTTATAATTTAGGAATTCTTAGTCCGATCCTTCTCTCTCTGGATTCTGGGAGTTGCTAGTTTGACGTTGCGATGCAGTCTGATTTGTGTCTCCGATTTCGCTAGATTATATCTCTCATTTCTCAGTTCAAATCCCAGATTGTACTTCCGACGAATTTTCTAATGAAAGTCAATGTATATTCCTGGTCTCAAATTAAACCAAAATAAAGCTCTTTAGCACTATCTGGGTTGGGCTGTTTTAATTCATAATCTCCCGCGCATGTTTTAAAATATTACATTTTAAAATTCCATCGCGTGACCTCTTTCTAAGAATTATGTGATACTTCCGCCAACTCAAAAACTAATCTGTGAACTTATTTGATGTCCAGATGCTACCTTCCAATATTGTCTCCCCCAGACAGGTTATCTGTAACAATTACACAGGGCTGTCCAGTGAAAACGATTATCTTATTACCGCCGGTGTTTTCGTCCCTCCGTCCGACGGATCTCTTAGACAGACAATGGCGCATTCTATTCGTCACTCGTACGAGACCATTTTGCACATATAAGGATCGTCTCTGTCAAAGGTCGGCTAGACTGACTTACGTAACAGCCGTATTACCGCTGACCAGTGTAATTACCCTGGATTTTTTACGGTTCACCTGGCGGAACGTAAACACATCTGAGATGCGGTCACAGCAAAAGAATGTTAGGGCAATAAATATGACAAATAATAGGATGATGAGTGATAAAAATAAAGAAAAGAAGTGATACTGCCGGAAGGGATGAGAGTTATAAAAAATGCATGACTGATTTCATCACACGTACTAGGAATTCCAAAATGAATAATGACAGATCGAAGTATTTGGGCAACTTTAAAACTTAAAAAAGTAAACCCGCATTTAAAAATACGAAGACTGGAAACTTAGAGGACCATGATTGAAGTATTTGGGCAACTTTGAAACTTACAAGTAAACCCGCAATTTTAATTACAAAGACTGGAGCCTCTCTTTCGTTTTCCTTCAGGGGTCCATAGCATAGCTGTTCTTGTGATGGCATCGGGGTCTCTTCTGAGGACATTGCCAACCCAGCTCCAGTGTCTGCCAGCTATGATGGTGTACATGTCTTCTTGCTTGCTCAGAGTAAGCAGATCTTGGTTGGTGATGGTATTCGGCCAAAAGATTAGGAGAATTTTTCTTAGGCATGTTGTGTAAAAAGAGGACAATTTCGACATTTCCTTCTCTGTCACTCTCAAGCTTTCCGCACCATAGAGAAGCACAGAAAGCATACAGCTCTGATATAATCTTAATTTTGTGCTTGTGTTGTACTGAGAGGACTTCTAGGTGTTGTTTAGACTAAAAAGGCTGTTCTTGCTTTGTTCATCCTGTTGTTGATGTCTTTGCTTGCTCCGCCGTCTGGTGTTACTATGCATCCTAGGTATGTGAAGGTGTCTGTCTGTTCCAGTTGCTGATTCCTTACTGATATGGGCTCAGGGTTGCTCACATTGAGCGTCATGACCTTTGTCTTCTTTAGATTGATGTTCAAGCCCACCTGCTGGCTATACTTATTAAGTCGATCCGTTTTTTCCTGTATGTATTGATGTGAATGTGCTAGTAGTGCAATGTCATCTGCATATTCCAGATCTTCCAATGAAGAAAATGTAGTCCATCCTATTCCTCTTGGACGGCCCTCTGCTGTCTGGCGCATCACCCAGTCTATGACTATTAAAAATAGAGTGGTTGATAAGGGGCATCCCTGTCGTACTTCTGTCTTCACCTCAAAGGTTAGGTTGCTCTGCCCAACGCTACACGTAAAATTGGCATAGAGGCTTTTTATGATTGAGCTGGGGGCTTGAACGGACTAAAACCATTGCTTAATTCTTCACAAAAGGAGACGGATCAGATATAAGTTAATAGTGCTCAGCCCTATGCAGCATTGTTCATGACTTCTGAATTATCTTGTGAAAACTCCCTTGGGATAGACGCGTCATTACCCTTCTATCTTCAACTCTGCCAAGAGTAATCCTGTGCGAAGGTAGACACCTTTGAATACCCAGATTAGATACTATTGAGTGTTGGCCACTGGTGGAACACTACTGCAGCCACACTGAGGAGTAAAAAGTCACGGGATGACATTCATGCCATTCATGTTTTCTGCCTATTGTGATTCCCCTTGACACTATTTACGGCCGTTATCGTACTCTTCACCTTCATCTACCCACGGTTATATTTTCCTAGTGTCGACACCAGGTATTTTACCGGCTTGTCGCCTTCCTGGCCTATTTATCTTTTCTTTGTAGCCTGCAGGTTATTATCGAAGACAGGAATCAATGCCACCTTGACCTGTTTGCTTAAAATATCATCAATAGACGTATTAAGCCGTCTATCCACAACTATATTGCATAACTACTTCCGCTCATCTGGTGAATGAGTCTGTTAATGGTAAATACAAATGGTCTTTAAGAGATAAACGTGAGAGCGACGTACAAAAATACGACTAAACCTTAAGGTAGTTCTGATTTAACACTCTTGACACCATACGTATCACGAAATCCTTTCCGACAAGTCTCTTAACAACCTCAAGCAAAATGTCTTGTTATAAGAAATAAATACGGGAAGAGAGTGCAATATTGGAAGAGATTATCAGAGGTAATATTTAAGGGCAGGTCGTGTTTTGGTAATAAAGGTTTTGGTTAATATAACACTTAAGGGGCACAGCCTTATATGAATGATGGGGCTAACATTTACTAAAGATGAGACTCCCTACCTCCCGGTTGGTTTGAAATTAGAAATTAAAACTAAACTAAAATTGTAATTGAGTTTTACCCAACAGAACCTCACAAGCTGACATTTGTGCGTGGGCAAACATTCAACTTTAAAACATAGAGCACTTCGAAGATTTTCCGACTTTTGTGGCGGTATTGCCTCCCCTGCTATGCAGTAGTGGTCCAACAGTAGCCAAAACTCAAGAGTATCTAATACGGGCTTCAAAGGTATCTACATTCGCACAAGATTACTCTTGGCAGAGCTGTAGATAGAAGGGTAAAGACACTTCTTTTACAAAGAGAGTCTTCACAAGATATTCAGATAAGCGAAAACATTGCTGCTTTGGCTGAGCACGCTCATTCTAGAATCTGCCGACAACTTTTGTGCTAGGAATTGAGCACTTATAAATTTCAGCTCGTTCAAGCCCCCACCCCAGATTTGCTCAGTGGAATTCTTATTACTCTGGAATATCTCTGTTTAGAGTGTGTATAGTAAATTGACTGAGGCAAACATGCAGTAACTTTAAAATGATTAAATCGAAGTTAAATTTGTAACATTTCAAATAACAAAATTTAATAATCACTTTAGGTTGTAACAGTTTGAAAATAAATTGAATAGTTTAGAAGAAAGTTCTCATCATTGTTTTATAGCAGAGATGATGGAATAAATTCACTTTGGCAGCGTATGTTTTTCTGCTCCCGCTGATGGGCTCTTTTTATACTACTCACACTCGTCGCTGGTCAAGGTTAAAGGAGCCGCACGTTCCCAGAATGTCAAGGAGTAACGGCCAAGCTGGTCCTGTGTCTGTCTATAAGACCCTCTTATGAAGGCATCTCTCGCAACGTCAGTCCACTTCTACTTTCACTTGGTTCCAGAGATGGTACTTTCTGCTGGTACCACCAATAACTATGGTAAAGAATAGAAACGTAAAGCTCTCCTCAGTATTGCGTTTCACGACACATACTTATGTGTCCCCCTCTTCTATTCTACCATCCCATTTATCTCAGAATTTACTCTCGAAAAGAATTAAATTTAATCCCTCGGGATAACCTTTCTTTACATTTAAATTGAATAGCTTTAGCTTTACGTTACATTTAAATGAAAAGGTTAATAATACAGATAGAGTCTGTTTACGTTACATCTCCACTGATCGAAAAGTGTTCACAATATAAACTGAATATATTTTCATTTATGTTTACACTGATTGAAAAGTTTTAAACTTTCATTAAATTTAAAATGAATATTTTCATATAGGCATTTACACACTGGGTTAAAGCTTGAAAACTTACATTAATTTTAAAGTGAATATGTTTATATGGACATTTACACTACATTGAAACTAAGTATTTATACTTTGAATGTACATCATTTCTTTCATCTTTCCCTCCCTGCTCCGTATGGAACCTGGGATTACCTTTTGCATTTAGCTCTCTTTCAGAAACTAGCAATAAAGCAATCACCAGCCCGTGCAGTGGTGGTTCACGTATCATCATTCTATGCGCTGAGGTTGCCAGCCTCAAATGACATGGACAACACTAGCGATTTTCATATTTTAAAATTCACATGGCAATAAACATATATATGTTAGTTCATATGTTAGTAATGAAATATAGAATAGAAAATGACAACTTACGCCAATCCTGGCTCACATACATTTTTCTCAGATGAATAAAAGAGACTTGAATCGGCCTCTTACACGCGTCTGGGGTGTCGTTAATTTAATAAGTTCTCTCTCTGACTTCGTGTGTGGCCCTTCAGTTTTCTCAGTCCCGGTTTCCTTATTTAATATGAAAGAGATTTCCTGGGCTATGAAAGTCCGTCCAAAATTATCAAATAAAAGGTGTCCGGTATGTTAAGAAGGACTTCTGAATTCTAGGCTTCACTCTAGCAAGGTCTGGAATCTTGGCAAACGATCTTCACAGTGGAATAACACTGAAACGTGTCAGGTTATATTCCCGGTCTCCCACGCATATGTTTGTTATGGAGTTAAATAAACGCTCCAATAATTTTGAAACAGGCGGGGTCGAGGGAGGTACTTTCAAAATATTCCACGTGAAATATGGTGCGGAAAGCAATACGTCACGTATTACCATAAATGGCAATAAGACATACGATGCCTTGCGTACAGACTCGCGAACATGTCGTAAACCTCATATGACAACGTGTTCCAAGAGCAACAATTTCATTACTTTATCAGAAAGTAATCTCTTACCGGTGTTTGTTCCTAAGTTGTCTCCCCGTATTCCAGTTTTGGTGATGCGCGCGCCCGTCTTATCGGTGATTAGGCAGATAGCGCTGGGCGATGTACATATTAATCCGTAGTGGCCAAGCTTGATACAAGGGAATTTTATCAACCTGCCTCTCGTAATATTATCTCTACCTCTCCTTGTACATGTGAGGTGTTTATCCTCCACAAGGAGTGTCAGATAACAGACAAGACACAATATACTGAAAGTAGTGAAAGAATACTTGAAAATATAAACTTTCTGCCACATAGTATATAAAGAAAGAAAGAAAGTGCGACAATTGAAAGCACGCAATAAAATCAGTACCACAAATGCTCCGATTACTGCCGGGGTGAAACAGAGATCGAGAAGGGCCTCCCCATTCTGTCACATACTTCATTCCTTACCTTTGTCAGGAGATCACAGACATCCAAAATAGGGAGCAGTACTAAGGATTGCATTAGAGGACAGGCCATAGGATTAGAAGTAGATTTTAAAATATTTTAAAGTGAAAACTTAAGATGTAATACTTAGCGCCCGAAGTCTGAGGAACCTTCTTCAAGTGTAAACAGTCAGAAACCTAACTGACAGAGGGAAATCTGCATCTTAATTATTTGCAGTAGCTACTACGGCCATTTTGTGCAACAAAGTCTAGATAAAATCTTATTTACTTACTCGTTCCTCTTCTACAGTGATGTGTAGAGATTTAGAAGAGAGAGCGCCACACTATCCTATCGGCTATCTTCCTACTGGCCTGGTTCCATTCCAGTCCTCGGTCCTTCAGAAAGTGTCTAATGTTGTCCTCCCAGCGGACTCTGGGTCGTATTGGAGGTCTGGATCCCTGGCTCTTAGCGTCCCATACCTGCCATGGCAGCCGATCTTCTCCGCTTCTGCAGACATGTAAATAATCTAAGAGATGAAAAAGCAGCTAGTCCAGATGGCATTGCAGCAGATTCCATCAAAACAGATATTGAACTGCTACAATACTTGGTAAAGTCTGGGAGAGAGAAGAAATACCAGCAGACATGAAGGAAGGATATCTGGTTCTTGTGTGATTATTCACCGCTTAAATCAAATTGTGGGACCTCAAGACGCAGCAATAGAGACCGCAGTCAGCGACTCATAGCTTGACTGCCTGCGTCAGGATCAGCGAACCAGAGCTGGTCAAGACCGCACCCCACCTCCACGTGGTGGTCCTGGAAACAGTCTGCAGCTGTGCAGGCTGGCTGAGCGAGTGTGGATCGAAATGGGAAGGCAAACCCGGTCCTAAAAAATGCCGTGCAGAAGTCGGATGTGTCGACCGAAAGGTGCAGATATCACAGCTACGTTGGAAACAGACACAACGCAACCACCGTCCTTTTCAGGGCGAACGAAGAAGAAGAAGAAGAAGAAGAAGAAGAAATCAAATTGTGGAAATTTATTACCTAAACCGAGAACCGTACTTTTTCTTGACTGAAAAAGTGTCATGTTTCTCCCCTTTCCCCCGTTGTTTAGAATTTTTTTTTAAAACACGCCTGCCGTTCGTAAGGTTAATTTAAACCGTCTGCCGTAGGGGAGTGAAGTGTCATAGACTTCGATGTACTGGATCCCAGCTTTATGAGGTGGGGGGGCCTGTTCCCTTCCTCGCTGCCGTTGCCTTCTCTAACTCAGGATCAGAGTCAGGTACCCTTTTACAGCTGGTTAGACTGATGCGTGACTTTACCTAGCTTTGAACACGAAACCCGGTAACTTATTGCGGTAGTAGAGTGTTAAAGACTTCACCATACTAGGTCCAGCATCAAGAGGTGGGGCCTACCTTGTTATAAATGGGTACTTAACTTTGAGTTAGGGAAGGAAAAGACAGCGAGGAAGGAAACTGGTCTCCCCACCTCTCGATGCTTGATCTAGTATGGTGAAGTCTCTAACCCTCCATAACCAGCTGTAAATGGGTACCTGACTCTGATCTTGAGTTAGAGAAGGCAACAGCAACGAGGACGGGAACAGGTGTCACGCATCAGTATAACCAGCTGTAAATGGGTACCTGACTCTGATCTTGAGTTAGAGAAGGCAACGGCAGCGACTTCCCTTGTTTCCTGTGTACCGTTAACTTGTAGAACTGATTCTTCTTCTTCTTTCTTCCTCGTTCGTCCTGGAAAGGACGTTGGTTGCGTTGTGTCCGTTTACAGCGAAGCTGCAGTATTTGCGCCTTTCGGCCGACACATCCGACTTCCGTACAGCATTTTTTGGGACCGGGTTTGCCTTCCCTCTTCGATCCCTACTCCTCAGCCAGACTGCAGTAATACAGCCTGTTTCCAGGACCACCACGTGGAGGTGGAGTAGGGTCTTGGTCAGCTCTGGTTCGCTGACCCTGACGCAGGCAGTCAAGCTATGGGGTCGCTTACTGCATTCCTTACTTTTGATGCATCTTGGGTCCCGAACTGATTCAATACCGTTTTATTGGTTTATAAACTTAAATAAAAATACGGGGGGGGCGGGCGGGGGGGGGGGGGGGGGGGGGGGGGGGGGGTTGAGGGCTGGTCTGTCGTAAGCGTGTCATCTAAGAATGCACAAGGAACGCATTTTTTTTTTTAACTTGCCCTCCCAAATCACAATGTGAAATGAAAAGAAAAAAAAAACATTTATTGACAATCATCTTAACAAGACAATTTCGAGAACTACACGTTAAATCGTTGAAAGTATTCAAAAAGAGACATGAAAATAGGTCGTATATCTTTATCATCACTGCCCTACAGATCGCAAAGGAGCATGATGATGATGATGATGAAAAAACGGTAAAGGTAGTCGCATAGCAGATACTGCCGTAAGGGAGTGAAGTGTTAGAGACTTCACTATACTAGGTCCAGCATCGAGAGGTGGGGGTGACTAGTTCCTTTCATCGCTGCCTTTTCCTTCCCTAACTGAAGGACAAAGTCAGGTACCCATTCACAGCTGGGACGACTGGAGCACGATGATACCACGAATCGAACCCGGCACCTTAGTCGCAAGAGACCAGCGCTCTAACCACTCTGTCAATCGGACACTCATTTAAAAAAAAACATGATAACGGATACAAACAGAATGTTAAAAACATGAAGGGGAAAGGGGGAGGGGGGGAGGGGGGAGGAAGAGATTTGTGACGTCGCGTAAGGTTGCGTGTAAAATGTGACAACTCCATGGCCTTGATACTACGATTGGATTTGCCGAACTGAAGAAAAAGTACGATGCTCCGTTTACCCTACACATTTCAAAAATTTTCATCGACGGTGAATTATCACACAAGTACCGATAACTGAAGATTTATAAGCATAAAAGTACGATGCTCATTCAGAAAGTATGCACCACATGTTTTTATCAGTAGTAATGAAATAGAAGCATGAATGTAATACGAAATGTGCAATTACCCTACACATTTCAAAAATTTTCATCGACGGTGAATTATCACACAAGTACCGGATATCTGGTCCGTTACAAGAGAAGGAAGATTTATAAGCATACATACATTACAGCGAAATAATGTTACTTTCAGTGTTAGGGCAAATATTAAACAAGATCATTAGTGAGAGACTGAAAAAGCATATAGGTAGACAATTGCGAGAAGAACAGGTTTGCTTTGAAATAGGTCATGTACAGACCAAATAGCGAAACTGCACATAATACGAGGGGCGTTCAGAAAGTAATGCACCACATCGTTTTTCTCAGCTAGTAATGAAGATAGAAGCATGAAATTTTGCACACTTCAAATATGGCATGTGCCAATTGTGTGCACTAAATTGCACTGCAACCGAACAAATAATACGGCTGCCCTAAACCGTTGAAAAGGAGCGTGTTAGCAACTTGCGTTATAAGCAGTGAATTGTGATAGAATTTCTCGTTGCAGAGAAGGAAACTGTTGTGAACATTCACAAGCGTCTTTGTGATGTGTATGGAAGTTTTGCAGTCGACAGGAGTACAGTCAGTCGCTGGGTTCAGAGAATCAAAGAATCAGGAAGTGGAGATACGGAGCTGCTTGATCGGCCGCGCTGTGGATGTCCTGCCACAGCCACCAACGAAGAAATGTTGAAATGCGCTGAGAGCATTATTCTTACTGATAGGCGAATCACTACTCAACAATTGGCTTTACAGCTGTCAGTCAGCATTGGTAGTGCAAATGCAGTTATAAAAACTCTCGGATTTTCTAAGGTTTGCGCAAGATGGGTTCCTCGAAGTCTCACAAATGACCACCGATTGCAAAGGCAAGCAATTTCTTCTGAATTGTTGGAGCGTTTCAATGCTGATGGAGAGAACTTTTTGGCTAAGATCGTTACAGGTGAAGAAACCTGAGCCCATCATTTTGAACCTGAGACAAAAAGACAGTCAATGGAGTGGCATCATCCGCAATCACCACGAAGAAAGAAATTCAAGACAATTCCTTCAGCTGGAAAGGTCATGATCACTGTTTTTTGGGACATTGAAAGTGTGATTCTTGTGAACGTTATGCCAAGAGGAGAGACAATCAATTCGCAAGCTTACATTAAGACATTGAAAAAACTCAACGTTTTCGCAGAGTTCGGCCGCCCAAGAATCCAGCAGACCTGCTTCTCCTTCACGACAATGCGTGATCTCACACAAGTCTGGCAACACGGGAAGCAATCACCAAATTGGGTTGGACTGTACTACGCCATCCACCCTATAGTCCCGATTTGGCACCCTCTGATTTTCATCTATTTGGTCCACTTAAAGATGCACTCCGTTGGACAAGGTTTGAAGATGATGAAGGAGTGATTCATGCAGCGAAGAAATGGCTACATGATAAAGACAAAATCTGGTACGGGCTAGGAATACATGCACTTGTTTCGCGCTGGCATAAAGCCGTACAAGTTGATGGGGATTATGTTGAATAATACCGATGTTTACATGACATATCCATGTATATTGTATATAAATTTCATGCTTTTTTAATAAACAGCTCCTGAGAAAAACGATGTGGTGCATTACTTTCTGAACGCCCCTCGTAGTAGAATAAAGCTTTGAGGTGAAGTTATCGCTTTTTACACAGAAATTTTTGTCAATGAAAAGGCATTCAATAATTAAACAGAGAAACGCTTAAGAAAAATTAGGCCTTATGCAATTACATTGAAGATTATTAACCCATTAAGGCAAAAACATAAGAAGACATGGAATGTACAATCTTTCATGAAGGAAAAATTATGGAGACGTGTGAATTAAGAGTGCAGAAGAAAGATCTATTGTCGTCTTGATTGTCGTCGTGACTATAGATTAGTTTATGAAAACAACGAAACCGTCAACATAAATGACACTCAATGGACTCTGACTACAGAATTTGGCGATATACATTTTGATTAATGATATACATTACTGATTAATTATGTAACCGGGGATGTGATTACACTTGATGAGGATTCCTTCAAGTTGGTGTTGGCTTATCGCCAGAGATGGTAAACTACTTGAGGATAGGGCAACCCAGATTCTTAGTTACGAGACTTAGGTTGGATGGTGTGATCTTCATTAGTGCTGATACTGATCAATCTTATTATGTTCGATTAATCGACCAATATTATTTTTTTGTTCGATTAATCGATTAAATTTATTTTAATCGATTGTCTTTTTTTTTTTTTTAAATTAATCTATTAATACCATTTTGTTCGATTAATCGCAGTGGTGGTTCAATAACACTGACTCTTCTGCATGCATACCTGAAAGTACTTGACAAGCCTTAGTCTTTCAGTTAAAACGTTTAATATACTACTGGACAAAAGTTAAGGGCCACCATTCAGTTTAGACAAGGTTTATATAATTGATTGGCAAACTGTAAAGACGAGTGAAAATGTCATTAAAACTGAGCTCAGAGAAATGTGTATAGGCCTACATTTCTGTGTCCACTAGGTTAATTTTTTTTTTAATGTCCAAAAACTGGGTCGCTTTAACCCGCACGTCAAAATTGCCATTGTTGCTGCAAAAACTCGTGGTTTTTGCAACACGCCCCACTAGTTCAAAAGGTGAAAAAGTGAGTTGAATTTGAATGCACGTGGAAAATGATCATCCATAAAGAGTGTTCACCGTTGGTATGCAATAAATCAGTATGACAAGTGGTCGAAATGATCACTGCATTAGCCATGCCACCAAGGAGAAGTCTCAGCACTGTAGACCGTGGTCGAGCCAAGGCATGGATTCAGGATGGTCAATCTGTTCGTCATGTTGCAAGACGTTTAGCAGTGTCCCACTCTACCATTCAGAGACTTCTTGAGAGATTTCAGGCTACCGGACATTTGGAAAATCGACCCTGCTCACGAAGAATCATATAAACCTTGTCTAAACTGAATGGCGGCCCTTAACTTTTGCCCAGTAGTATAAATTGAAACAGTTCTCCAATAATCAATACAGAAACAATTCTCAACTCTGTTAACTTCCATCTTGAAAGCCTAAGAAATCTAATAGTGTCTTCTTCATGTTCATGTCTTAGGATTATTCCTCTGAGAAATTCAGTCTCTGTTAATTCCGTTTCAGGTTCATATTCTAACTCTTTTTTAATGTGGGTCTTCAAAGGTGTCTACCATCGCACACGATTACTCTTGGCAGAGCCGTAGACAAAAGGATGCCGGTGCTTCTATCTCAAGGGAGTATTCATAAGATATTTCAGAAGTCTTCTTCTTCTTCTTCTTCTCGTTCGCTGTTGTTTAGAAATGTCTACACAAGAAGTCCGGTTTTCTGGATGTATGTTGCTGTGGTTGAAAACTAGATTTGGAGATTTAGCCAGTGGGAGGTTGAAGAGAAGCAGTTTTGTGCATCGGTCCAAAAAAACTAATTTCAGAAGTCAAGAACAATGCTGCGTTGGGCAGGGCAATTGTTAACTTATATCTGATTCGCTGCCTTTTGTGAAAATTTATGCAATGATTAATTTAAGCTCGTTCAAGCCCCCACCCTGATTTACTCAGGGGAATTCTTCTTATTCTGGTATAGCTCTGTTTAGAGTTTATTTAGTAAATTGACTGAGACAAACAAGCAGTACATTCAAAAATGACTAAATCGGCGTTAAATTTGTATATTTATAAATAACAAATTTAATAATCACTTAGGTTTTAACAGGGTTTTAAGAAACTGTACAACTTACGCCAATCTTGGCTCACAGACCTTTTGCTCAGAGAAGTAGGTTTAGGCACTAGCAGATGCCTTTTACACGTGTTCTTGGGGGGTCGTTACTTTAACAATAAATTCCCACTTTGACTCTGTGTTTTCAGTTTCCTCAGATCCCCGTTTTCCTTATTAAAATGATAGAGTTTTCCTGGGCTGTTTAAATCCTTCAAAATGCTCATACAAAGTCCGGTCTCATAAATGGAATTCTGATTCTAACCATGGCAGTCTGGTTTTCGTCTTAGCGCGAGGTGAAATTTTCACAGTGTCTTAAAACTGCAAACGTGTCAGGTTATATTGCACTTTTCCTCCCCCGCAGTTGTTTGTTACGACTTAGGCAGGGTCCAATCAGGAATTTGGTGGTTCCTCTATTTCGAACCCTTGCCAATCGTTTAAAAACTGCATATTTAGGTGGGGTAATTCAAAATTATTCCGACATGGGAAATTCTGTGCGTGATGCAAAAGGTCACGTTTCCCATATATGGAAGTAACAAGTCCGTACGCTCTTTCTATAATGTGTTTCAGGTGTAATATCTTACTTTCCTCTAAAGCAACGTCTTTGCAACAAGGTGTGCAAGAAATGATTATGTCATTCGTTTCCGCCGAGTGCATGTATGCCTCCGTATGCAGGCGAGTAATTGTATCGCCTGGCACGGCTTGAGCAAACAAAACTATGCGAAACTGACCAGGCCCATATGGGTTTTACCTACGTTAATCTCCGCAAAGCTGTGAAGCGCCAAGCAAACGTGATGAATCATCACCAAAAGGGGTGTCAAATGGTTGTAAATACCAAATATCTGTTTGATAAGAGATAATTAAATGTGTCGATCCCCTGAAATTCCAGGTAATCAGTACGCACAACAAATGTAACTGATTACTGGCGTAGTGAAGAAGAGATCCACCCGAAATTATGTGACAGTTCTTAAAATTCTTACATAATCCCAAAGATCAATAGTTCACAAAATTCTCACACAGTCCCAACTATCAATAATTCACAACATTCTTACATAATCCTAACCATCAGTAGCTCACAATATTCTCATACAATCCCAACTATCAATAGTTCACAACATTCTCACACAATCCCAACTATCACTAGTTCACAACATTCTTACATAATCCTAACCATCAGTAGTTCACAACATTTTCATACAATCCCAACTATCAATAGTAAACAGCATTCATGAGGTGGGTCGTTTAATTTCTCACATTCCCATGATACGTCCTTTAAGCATACACACGAGTTCTGACCTATTGACGTACCATTAGACACTAGACTGACTGCTTTAACAACCAGCTAACAATCCACAGACTATACTTATCACCATTAAGTCGATACTAGTACAACCATGTCGATCCTAGACACCGTTCATTATGGTTCGTTAAGCGTCATTTTTAAGAACACCAAAATAGAAGCACAAAAATAGATCACAGAGAAACACGTGATTGGCGAAGTCAACAAATAATTGATTGCAAAACCAGGTGCTAGTTAGTGAATGTTTCAAAGTGAAACTTATTGAAGGAACCACATAAATAATTGTGGAACAAGAGAATTTGCAACAAGCCAACAACTCAATCAAATAGACTAAATATTTCTCCGTAATGTTCGATTGCACAAATCGTGTAAGTCGGACATAATAGATATCACTTATCACAGGTCAGATACTTTTCAAGAGGTCATTACAATATAATGTCTTGATTGTGCATGACAAAAAAAAAAATAATACCAAGGTGACACAGATTTGACATTTCTAAAGCAAAAATCTTTAGATGTTCAGGACTGCAGAGGTCAAGGATACAATACTATTTGGATGAATTGGCTATGAAACTAAGGAGCGAACCGTTAAACATAACACGGGAAGATGTAAAAAAGAAAACCAATGGAACTAAATTTGACTACTTAATTAACAGTTTTTAAAATCACAACAAATTTTGTAAATGCACGGATATCTAGCCTCGGCACGTTTTAAAAAGCCTACATGACAATAACCTCTAGCATGAGAATGGCAGTAGGCAGCTACTGCAGCCCTGAGGTAGTGTCTGGAACTCCATTAACCAGAGCAGTTATTGTGTCAGACCCTCAGTCCATGCTTCAGAAGGTCAAAAATGGATGGCTAAAGCATGAATGGGATGGAAGCCTCGAATCATCAAGAGCTGGCGTGGATCTACTGCCCTGGTCATGTAGGAGTAGGCGGCAATGAGAGAACTGAGAAACTAACTTCAAGAGCATCCATAATGTGACACTGGATATTGATAAGGGGGAGATACTAAGGACAATTAATTATGCTGTCAGAGAACGACAATGCAGTCGATGAATCAACACGGCTAAGAGTGATGTAATTTTGCTTCAAACATAAGACAAGCAGAGATGGACGTATGGGAGGATTCATCCGGCGTGTATACTTCTTCCTACACTCTCATGCGTCTACTTGAATATTTTCAAAGAAAGCAGTGGTAAGCTTAAGGCTGTTTGTACCTCCATAGATTTTCTCCAGGTATAGTACTGGTGACTTCTATACATGCTTTCACTATTCCTCATAAGTTGAGCATCTTTGAAGCAGATGTTCAGCAGTCATTTTATTGGTACCACAGATACACTAATCTGTAGTTCCTATCGTAAGTGTGACCGTATGCAGAGCCAGATTAACGTAGTAGCACAAGTAGCATATGCTACGGGCCCCGCGCTTTTAGGGGCCCCGCGCCAATAAATATGTACATAATTTTTTGGTCATCTTCTAATACGAGCGTTGATGGGAAGGAGCGAAGCTCCTGACCGGGTTGGAAGGAAAGTCCACTGACCCCCCCTCCCCCCCCCCCCCCCAGCCTCGCAATGACATGTCATTGGGCCAAAAGAGCTGTAAAGCTGGAGTGCTGCTGGTTAGAGAGAAAGAAAAAAAAAACGAGCGTTAAACCAATGATCTTGTGATTTATGCCATCTTTAGCGCCTTTTCATTTGGTGTCACGAAGTTGTGAGAGAAAGAGCATAAGAGGGTGACTTAGTGTGACTCTTCATTATTTTAATCTTAACTGTTTGCGGACGGAAGCCATTTAAGTGGCGTTGAAAATTTGGTCACGTTTGGACGGAAGCCGCTTTTTTGGCTCTAGGCGACTGCCCCTCTAATTTTGTTTCGTTCTTTGTGAAATGAATTTGCATTAACAATAAAAACTAGAATTTAGGAAACGGAAACTTCCTGTTTTAATTGAGGTATACGGCGTGCTCGCACTCTCTTTCGATCTTGATTAAAATTTCTTGATTTGTAAGGTTAGAAAACTCAAATATGAGCAGTAGACACAGATATATTGGACGTAATTATGCTTCTGAAAGTGAAAAACGTAAAGCGAAGGAAGAAAAAGAAAGAAGAGATCAACTTGTGATATCAAAAACACGTAAGCTGACAGAATATTTTGATGTTCATGGTGGTGGTACTCTAACCGCTGAAGCTGGAAGGACATGAACAACTAGTACTAGTGCAGGCTGTGCAGCAGAAAACATACAGCAAAACCCAGTATACACTGAGTCTGAATGTGAAAGAATAAGTGAAACGAAGAAGTACTCTAATGATATTGGTGACTGGCCGAACAATATAGATAACTGTGAGCGTGAACATTGCATATCCAAGGGAAGTGAAAAATGTCAACATGTTGATAGTGCCTTCTCTTCATCCGTGCGATTGTATGACACTGAAAAGAAAACTCGATACTATCAGAAGTCTTATTTTACACATATTCATAAACTTACAAACAAGCAACATGCAAGAAAATGGTTATGCTATTCAGAAAGTAAGTTTCCCATGCAAGCTTATGAGTTCAGAATGTTCATCAAAGTTTACTGTGGAAGGGTTTAATGACTGGAAAAATGCAAGCAATCTATTGCGTCGACATGAAAAAAGCTCCTCACATAGACAAGCTTTAATTTCACTGTTGATGCGTAAAAACAAAGGGGAACGTGTCGATTCCCATCTTGTGAAACAAATGGACATTCAAGAAAAGTATTGGCACAAACTTCTAGAGCGAATAATTGAAGTTGTGAAGTATTTAGCAGAACGAGGCCTTTCATTTCGTGGCAGTGATGAAATTGTTGGGTACCCTTATAACGGGAATTACTTAGGGTTGTTAGAATTACTGGCCAAGTTTGACCCTTTTTTGGCCTAGCATATAAGTACTCATGCAAACAAAGGATTTGGACATACATCATATCTATTTAAAACAACGTGTGAGGAATTCATCAATCTGATTGGATCCAGCATACTGGATCACATTCTCTGTGAACTGAAGAAATACAAGTATTATTCCGTTTCATTGGATTCTACTCCAGATATATCTAATATGGACCAGCTGACTTTGACTCTGCGCTATGTTTTGCCATCTGGACCAGTTGAAAGATTTGTGACATTTTTGGATATGGAAGGTCATAGTGCTGAACAGCTTACTAAAAGTCTACTTAATTTTTTAAAGGCAAATGACATTGATATTAAAGACTGCCATGGTCAAAGTTATGGCAACGCCAGCAACATGAGTGGCAAGTTTATAGGATTACAAGTACGAATTAATTGATAATGATAATTACTATGCAAATGAAAAATGTATGTGTTCAAATATGTTTGTGTTGTTTTATTGTTTTTTTTTTTAAATATAGGGCCTCTTTCTTAACATATGCTACAGGCCCCGCACTAGCTTAATCCGGCCCTGACCGTATGACCTACTACCATAGCAATTATTCGTGCTAGAGTCTAATCATAATAAAATAATAGAATTATCATTCACTATTATAGAAAAGAAGCAAGCAAGATTTCTTACAAATAAAAAAAAAAAAAGAAACAAATATTTAAAAGCCCGAGACACACTGAGTGCAGGGTGAAGTGAGGTGAAATTAACTATGTCAGTTTTGACATAACCCACGCTAGGAATCGGCGGGAGTTGCCATGGAGATTAGTGACGTAGATAGGAAGGGCCTCACTCCCTGTAAGATAACATGATGGAATGACCAGTAAATAAATTAATAGAATAAAGCTTTGACCAATGAAAAGTGGCCAGCAGCGCGCCCTACTAAAAGCCGGCTCAAAGCTAAGATTCTGAAAGTTAGTTGTCCTGAGTTGAGCATTGCAGAAAGACGTGTTTGCGAAGATATGTATCTAACACAAAAAGTCTTGCTCCTGCGTTGAGATATTCAACAACAAAAGAAAAGAACATAAAATAATTCCATATTCTTCAATATGCAGTTTGCAGGAAGAGCCGTCTTTATTGTGAGAAATCTGCACATGCAGATGTTATCTTAGTGGTTCATCTACGTTAGTAGTTCCAAGGACTTATATTGTTTTTTATTTCAGCTCAGTTTTTCGTAATGATACTTGAAAACAATTAAAGCTGTTAAAGGAAGAAACAAATACTGTAAGGGTTCCTACAAAAGAAGTACTCAACTAGGAAATAATAATCACTAAGAACTTGGAGGATTTTGATATTGTAGAGGAATTTTATAAGCCACCTTGGATAGAAGTAAAGGAAGGAAGATTCATCGTACACATTGAAATTGAAGAAGCCTTGATATGAATACATGAACCTTTATTGTAATATTGACTGTTGATTTGCTAACCGCTCTGTTCAAATAAAATTCATTTTAACTGTCAAGGCTGTTGGTGGATTACTTATCAGTTGGATAGATTAGACGTGATGTACAAGGTTGAAATATTCTCACCACTATCATCTCCTAATCGTAACATCTTATAGGAGGAAAGAACGAACCAGGTACCCATTAGACATAAACCAAGAAAGAACAACCTCTGGCGGACTTTAAGCCAGGTCAAGATCAAACTTGGAGTAAGCTATACAAGCAAAGTAAAAGGGACAACTATTTATTACACCCACCCAACACCTCGCGGTCACATATACTCGATGAATAGATGGTATCCCAATCTGTTGTGGTCCGTGCGGAGTCTGAAGATTACCACTTGTTCTCTTCTGCTGAGCTGGTAATATGTACCATTTTGCGTGTGTGGCCTGGATGCTCTGCATCCAATTTGTTCCTGTAAATGCTTCTGATAAAACTCGTTGCTTCTTCGAAAGTTATGCTTGTATGAGCTGAGATAGCTTTCCACCTGCCTTTGCCAATCTGTCAGCCTCTTCATTGCCGGGGATGTTGCAATGAGATGGGATGCATAGGATTACACTTATTATTAATCGATGACGTAGTGTGTGGAATATTACTCTTAGGTCATCCAGGTCTGCATTATTCTGGCTCTTCAGCGTTGCAATTACTGACAGTGCGTCTGTGAAGAAAGCAACTTGTCCCTCCGTGCTTTACTCTATAACTAGAATCTCTGATACAATTTTCAAGACTTCACAACTTTTCATTCATGCGGACAATAGACAACCTTGGAAGGGTGAAACCAGATCAACCATTAATCCTTGCTTGGATCATCTATGCTAGCATTTTTGACGACATAAAATTTCATTAAAACACAATAAGTAATGAAGCACGAATATCAGAACTAACTGTACCGCAATTGATGGGAGATAAACTATTAAATATAACATCAGAGCTTGGAGGGAAATAGCTTCCCTTGTATAGGAAAAAGACAAATAACATGGCAAACATACAAGTGACAATATTCTTAAAATGTTTAATTATTCTACGCTACAATGGAAATTTGATTTGACAGACTGCAGTCTCATTGAAAAGTACAAGTAGATCTTGACATTCTAAAGTGTGCCTAGGCCTGCTGTAGCTGACATCATCGTTCTCGGTAGAACCCAGAACTTCTCCACCCTATACTTCTTCTTCCTCGTTCGTCCTGAAAAGGACGTTGGTTGCGTTGTGTCCGTTTACAGCGAAGCTGCGGTATTTGCGCCTTTCGGCCGACACATCCGACTTCCGCACGGCATTTTTTGGGACCGGGTTTGCCTTCCCTCTTCGATACCTACTCCTCAGCCAGACTGCAGTGATGCAGCCTGTTTCCGGGATCACCACGACTAGCTTGTTCGTATCGGTTCCTCCACCCTATACAATTTAGGCCTGCGTTACTCAACAAAGCAATTATGTTGTCTGTACAACATGGCCTCCTATTATATGCCAGCGAGAGACACTCACTGTCGTTGAATTTATAATTTGTCTCTCTGATTTCAGCCATTCTCCGCTCTTAATTAAACATATGTAGGTATTTTAGTGTGATACTTAATAAGTGATGTCGGCGTCTGTGGCCTAATGGATATGAACGCAGTTTCATAATCCAGATATACCAGGTTCGAAACCTGCTGCAGGCGGTTTGGTAGCAGATCGCTTTGTGTGGATTTTTAACAATGGTATAAGCGCCGTACCGTTCAGAAAGCAATAGCAAACTACTGAATGAAAAATATTGCCTAGAAAAATCACAAACAGCCAATAAAAGCTGGGGTAGATTGCCACGTCCTGTAAAGGATAAGCAACTAACTTTAACTTAATAAGTGCCTCATTACTTGTTGGGAACTTCCTCAGTTCATTCTGGAGGGTAGAAGCACGGGTTACACCTGCAAATAGCAGGGATAGAGTTAAATTACTTGTCTGAAAATAATATAGGAAAAGAAATAGACGATCACCAAGATAATATTTATTACAGAGAATAACGACAGAAAAAAAAAAAACATTAATAAATGAACGAACTCATTCTGTTACAACTTGACAAACACATCCAGTCCTTACTCATCGACTACTTAATGAGTGTTGATTATACATCCTCTTAATCTGGTTATCTCCCGTGTAGTTCCCGGGGGTCACAGAGACAAAGAAGACGACTACTCTCCCTCAGATTTCTGGTAAGAGGTTATTGTTATTATTGAACAGAATCCACGTGACTGCACTCCGGGCAAACCCACGGGTGCTCAGTCTCCCTCGAAGGGTAAGAATGTTATTTGTTCCTGCAGCGCGCTGGTTGTACATTCGACGGATGCATCTTCTCAAACGCCCATCCCTGCTAGTCACGTTTGATGCCAAATTCCAATAGTCTTAGCCTGGTTGATTCTTCTATTGCAGTGGCCTCGTCTAACAGGCTATCATCAGTTGTTCCTGGTATTGCTCCATTATCCATATCAAGTGTCCCCATTATGCGTGCTGTCGAGGCCAGTCTGTCAGCTCTCTCATTACCGCGTACCCCTGTATGACCAGGACAGTTGATCCATACCAGTTCCTGAAGACTTGATGCTTCTACTGATGTTTTTCTCAATACGTTTTATTTCTTTATTATATCGGTAAATGACTTTGCTTTTGAGTTAGGGAAGGAAAAGGCAACGTGGAAGGGAACTGGCCACACCACATCTCGATGCTGGACTTAGTACCGTGAAGTCTCTAACACTTCAGGCCCCTACGGCAGTATTTGCTATAGGATTACCTTTACTGTAAACGTTAGTTTAATGATACATTAGTTTTGCATTACTTAGAATTAATACTTAAATGTACGTGAGAATGAATGGAGAAAGAACACAAGGCCTGAGAGAGGACGTGCAGAATGTTATAGAAGATTAAGCGCCCAATTCCCATCCCGTTAAAAAAAAAACGTTCGTTCGCTCTCTTGGACTCTCGAGATTGCAGAACAAGGACTGCCATGTTATCAACAGATTTCTTCAATGTATGTCACATCCCACTCTAGTGTCTTCCTCATACTTCTTATTCTGCTGGCAATTGTCTGGGTCTCATCCAAATACTGACACAGGACACAAATACTGACACAAGACATAAATACTGACACAGAACATAAATACTGACACAAGACACAAATACTGGCACACAACACAAATACTGACACATGACACAAATACTGACACGTGACACAAATACTGGCACAAGACACAAATACTGACACATGACACAAGTACTGACACAAGACACAAATACTGGCACAGGACACAAATACTGGCACAGGACACAAATACTGACACATGTCACAAATATTCGCACATGACACAGATACTGACACATTACACAAATACCGGTTCATGACTGTCGTGAGTGTATAATTTTAAAGTATTTGCCAAGTAAGACAAATTGAGTGAATTGTAAGAGTTATAGAGAAAACACAGATAAGGTGTGAAATTAGGGAGAACTTAAGACGAACTTTAAGGAGGTCTATTAACGCTATCACTCTTTCCAAGCCCACAACTCACTTATATAGTGTTTAAAGTATCACCAGCTCTCACAGCGCATAAACAAAAAAGGTAAAAATTTATTAAAGTTCTCTTAAGCTTGTATAGAAAAAAAGAATAAAATATCAGCAAATAATAATTGATCAAATAACGAAGTTAACAATTATATCAATTCAAACATCAAGGAAAACACACAAAACCATCCCGTAGGACACCGACAAATGAAATGGCGAGCGCCGACCACTGAGGACTGAGCAATGAATTTAAAATGAGGGACAGAAGCGAAATAAAAAGCCAGACACGCCTTGGGGTGGGAGGTCTGAGCGAAAAATAACAGGACTACGGCCGCGATATTTTCACAAGTCTGGGAAACTGAGACAACACCAACAGAGTGGAGTAAAGGAATAATTGTCAAATTGCCCAAGAAGGGCGACCTTGCAGACTGCAACAACTGGAGAGGAATTACCCTCCTCTCAGTTCCCAGCAAAACACTAGGCAGGATAATCATCCAGAGAATTTCAATAGCAGTTGACCATAAACTGAGGAAAGAACAAGCGGGCTTCAGAAAGAGCAGAAGATGTGCAGATCATATATTTACCCTCAGGAACATTATAGAGCAGTGCTCAGAATGGCAGAGACAGCTGTACATTAACTTTGTTGATTTTGAAAAGGCTTTCGACAGCATACACAGGGACAGCCTATGGAAAATTCTGAGGGCTTATGGAATTCCCAGCCGCATTGTTTGCAAAAAAGATTACATCATTCGAAATGAAATGCTACAGAAGGATGTTGAGAATACCCTGGACAGAAAAAAAGACCAACAGAGAAGTACTGCACTCACTAAACGTACAGGAACATTGGCTCCTAAATACCATCGCAATAAGGAAGCTGAAATTTTTCGGTCATATAAAAAGACATAATAGTCTGGAAAAAACAGTGATGGAAGGCATGGTCCCTGGAAAAAGGGGAAGGGGTCGACCTAGACGACGGTGGACCCAGGACATCACAGAGAGTCTGAACTTGTCTTTGGCTGATGCAGGTCGACTTGCCCAGAATCGTGATGCGTTCAGAGCAGCTGTAATGGAGACAACGTTCTGGAAAGAATATGTCACATGATGATGATTGTTTCCATTATAAAAAGCCTCTATTCTAACTTTACGTGCAGTGTTGGATCGAGTAATGTAACTTTCGAAATGAAAACAGGAGTACGACAGGGATGCCCCTTATCAACAACATTATTTTTGACAGTCATAGATTGGGTGATACGCCAGACTACAGAGGGCAGTCCAAGAGGAATTAGATGGACAACGTTTTCTACACTGGAAGATTTGGAATATGCAGATGACATTGCACTACTCGCGCATTCACACCAACACATTCAAGACAAAACCGATAGACTGAATAAGTATGGCCAGCAGGTTGGCCTGAACATCAATTTGAAGAAGACAGAGGTCATGACACTAAATGTGGGCAATCCTGAGCCAGTAACAGTAAGGAACCAGAAGTTAGAACAGACAGACACATTTACTTACCTAGGAAGCATAGTAACACCTGACGGCGGAACAAGCAAGGACATTAACAACAGAATGAATAAAGCGAGAACAGCCTTTGCTGCTCTCAACAACATTTGGAAGTCTTCCCAGTACAGCACAAACACCAAATTAAGACTGTATGAGAGCTGTGTACTTTCTGTGCTTCTCTATGGTGCGGAATGTTGGAGAGTAACAGAGAAGGAAATGTCTAAACTGTCCTCTTTCCACACAATCTGCCTAAGGAAAATTCTCCGAATCTTTTGGCCAAACACCATCAGCAACCAAGAACTACTTATTCGGAGTAACCAGGAGGACATGCACACCATCATAGCTTGCAGACGCTGGAGTTGGGTTGGCCATGTCCTCAGAAGGGACCCTGATACCATCACAAGAACAGCTATGCTATGGACCCCCGAGGGAAAGCGAAAGAGAGGCCGACCAAAAACAACTTGGCGGAGAACTGTGGAAGCTGAGATGCAAAAAATGAACCACAGTTGGGGCACTGTACGAAGGATGGCTGCCGACCGAGCAAAGTGGAATCAATTTGTTGCTGCCCTACAAGACGCCACCAGGCGTGATGGCCGCTGACTGCTTTGACGGTTGGCGGTTATGGATCAAAGAAGAAGAAGACGGCAGCGATAGAAAAATTAAAAAAAAAAAAAAAACTTAAGTTCATATAGCCGATAAGAATAGAAAAATTAAAAGAACATGGCCAGGAGAGGAGCTGGGACGGATTGGAAAATTCAAACTTACTGCCAATGTGTGACAATGACACAAATACTCACACATGACACCTTTACTGGCACATGACACAAATACTGACACAGGACACAATTACTGGCACATAACACTAATACTGACACAAGACACAAATACAGACACATGCCACAAAGACTGGCACATGACACAAATACTGGTACATGACACAAATACTGGTATATGACACAAGTATTGACACATCACAGACATACTGGTAGACGAAACAAATACAGACACATGACACAAATACTACCACAAGACACAAATACAGACACATGACACAAATACTGGTATATGACACAAATATTGACACATCACAGAAATACTGGTAGACGAAACAAATACAGACACATGACACAAATACTACTACAAGACACAAATACAAGTACAAGACACAAATACTGGCACAAGACAGACACATTTGAAGACAAAGAAGCGGTCAACATAAAATGGTCCCCCAGTCACAACCTAGCTTACGGGATAAAGAAAGGAGGAAGGAAGCGGACCACAGGTTCTGAAAACGATACAAATTAACAATACATTTTAAACAGTTGCCCCATGTGGTCACAAATTATGTAACACAATTTTTGACATTTTTCAGATGTAACATGTGCGTAACAAGAACCCACAACATTTCAGACCCCCTCCCCCGTCCACCAACAAAGCGTAACATCTCCCAACCCCCCCCCCCCCTTTTTTTCATTTTTATTTCTTACTTACTTACTTAGTCGTTCCCCTTCTACCGTGAGGTGTAGAGGTTTGGAAGAGAGAGCGCCAGACTATTCTATCAGCTGTCTTCTTCCTGGCCTGGTTCCATTCTAGTCCTCGGTCCTTCAAAGATTGTCTAATGTTGTCCTCCCAGCGGACTCTGGGTCGTCCTGGAGGTCTGGATCCCTGGCTCTTTGTTTCCCATGCTTGTCGTAGTAGCCGATCTTCTCCCATTCTGCAGACATGGCCAAACCATCTTAGTTGGGACTGTTCTATTTGGGTCTGCAGCGGGTGGGATTTTAGGCCTTGACGTATCGTCTGGTTGCGGACCATGTCTCTTCTTGTTACTTCAACCACCTTCCTCAGATACCTCATTTCTGAGGTTTGGATCTGGCTTTTGTGGGTTGTAGTCATTGCCCATGACTCGCATCCATATGTCAAAACTGGGACATAGGTGGAGCGGTATACAGCCATCTTCGTTTTCTTACCAACCTCTTTCTTGCTGAGGAATCCTCGATTTATGGCCTGATAAAGTCTCCCAGCCGCTGCTTTTCGAGTGGCCAACTCTTCTTTGATGCCTCCCTTTCGGTCTATAATAGCTCCGAGATATTTAAAGTGGTCGACCTGCTCCAGGACCTGTTCTCCCAACTTAATCTGATGTTTTCTTTCTTCTCGTGATATCACCATGGATTTTGTTTTAGAGCTGCTTATGACCATCCCTCTCTTCTCCAGCTCTTCCTTCCAGACTTGCAGGTTGGATTGGAGATGTGTCTCTGATTTAGCAATCAGGACAACATCATCAGCAATTGCTAGCTCTGAAATACAGACCTGTCTCATCTTCCAGTACCCCACTGAATACTTTCTTGTTCTCTCCTTACATGCCTTGATGACATCGTCCATGAGGAGTATGAAAAGATAAGGTGACAGGATATCGCCTTGTCTTACACCAGTGGTGGTCCTGAACTCTTCTGACTTATAGTTTGCTGTCCTCACATAATTTCTGCAAGACTTGTAGAAGCTCTGTATAGCATGAATCAGAGGTGCTGGAATGTTCTTCCTTGCCAAACAGTCCCAAAGTTTGCTCCAGGAGACCCTGTCAAACGCCTTTTCCAGATCTATGAAACAAAGATGGATCTCACTCTTGTACTCAAGGGCCTTTTCACTCAGCTGCCTGAGTGTGAAGATTAGGTCTTGAGTACTTCGATTTGCTCGGAATCCGCACTGGGCTTCATTCAATTGTGGCTCAGCTAGGCATCGGAGTCTCTGCTCTAGGATTCTAGAGTAGATTTTACCAGGGACACTGAGAAGGGATATGCCTCTGTAGTTTCCACATTGTCGATTGTCACCCTTTTTGAAAATCGGTGTTATGATGGCAATCTCCCAATCCTTTGGTATGGCCTTGTTGCACCATGCTGCCTGTAGGACCCTTAGGAGTAATAGGTCGCCTGATGCTCCCATGTACTTAACCATTTCTGGTGTTATACCATCATGCCATGCTGCTTTGCCCATCTTGATTTTCTCCAGTGCTGCCTTCAGTTCTTCCATCTTTATGTCATCTTCATCACCATTTGTATCCTCTTCTGTGCTAGTGCTTATCATTTCTGATGCTCTACCTTGCTCACCATCAAGGAGTTCTGAGAAATATTCTTTCCATCTTTCCATTACTTCCTTCGGGGCTGTAAGCAATTTGCCTTGCTTGTCCTTTATAAATTTAAGAGGGCATTGTTTTTCCTTCCTCATGTTCTTTAGGGTCTTATAGAACAATTTCGGGTTTTCTTGCGCATCCTTTTCTAGCTTTTCTCCAAATTCGTCCCAGGACTTCTGTTTTGCTGCTAGCACCTTGTTCTTTGCTTCTGTTCTGAGTATCACATATTCTCTATATTTCTCTATTTGTCCTGCTGTGTTTTTAGCTCCTAAGTATTGTTTCCATGCCATTTTCTTCTCTCTTATTCTCTCTTTGACTTCTTCTGTCCACCAAGGTGTCCTCTTTCTCTTGTTCCCAAGTCGGACTTCACCACATGCTTCTGCAGCAGCTGTCTTTATGATGTCCTTGAATTTAAGCCACAGGGTTTCCAAGTCATCAGGTTGTTCTTCTGTGTTTCTCACCGCTGTAGCAATAAGTCCCTGATATCTGGTCTTAATTTCTGGCTCTCTCAGCTTGTAGGTCTTAATGCTCATTTCTTCCGTTCGTTTACTTGGTTTCTTGCATGGTGCTGGGCTGTTCCTAGGCTGAGCAACTCTTTCAGTTGTTCTTTTGATTGTAAGCAGGTAGTGATCACTTCCAATCTCTGGCCCCCACCAGACTCTAGCATCCCGGACATATTTGAATGAGCTCCTCCTAACAATGGCATAGTCGATGACTGACTTCTCATTCTTTGTTGGTTCACACCTAGTGTATGCATGTATGCGCTTATGGGGGAACTTTGTGTTGGTAATGATCAGATTCTGCTCACTGCAGAATCTGAGGAGTCGCTTTCCATTGTCATTGAGAGTATCTTCTCCATATCTTCCGATAACTCAAACCCATCTAGCATGGTCATTTCCAACTCTGGCATTGAAATCTCCGAGCATGATAATTTCATCTAGGCAGTCATCCACTGTCCTTTGAAGCAGCTCGAAGAATTCTTCCTTGACCTCTGCTCTCTCATCCTCATTTGGCCCATACACTATGACCAGGTTGACTATGGTTTCTCCTTCTTTTAGTTTTACAACCATAATGCGCTCCGAGACAAAGTTCCATCCCTTGATACTATCTTTCTGGTTTTTGGCCACAATGCAACCCACGCCCCCTTTAGCTCTTTCAGATGTGGGTACACCACTGTATAGCAGAGTGTTGCCATCGAGATCCATGACTCCTTGTCCCTTTTTCTTTGTTTCGGTAATAGCCAGGATTTCTAGTTTTGCTTTCCTCATCTCTTCCATCAGCTCCTCTTCTTTCCCATTTATACTTCTTGTGTTCCATGTTCCATAAGTCGTAGTCCGTAGTCCGTTCCAGTTCGTTGCCTTTAGAATCAGTCCGGTTTTCTCTCTTATATTGCTTGTAATCATAGTTTAAGACAAACAGGTGATTGGCCTGTTGTGCCTTTGCATGGTGGAGGGGCTGCCTCCTTACGGCCTCCATGCAGGCCGCCCTCCTCCTTTTTCATCCCGGCTTGGGACCGGCATAGGCGGAGTTCATTTTTATTTCTTTGCTTACATAATTTGTGAACGGCCCTTTATGAGACACAGAAAGACAAAGACTACTGTTTCCTCTAACATGTCAAACAAAATGGCTAAAGAAACTGGCGCTACAAGAGCAAATGAATGCTTTATGCAGGTTTACTGCAAGCAGGCTAGCTACAGTAGTAGCTCGATGCTCCATAGGGAACGAACGAACGAACTTTATTTTCAAAGGGTTAAGAATTGGGCACGCACGCCCGTCTGACATTCTGCCCTTCCCCTCTCTCTCATCATGTATACTGTATCCTTTCATCCTCACATCAACTTTAAGCATTATTTAAGCATTTATCATTATAAAAGTAATATAACATCATACACAGGGAGGGAAAATGATGCTGAATTAATTTAGACAGAAATGGAGATATTTTGGCGCTCACTCCTAGCTAGGAGTTCTAGGTCCGTATTTCGAGGACTTGTCTTTTGTAAGAAACAGACGATACAAAAATAGGTCAGATCTAAAAATAAATACGATTCCGCCATTTTGGTTTAACTCAAGAGTTTCAACATCTAGTAGTAAGCTGGGAGACGTAAGACGACCAAAATGGCGAAGCTGGTTGCATTTCTAGCACCGCTTATTACTTTTGTTGTTATTCCAGTATTGCCGTTTGGTAAGTTAATGTGCTAGCTTTTTGTGACTTAAGAGCAGTGTTTGAGGTGAACGTTCGTTCGTAAACAGTCGATGACATTGGATTGATTAGCCTACAAGGATATCCGAAGATAATATGGCAGAAATCAGCTGATTCGTTCTCATTACTGTTGTTAAAATTTTCAGTCGACGCCGAATCTGTGATTAATTCGTGCAGTCATAACACAGGAGAATAGTAAATGTTCTTATTCATGTATCATGCCATCTGACTTAGGTGATCATGTCTGAAATGTATAGGCCCTATTAGTTAGGCCCTACTTAGCCTAGTCATCATCACCTTTCAAGTCCCTAAGCAGCATATGCTTTATTCCAAGTCTTCCTGTCCTGCGCCATCAGCTCAAGGTCTGTCCATATCTTCGTCATGTCTGTCTCCAGTTCATTTCTCCATGTATTCCCTGGTCTTCCTCTGCCTCTCTTACCTTGGGGATTGTAGAACAAGGACTGCCTGGTAAATCTATCAGCAGGTTTGCGCAGTGTTGTGACCTAGGCCTATCCATCACCAGCGAAATCTTCTAATGTCTGGTTCCTCTGGCACTTGTTTGGTTCTTGCCATCGGTTCCACATTAGTGGTTTTGTCATGCAACTACAGTCCTTCTATTTAAGCAAGCACCCATTTATGAGAGTGTCTGTGGTTAGAGCAATGGTAGCGTGTTAGAAACACAGTGGTGTCATGCTACATTATGTCAGCTGTAAATGGATACCTGACTTTACTTTTGGGTCAGGAAAGGCAAAGACAGCGATGAGGGGAAGTAGTTACTTCACCTCTCAAAGCTTTATCTAGCATTGTGAAATCTTTAACACTTCACTCCCTATGGCAGTATCTGCTATGAGATAATCTTTTTTAACCAATTTGCGAAAGTCTGACGCCTTTGGTTGTTGTTTGTGTAGTTATATTCAGAGCCATATAATAGGACTAACTTGACATTTGAATTGAGTAATAATTTTATCTCGATACATTCTTTGATTATATCAGACTGTTGTCGCGATGGTGATAACCTGTTACTGTTTTTTAATCTAATTTTAAACAGCACAATATATTTAGTCTGCCTTTTGTTTTCTATGCTGTGTATTACAGTATTTAGAAAAGAAATATGTAATTAAAAATAATTTAAACCAGTTAAAGGTTATAACAACTATCCAATATTTCAGCTGAGTATAATAATAACTAATAAATATACCTGTCAAAATATTGACTGGGAAAGAACTAAAGCTAACGCTTAACCTTTCAGCATCTGCAGCACATTTAGAAGACTGAGGAACATTGTTGGTGATTCTGAATGAAGTTATAGTACACATTTTTGAAAAAAAAAAAAATTTGTTGGCTGTTTTTCTTATTTGTAAGGGATGTAATTTATCATCTCCCCTGTCAAAGGGAAATAATTAAATGGCAAGAAAAAAATAAAATATATTGTCGATTTCTTATTCTTTACTATGTGTTTTCTACTTATCATATATATATAAATAAAATCCCAGCTTTTTGTGTCAGAAGCCATTGTAACGCTAAGGGATACAAGTTATTTTGGTTGAAAGTTAGACATTAATTGTATTGTTTCCCTTATATTTTGGTTTTTTAATGCTCTCCTGAAAATAGTAACACTTACCAAAGAAGAATGTGCAAAGGATGATGTGCATGCGCCAATTAACATCTCTCTGTGAACGGCATATATATACATATATATATATATATATATATATATATATATATATATGTATATATATATATATATATATATATATATATATATATATATATATATATATATATACAGGGTTCGTAGCGACCTGGAAAACGGGAAAAAAAATTCCAGGCCTTGAAAAGCCTGGAAAAATGGCTAAAGGCCTTGAATTTTCCGCATCGGACGTGGAAAAAAATCGAAAGTTGTCCATTTTCGGTTATTGGTGGTATTTTTCGTTAAACTTCAGTTACCGTATAATTTTTACTTCCCTTTGCGCACTAAATCCATTTCCATACGTTTTCGACAGTTTGTGTTTTCGGCGATTTGCGTTTTCAGCAATTTGCGTTAATGATGTGAACGCCTCTGTTGTTACTCGAACGCTACTGGAAAAAAATTGATTTATAACCTCAGACCTAAGGGTCTTTTATATTTAGACATGCGCCCTAATATAACTGACACCAAAATGAGGCAAAACTTTAAAATAAAAAAAAACACCAAGAACTTGTCTCTACGCATTCAGTTTGTGTTAAATCATTCATTTCAACTGAGGTAAGTAGGCTAAATGAACCGTTAATTTGTAGAACTGATTCAATACTGTTTTATTGGTTTATAGGCTAATAAATTCATTTATCTCATTTATAAAACATATTTACATAAATGCAGTTTATAGATAGACCTACTGTACTTGCATCTGTAATTTACAGTGTAGGCCTATTTACAGTTTTATTTTTAACCATGGCCAAAATTAGTGTTTGAATGAAATTTCTTGGTTTACAACTGCTTACGGGAATATGTTTGAACGAACGAACGAATGAACTTTTTTTTCAAAGGGTTTAGAATTGGGCACGCAGGCCCGTCTAACATTCTGCCCTTCCTTTCTCTCATCTTCCATACTGAATCCATTTATTCTCACACGTATCCTAAATATTACTTAAATAATAAAATAACAAAAAAAGTACAATAAAATAAAATCCCAACATTGTAACAGTACAATAACAGTTACACAGATTTACAGATGCGTATCATAATTTATACTAAACAGGACAAAATTAACTTTAAAACCTACATATGATGTTATGTAATTATTTAAGAACATAACGAAATTAGGGTGGCATATAATCTGCACTCATGATGTATTTGAAAAGTCTGTGATTGAATGAATATGGACTAAGAGTATTTTTTAAGTCGTGTGGAAGAGTATTCCACAGATGAGCAGCAGAAAAAGCTAAACTTTTCTTGAATAAGTCGAGCCTAGGCTTGGGCATGTGTAATTTATTTAAGCGTTGACTGCGTCTTCCGCTGTATTTGAAAATAGGCCACAGATACGTTGGAGCATTCTGTGACAAGATTTTGTGAATAAATTTGGCTTTGTTGAAGAGAAGGCGCTTTCTTAGTGGTAATATGTTAAGATATGTATATGCGTCTACACACTGTGTGAGGTTTTTGTCTGAAATTAGGCGCACTGCACGTTTTTGTAATGAATAGAGTCTTTTAGTGTTGGACATGGTGCAGCCATCCCAAATTGTGGAACAATAGTCTAGATGTGTTTGTATCTGGGATGTATAGAACATTTTTCGAGAGAGGTGACTGCTAATCTAGGAAATGTTTGATTTTAGCTAACTGGTAAACTTTTTGTGCCGTTTGTTTTTATTCTGTGATGTGTACATGCGAATTCCAACTTAAATGTTGGCAATTGTGGAAGCAAGTGTTTTATATTGATTTACATTTTCAATTAAAGCGTTCGCGAGAGCAAGTGTTGATTTTCGGCTGTCGTTTTGTAATTTTTGTCTAAGTTTTATTATCATACGTGTTTTTGTTTTAGTGATTTTGGTTTTAGCAATGCAGTTTTGTATTCGGCTACCGTTAATCCAAAAAGATTGTCTGTGTCGCTTTTTTAAGGTAATATTAAAAGTGTGTTGCAATTTTTTTTATCACTAGTATAAATGGTACAGTCATCGGCAAATAGGTCGCAGGTTGTGTGCTCGATGTGTAGTGGAAGGTCATTTATGTAAATGGAAAAAAGTAGAGGGCCGAGAATAGAACCCTGAGTTTCAAGAAACCCTGACAAGGTGTCAATAATAGTTGGGCTTGACAAGAATTTATTGCTACCATAACAAGTCTTGCTGTCTGTCGGAGAGGAATGATTTAAGTATATCGCTATTAAAAGTCATCAACTTCCACTTGTTTCTAATTTCCTAAAACCGCCTGAAATCGATCGAGTATTTTCTTATATAAAAGTCATCACCCTCCGCCTGAATACTACCTAAGTCCGCCATTGTATATTATAAAAACGTCATCACCCTCCGCCTGAAATTCCTCCGCCTGAAATCGATCGAGTATTTTGCTATATAAAAGTCATCACCCTCCGCCTGAATACTACCTAAGTCCGCCATTGTATATTATAAAAAAGTCATCACCCTCCGCCTGAAATTCCTCCGCCTGAAATCGATCGAGTATTTTGCTATATAAAAGTCATCACCCTCCGCCTGAATACTACCTGTTTCCTACATTGTATACTACTATGGGGAGAGACGTTGACGAGAGATTAGACTCAATGAGTCTTGAAACAGCCGTTGACGTTTTTCTTCATTATTTATTGTGGACGCCACAGTGACAAAATGGTTACGCAAATGTGTAGGCACATCAAACAGTCATTATCACAGCAACATTCAATACAGCAATAAACGGTAGACAGCATTACAATGATGAGTCAGATGCATGTTATATTTCAAAGTGCTGTAAATGTAGTCAGGTGAACAACTCCATCCTTTTCTATAACAGCCAGGAGATAACCAGATGTATGAGATCAGTTCACTCTCCTTAGTTTGACTTCAGCAAGACAGACACGTCTGCCGAAGTATAAATAATGTCCTCAAAAATATCCTCTAGATAATAAAGGTTTTTCTAAACCTAGTTCATTTAACAAAGTAGCAAGTAATGGTCCTTGGTACATGCATCAACCGATGCAGTACAATGCAGCGACATGTGAGCTGGGAAGAACATCTCGTGACGACGACTTTCGGAGACAGGCTATGAATCGAAATCGCTCACGACCCAAAATCGATAGAGTTAATGAAAAAAGTCAATTTACCTTGCTTTCATGAAATACACAGAAATATCACGCCTCCCGACATGTGGGAAAACACTAGAGGTATTATCTCGACTAAACGAAATATCCATAAGAGGACTACACATCCCTGACAGAACAAAAAAAATAGCGGAGATCCCCTCTTCAACGAGGCATCTCTTTCGCCATTCCAAATCGCTCACTCCCACTAGTGGTGGGCGGAAACCGATCGACCAAAACAACAAGACAAGTCATGCGCAGTCCAGCGCAAAAATGACCACAGCTCAAAAGTTAACTGCATTCGATACCAACGCGAGAAGACAAATGCTTACCGAGAAAAGTGACTATAAATTTCAAGCAGTTGTTGCCCTTGCGTTATAAAACAGATATTGAAATAAAACGATGTTGCGAGAATTTATCACGCAACATATCACCACCTCCTCCCGATAAAAAAAAAAAATGTGGAACATATTTTTTTTTCAATATCAAAGAGCAAGCGATAAGCGGCTCAAAACGCACGAATTATGCGCTGATAATTAATTAAATTTGCCAAACAATAGGCTAATTATAGAGTGTCTGGTGAGGATATACCTCAACAGAAAAATAAATATGTCTCAAAAAAATATTCACATCGGGGAGGTGTCACCAACACACATCACGTTAGCATGTAAACACAATATACGTATGCAAGTTACTATAATCATCATTAAACAGCATACTCTAATATTGTCTTTAAAAATGGATGTACAAATCTGATAGGAAAATTTAAATAGTACATTCTTTGACATGTAATGACATAAGTACATAGTAAAGTTAAACTACATGACGATCCAGGACATATGCTCTGGTATTCCGAGGGTAAGTACACAATCTAGAACTCGTAAGGTAAGTCCTCAGCTCAACAATGACATTCTGAGAAAGTACAAGCAATATAATGCTAATTAATAACTAATATGCTTCATAAGGTACAATACATTATTAATAATTGTGGCTGTTTAGTAAACTAACGGCCCTTATATTAACTACTCAGTCCTCCTCTATCATCTTAAAAAAACGAACAGAAGAAGATGACAACAAAGCACGATAGTGTGTACATATAAAGTAAGTACAGATGTGCTAATCTATTGTAGAAATATAGGTGTGTTATGACTCTGTAATATATGGAAATATAGGACAGAAGTATTAGTTGGAGTCATGTGGGCATCTAGACAAAATGTCAGCCATCACATTATCCGCACCACGGATAGCTCGTACCGTGAAGTGAAAAGGTTGAAGAGCTATAGCATATCGAGTGGATCTCGAACTCTTCAAATTCTTAGTCTGAATAGCTGTAAGAGCTTTCTGATCAGTCTCTAGAATGAAATGTGCGCCCAGGAGGAATCTTTGTAGCTTTAGAATTGACCAAACCATCGCTAACAACTCACGGTCTAAAACCGAGTAGTTCCTCTCTGCCGCATTTAGTTTTCTAGAAATGTACATAACAGGATGCAGAGTATTTGCATATTCTTGCATCAGTGCTGCTCCAATCCCAGTGGATGAAGCATCACTCCGAAGAACAAAAGTCCTATCAAGAGTAGGTAATCTTAAGATGGGAGGAGAAGAAAATATATTCTTGATTTGGTCTAGTGAAGATTGGCATTCTTCAGACCAACGGACCAGATTAGGCGAACCTTTCTTCAACAATGTTGAGAGAGGTGCCATGATCGAAGATAAATTTGGAATAAATCTCCCATAAAATTGAATTAAACCTAAGAGACTCCTAACTTGTTTCTTCGTTTTAGGAACAGAGATGTTCAGTATTTTGGAAGTATTGTGGTCTTCTGTCTTCAAGAGACCATGACCAACACGATGACCCAGGAAAGAGATTTCACCAAAACCAACAAAAGCTTTAGAAGGTTTTGCTGTCAAATTATTCTCACGTAGAGTGGACAGTAAGTCATATAACCCTAAATAGTGATCTTCCCAGGTATCACTGAAGAGACAGATGTCATCTAAGTATGCGATGACATCCGAACGATGTGACAGAATTCGACGCATCATGCGAACGAAAGTGGCAGGGGCGTTCATGAGACCAAAAGGCATAACATTCCATTGAAATAGACCCCTAGGTGTAGAAAAAGCAGTAAGAGGTTTGGCATGCTCTGCTAAAGGCACTTGCCAATAACCTTTAGACAAGTCAAGTTTAGTGAAGAATCTAGAATTAGAAAGTCTAATCAGTAGATCTTCTAACAAAGGCATCGGTTCAGCGTCGAACTTTGTGACCTGATTCAATTTGCGATAATCAACGCAAATTCGTATGTTCTTATCCTTCTTCCGGACAATAACCATGGAAGAAGAATATGGTGAAGTCGATGGTTCAATTATATTTAATTGAATCATTTCATCCAATTCCTTTTCCACTTGCGACTGAAAGTGTATAGGAATAGGATACGGCCTAACCCTAATTGGATTATTGTCGGTAAGAATTATGTCATGTTCTATGACATCTGTGTGTCCAGGAATGTCAGTGAGAACATCCTGAAATGTTTGTAACATCGACAAGTCTCGTCGATGTTCGTCACCAGAAAGATTAGGAGAAACAGAAACGTTTTTCCAAGATTCCGTGGAATGTAATGGAACCACTGGAAGGGGAAGGTTGACATCAGAGAAGGTAGCTTCCTCATCCTGAATGACAGACAGGGATGAATAATGACCGTGAGGTGCAGGAGCATCATCCGTTGCCTGGAAAATAGGCAGCAAATAGTCCGGACGTTCGTGAAATTCCGAAAGCATGTTTATGTGGAAAGTTTTATGCTTTCCATCAATATCGACCACATAGTCAACATCGGAAATCCGAGAGACTATTGCATACGGACCTTTCCATGCAATAAGAAGTCTATTTTCCCTACTGGGGAGTAGGACGAATGCTTTGTCACCTGGACAAAGTTGTCGTAGACATCTATTCTTGTTAGCAAACTGCCTTGCCTTCTCTTTAGCAATTTCTGATGAAGCAGTTGCTAGCTAGCTTACATGCCTCAATGATCTTTTGTCTAAGAGCAATGACATACTCATATGAGGATTGAGTTTCATCGCTAATATCATCGGCAGTGATGAGATCGTGTAATAAAGACATAGGGCCGCGTGGACGCGCGCCAAAGACAAGTTCGAAGGGAGAAAATCCTGTGTGTTCATTAGGGACTTCTCTATAGGCAAAGAGAGCCGCGGGTAAAACCCTGTCCCAATCTTGAGGATGATCTTCAGTTATCTTACCAAGCAAAGTCTTGAGCGTTCTATTCAGACGCTCAACTAACCCATTAGACATAGGATGGTAGATACTACTGAGAGATCGTTCAATATGTAAGGTAGACATTACCTGTGACATAGTGTCAGATATGAGTTGAGTGCCATGGTCTGACAATATTTCTCTGGGGAACCCCAAGCGAGAAAATATCAACCAAAGAGCATCTGCGATATCTGTAGTAGATATGCTCTTAAGAGGAATAGCCTCTGGCCAACGTGTGCACATATCGACACATGTAAGGATAAACTGATGTCCTCTGGCCGACTTGACCTTAAAAGGGCCAATAATATTATATCTATGGCCATTTTCTGAAACGGCCGAATAGGAATGTCAGCAGCCTGGATAGGCGCAGCAGCATGTCGTGGTCCTCTAGATTTGACCTCCTGACATACCTTGCATGATCGGCAGTAAATACGAATGTCCTTATTGACAAAAGGCCAAAAGAAAGCCGCAAGGACTCTCGACTTCGTACGGGCAAAACCCATATGTCCAGCACATTGCGAGTCATGAGCATGTTGTAATATTTGGACTCTCATGCTCTTGGGAACAAGAATTTGCGAATGTGCCGACGTAGTCGAATCTTGTACCATACGTACAAGTACGCCGTTTCTCATTGCAATCCAAGATTTTCTATTTGTATCCTGATTCGGATCACCTTTCTTCGCAAGAACGAAGAATTTTTTTAAAGAAGGATCTTCTTCTTGCAATTTTATGAAAGAGTCACGAGTAATTACTAAGTGACTATCTTGGCTATCAACTTCATTATCACTATTCAGTGAAGTTTCGGGTGTTTGTAGAGCTTGTGCTCTTGTAACTACTGCATTTGTAGCTTGCATGTTATTATCTTCCCAAGCAGCAATCTGCTGTGGGGTACACTCCCTAACTCCGTGAATACGACCAATAATAAGGTCCGCAATAGGATTAGGTAAGAGACAAGCATGCACATCTCCAGTAAAGAAAGGAGTGGCAATGCGAATTACAGCAGTAGGATATTTTTCTAGAGTGCCGCCAAATGTGACACATTTAATAACCCTTCCTGTAGCACAAGATGGATCTACAAGCGATTGTCTAACACCAATAGTGGTGCATCCGGAATCGAAAAGTAGTGAGACCGGAGTATCATTAACAAGACCCTTATGTAGAATTAAAGAACCCCTCCCGTCATGCGCAACAGCAGCAGGAAGAGCGGGAAGTGGGTGACCACAACTCAAAGTAGTTATGGTACCCGGTTCGAATAAAGTACTGCATTGGGGGCATTTGTTTGCTCTCTCAAAGTCAAAAGCAGAACTAGTGACAGCGTCAAAGTTTTTACTATCAACAACATGATTACAGGCTCCCTCAGTTTCCTGTTGTACAGCATTAGCCTGCTGATATCTCTTTTTTTTTGTGTTGAGATCTACCCCGACTATTATTACCTCTGAAGTTATCAGAGTTATTATTATCTCTGCAGTTATTATTGTCTCTATTGTAATTGTTATACTGGTTCGAATTCCAGTTTCCACGATTACTATCATGTTCACATTGATGCGAACATCTATTTGTTTGGTTCTGAGGTCTTCGGCAGGAATAACCTCTATTACCATATCCTCTTTTGAAATGCTTATAATTATTAGGGTGATAGTAACGACCACTATCAGGTTGTCTCCAATTCTTCGAAGAAGAATCACCATGAAATTGGTTTCCATGATTTTGACAGAAATTACCGCTGCCCTTTCTATCAAAATTTTGTTGGGATCTACGAGCAAAGTTTTGACCATACGGAGCTGCCGAAGCAACTGGTAAACCTGGTAAACCTTCTTTCACCTTAGAGTTACCCATGGTTATGTGTGGGTGCGCAGTTACGTATTGGCAACAGAAATCTTCCATTTCTTTTATTGTTTTAGGTTTACGTTCATGAAGGAAAGCAAGGAAAGACTCATTGACAGACGACATGACTTTGTCTCTAAGTATTAAGTCCATAAGTCCTTCATAAGTTTTTTCCGTCTTAGATAGTTCAACCCATCGTGAGAAAGTAATGCGTATTCTTGCAATAAACTCGGAGAATTCAACTCCATTTTCAGGTAACATGTTTTTAAATTGTAGACGATAGCCGTCTTCGTTAAGCTGATATTTCTTTAACAAAGCGGCCCTGACAACCTCATAATTGTTCTTGTCAGGTTCATCCACCATATTTAATATACTTAGAGCTTTACCTGTCAGTATCCCTGATAACTGATAAACATATTTTGCTTTGTCTATGTTATGAGCTGTACATGCTTGTTCAAATCTGTCCAGATAGAACATTATGTCATCACTGGAAGGACTAAATGTTGGTAACTTAATCTTAAAAGTATCATTATTAGCCTTCCCAGAAGATGAACCCTTGTTTGAATCATTACCATTACTCATGCTCGTCAATTTCAATTTCTCCAACTCTAAAGCTAAGAGTTTTTCTTCATGTTCCATTTTTGCTTTCCTCTCATCAGACTCTCTTTGTAACTTCCTTTCTTCAGCTTGAGCCTGCATTTGAAGTCTTTCATTTTCAGCTTCTTTTTCAAGTCTTGTAGTTTCAGCTTCTTTTTTCAGTCTTTTCAAGTCTTTCTCAGCCTCTAGCTGTAGCTTTCTTTCCTCAGCTTCTGATTCCCTTTTTTGTTTTTCCATTTCCATTTGGAATCTCTTTTCATCCACCTGCATCTGCAGTTTCTTTTGTTCAGCTTCCATATGCAGTTTCTTTTGTTCAGCTTCCATTGCTTTATCATATCGAGCAGTTGCAAATTCTTCTAACTTATCACCAGTCTTCCCAAGCAATTTACCCTGCTCAATAAAGTGCTCAAATGTAGACATGTTGTCTAACATATGAGTCCAAAACCTGAAATAATTAACTAATTTATTTCAAACCTAAGTGTAACAAGTCTTAATTAAGCACTTGTATATTCACATCACATTATATTATCCCAGTCTCTGTGGGAAACAAGTCTCCAATCAAAGAACTTGTATATGAAATATCAGCACTCAATTCTTGATCATAAGTGCACTTCTCATTCAATAGTGCACGACACTATTCATCATTCATTTATCATCAGTTATAGTAGTAACAGTGCATTAGCATAGCCCATTAACTAATTACTATAACTGTAAACAATGACTATGTAAACACATGCAGAATGTAAACATTGAAAATGTAAACAATACAAACAATGTAAACAATACAAACAATGTAAACAATAACAAAGATCAGCAACAATACAAAAACTTTCGCAGAAATCAACTAAAAATAAAGCAGAAATTAATGAAATATCACAAAAAAATGTGACGATATCTGCGATAGAATTAAACAAAATACATGACACCACAGTGTATAAACAAAAATGTTGTATGAAACTAAATTATAGACAAGAGTAGGCTAACAAATACAAACAAATCAAAACAAAACTAAAGAATGTGAAATAATAACGAAAACAATATTAAAACATGTCATCACAGCTAACATAAATAGCAACAGAAGTCGCTTAGCAAATTCCAGTATCGGAAATTTGCAAACCCTACAGAAAACGCTCACAATAGACGACCTCTATGACGTGGCATAATCTAACGGAGACACCACCCAACCGAGAACCCGCTGAAATATAAACATATAAATATACAAATAACATATAGACATATAACATATAGAATGAGATGATACACAGAAGACTCAGCAGAAGTATAAGGGCACAGTTTACATACAAACAGGCCACTTAACTTAAAGGCTTCCAATCGTAGAACAGCAGAAAAACGGATGTCAATCAACGTCCTAAAGAGCGAAGCTCCAACGATGATGGCACATCTGAACTGCTTCCACTGCTAACACGATGGTACAAGAGCTTCTGAAATACTGTGTGTTGAGTTGTTTCGGCACTTGACCTTCTAATCCAAAAGTAAGTTGATGGAAATCGGTACTTGGCCTTCTTCAGAAAACAACCCGTTTCAACCGGCACTTGACCTTTCTTGTGTGTTATTGTTGGAATGTGTTGGCAGTCAGCGGAGCGAAACATGCGTTAACAATCCTACTCCCTATCAGCAGGGTGCTGTGGAAACCATTATGAAGAGAGTTGACTACATACCTGGGAGGTTCCGGTGGGGGTCTCACGAAGCGGAGACTTGCGGGGTTTTGAGGATGTTGATAGGATCTTTACATTCTTGGAGTGGTATTTTTGGTGGCAGGGGGTGCATTTAGTGGTAGGGTGGTCTAGAAGAAGCGTAGGGGTATCATGTAAGGGGCTGTGTGGGATGGAGCTCGGTGTGTCGGGGTGGCTCGTGTTGGCTCGGTGCGGCGTGGTTGTGTGGTTGTAGGGTGGCGAGATGTTTGGCTTAGTCAAAATCTGGGGGTTTGTTGTAGTGGGTTCTGGTATTTTTGCAGTCGGTGTAGAGTGGTGGCGTAGGGGATTTGGTTAGGAATTGGTGTGTATGAGTTGGGCTTGTCGGTGGAGGGTGGTAGATGTCGGGGTAGGTCTCTTTAAAAACTTGTTGCAGAGGGTGTGGGTACGGCCTTTATTCATATTGGGTGCTCTTGCTTACGGGTTTTTACCATATTAAATATAAACGGGGGGATCTTGCGTCTAGTGAGGAGTGGGAAAGGCGTAAGGGCGCTGGTACTCTTTTGGGACGTGGGTTGTCTTGAATAGGGGAGTGGGTATTTGTACATGAGTGCGATAAACATCTGGGGATTTCCATAGCCGGAATGCACGGTGGGATCTGTGGGTTGTAGCTGTGGGGGTTTTGGGCATGTCGGAGTGTTTTAGGTTGTTGGGGTTTTTTGAATACAAATGGTTGTGGGGGGGTGTGGTAAAGGGCGGTGTGGTGAGAGCGGTGTTTAGGGGATTTGAGGGTTTTTGTTCAAATAGGTATGTGCGGGACCTGTAATTTTCGGATAATGGGGTAAATTTGGATAAAACGTGGGAACTTGATTGATATATTGGTGGTGCAACAACTATGGATATTTTGGGGTTATCGGTATTATGGCTGAGGTTCGTGGACTCTGATTTGTCGTATATTGCCAAAGGGAAATGGGGTTGGTTTATCAAGTGGGTGTTAGGGTTTTATTGACTTTTTATTTTTTGTTATATAAGGGGGAGGGGAGTGAGTATGAGGGGGACGTCAGTGTGGACGGAGGAGGTAGGTGACGTGGGGGGGTTTGGGGGGTAGAAGGGTTTTGGGGGGTTTGGAGTGGGGATAAGATGAAGATTTATGTGTACAGTAGGGGGGGCGTTAAGACTTGGGGTGTCGATATAGGGGGGGGGAGGATAATCAATAACATTCTGGGGTGGGTAAACGGGTGGAGTGGGGGAAGTGTTTGTAGGCACGCGGGGTCCAAAGGGGGGGGGGTGGTGGGGGCGGGGAGATAATGGGGGTGTTGCGAGGGCAAATACGTTGTGCGGGGTGTGGTATGTGATGGGGGGGGAGTAGGGTCGGAGTGGGTCACTCTCTTACGGCTTATCTAGGCCTAGTGGACATATGGGAGGGACAGTTTGCTGATATCGGATAACCCGATTGAGGGGGGGTCTTTGTGGGGCCTGGGGGGGGTGTGGGGCGTAACGGGGATCTTGTTCAAGTGGTTGAACTCATTATTACCCACTGGTACTCGGCACAGGGTGAAAAGGGTGATCATTGGGGACGACAAAGAGCTATTTCGGTTGTAACATGCCGCGCGAAATGTGGATTAAATATGATGGACATCTTTTATGGGATTGTTAGGGGAATTTTCACTATTAACAAACGGCACACACGGGAACGGGGGTGGGGGGTCATATAATAGGGCTGAGGAAGGCGCAACTTCTTTCTCTATTTATTCTTAAGTTAAGCGGAGGGCACGGAAGTTGGAACTGGGGTTGACTCTGTACCGAATATGGGTGACGGGAGGGTTAAAGGGTGCATCGGGTGGAGCACGGTTGAGAAGTGGTGCGGTAACAGGTGTGGTGTCGGATGGGCAAGTTTAGTGTATTCGGGGATAAGGAGTTTATGTGGGGTGGGTAATGGTGAGCTGGGACAGGAATTTGGTCGGAGTTTTTAGAAAAGGTTGAGGTGGTTGGCAGGTTCGGGATGGCAGCGTAGATGGGGTGGGGGCAGGAGTGGGGGGTGAGTGTGTTTTGGAAGCGCAATGGTGAGGTATGGTGTGCTTTAACAACAGAGAGGGGATAGTATTTTCTTTTTCTGGGAGGGGGGAAAGCCGGTTGCACGGTGGGGGGCGGGGTGACGTAAGCTTTAGTGGTTCTCTGTCATTTTGGGGATTCGTGGGGGGCAGACGGAATGGAGATTTCGAAGTGAGTGTGGGGTCGGGTGTGTATCGGCCTGGTGGAAGCATACGTGAAGCCCGGGGTGGGCCACTGGTGGAGGGTTGACAGTGAGAATGGGGGGGTGGTGGTGGGGGGAAGAGTTGGGACATGACTGTGCCCGGGCAAGTGATAGCGCGTCCCCCTGGCTGGAGGACAGAGACGGGGGAGGAAGGGTGCTGGAGGATGGGAAGAGTGGGAGTTGAGGGGTGTTTAGAATGTGTACTCCAAGGAATCAGTACGACCATGAACTGGGTGGCTATGAGGGTATGGGGGTTAGCGGAGAGGGAGCAAACACAAAGAGCGCCCTGTGGTGTGGGTGGTAAGTAGTACGCCCACGAACAGATGAAGTAGTAACCAGTGGTGGCCCAACCGCTTCAGGCATCCCTGAAGATGGTTAGCTAGGCCACCACCTCAGCAGTTAGCTGGGGGGACGACAACGTGTGGGTGCTATAGGGGGGAGGCGGGGGGTAGATGTGGTAAAAAGGCCGCGTCGTGAAGGTATGATGATAGAGTGACTGGGTGCTGGTTCAACCAATTGGACTGATAGGTAAACAAAACAGGCATGGGACATGACGACATGTGAGGGTGTTTACGATGGTGAAGAAGACAATAGAAAAGGATGGTGTGTAACAGGTGATGTGAGTGTGTGGGGGGGTGAGATGTGGGGCTTGGCGGACCCAAAGTTAACCAAAAGAGGAATGTCCCAGGGGGTTTCTGGAAGAAACGGGGGAAAAAGTTGGGCTGGTGGTACAGAATGTGGAAAAGGGGAAAAAGAAGCCGAGGGGCAAAACAGCGCGGAACGAAAACACCAAGACGGAAGCCAGACTCAAAACAGTGTGAGTGACCAAACGGGTTGGGCACCAGGTGAAAACAAGACGGAGAAAGAGGTAAGGTGACCCGTGATGTAGGCTTGGTGCGTGTACACAGTAATCAACTAAGCTTATGGCACCAATGATGCGTGATCCATACTTGTTGATGGATGGCATCGATTGTCTGGGGTGTAGTGTGTAGATGTGTTCAGTCAAAACAATGTTCATGCAACAATAACAGGGCAATCCACATAGGACGTCAGTAAACTCACGACGTATAAAGTCAATGAGTCTTGAAACAGCCGTTGACATTTTTTCTTCATTATTTATTGTGGACGCCACAGTGACAAAATGGTTACGCAAATGTGTAGGCACATCAAACAGTCATTATCACAGCAACATTCAATACAGCAATAAACGGTAGACAGCATTACAATGATGAGTCAGATGCATGTTATATTTCAAAGTGCTGTAAATGTAGTCAGGTGAAAAACTCCATCCTTTTCTATAACAGCCAGGAGATAACCAGATGTATGAGATCAGTTCACTCTCCTTAGTTTGACTTCAGCAAGACAGACATGTCTGCCGAAGTATAAATAATGTCCTCAAAAATATCCTCTAGATAATAAAGGTTTTCCAAACCTAGTTCATTTAACAAAGTAGCAAGTAATGGTCCTTGGTACATGCATCAACCGATGCAGTACAATGCAGCGACATGTGAGCTGGGAAAGAACATCTCGTGACGACGACTTTCGGAGAAGGGCTATGAATCGAAATCGCTCACGACCCAAAATCGATAGAGTTAATGAAAAAGTCAATTTACCTTGCTTTCATGAAATACACAGAAATATCACGCCTCCCGACATGTGGGAAAACACTAGAGGTATTATCTCGACTAAACGAAATATCCATAAGAGGACTACACATCCCTGACAGAACAAAAAAAAAGCGGAGATCCCCTCTTCAACGAGGCATCTCTTTCGCCATTCCAAATCGCTCACACCCACTAGTGGTGGGCGGAAACCGATCGACCAAACAACAAGACAAGTCATGCGCAGTCCAGCGCAAAAATGACCACAGCTCAAAAGTTAACTGCATTCGATACCAACGCGAGAAGACAAATGCTTACCGAGAAAAGTGACTATAAATTTCAAGCAGTTGTTGCCCTTGCGTTATAAAACAGATATTGAAATAAAACGATGTTGCGAGAATTTATCACGCAACAATATACTTTGGCAATCTTAAAGGCCGAAGGAAAATAACTTTTAGCAATACATTCATTCATAACCCTCCACTCCCAAAGGAGCATAGGCCTTCAACAAACACATGCCAAGTCCTCCTATCCCGTGCCATCATCTCAAGTTCTTTCCATGTTCTCCTCATCATTTTCACCTCTGTTTCCAACTCTCTTCTCCATGTACTTCTTGGTCTTCCTCTGCCTCTCTTGCCCTGGGGGTTCCAGAACAAGGACTGCCTTGTAATACTATCAACAGGTTTCCTCAGCGTGTGTCCTATCCATCGCCATCGTCTTCTTCTTATCTCTTGTTCCACTGGCACTTGTCTAGTTCTTGTCATCAGTTCCACGTTGGTAACCTTGTCATACCATTTTAATCCCTCTATTCTACGCAAGCACCCATTTATGAAAGTCTGTAGCTTTTTGGTTGTTGTCTTTGTTGTTCTCCATGTCTCCGAGCCATACAATAGGACTGACTTCACATTTGAGTTGAAGATTCTTATTTTCGTGTTGGATCCGATTTCTCTTGATCTCCATATATTTCCCAATGCAATGAAAGCTCCTCTTTAGCAATACATTGATTATATATAAAAGTTAGTGAATCACTAATAGCTGGTGCGGCATAACGCAGTATTCGATTACTAATTCCATCAAGCCCTGATGAGCTATTATCCTTAAGGCCAATAAGATAGTTATACACTTCATTAACTGTCATAAAAGGAATGTCGGGTGGAACTGAGTTTATACATTAGTTCTTACAGAATGCTGAAAGTTTGTCTAAATCACTAGAGGAAGATGGTATTGTGGATTTCAGACTGTTTATTTCTGCTTGAAAGTGATTGCTGAAGTCGGTGCAAGTAAATGAAGTGTTGGAAGATAATGAGTCTGGTGCATTACGTTTTTTCGCTAAGGTGTTAATTGCCTTCCATATCTCCTTGCTATTTGATTTGTTCTGAACCATATTTCTAAAATGATTTTTCTTTTCTTTCCGAATTAAATATTGAACTTAGTTCCTGTATACCCTGTATGTGTTGAAGTCCTTATTTTTGTGCGCTTGATCTCTCTGCCTCATAGCCTCCAACACTTCCTGCGTGATCCACGGAGATTTTAATTGTCGTTTGATGTGAATTTCCTTAGCTGGTACGTGCGTGTCAAAAACATTATAAAAAATTTTTGTCCAGTATTCAATAGCGTCGTCCGGATCAGGAAGTTGGTAAACACGGGCGAGAGGTGCAGTTAGCAAGTCATTTAAAAATAATTCCTTACTGAAATGTTTGAAACTTCTAAATTTGATACTTACATGTTTGTTTTTTGGAACTTTACATTTATTCTTTGACCATGTACAGCATACTGGATAGTGGTCACTCATTGCAATATTAGGGACAGAGCATTCTATGATGTTTTCTGGGCAAGTTACGTAGATGTGGTCGATTAGTGTGGTTGATGCTTGTGTTACTCTTGTAGGCTGGTTAACTATTTGTTTTAAGTTGTATGATAATATTATATTTTTCCATGTTAGATTTGAATTGTGTATATCGATGTTGAAATCACCAAGAAGAACAACCTCCTTGACTGTGGCAAATACATTGTCCATCTTTATGGTGAAATCTTCGTACCATATAGGTCCTGCACTAGGATTTCGATAAAGATATCCCACCAGAAATGGGCCCTGATTCGGTAGCTTTATTTCCAACCATACACATTCTATCTCTGCTGTCTCTAAGTCGTTTCTGCTGAGAAAATTAAGGGAAGTTGAAATATAAACTGTTATACCTGTCTCTTGTTTTTTTGCTTGCGTCTCGCCGAATAGTTTTAAAACCATTTAACGCAATGTCATCGTCTGTTATTCTGTCATTTAGGCGACTTTCTGAAAGTCCAAAAATGTGAAAATTATTACTTAGAATGTATGTAAGTTCGGGGAGTTTACCTAGAAGATGGTAAATATTCAGATGACCAAGTCGTAGACCATCCTTTTGAAGCCATGGTACATAATTACCAGCCATGTTTGTATAGTAAAAAGAAATATATATTTTTAAAATAAAAAATTACAAGTTAAAAAACAGTTATGCACACAAAAAAGCGCAAAATATATTTACGAATTAATACTTCACCAAGGAAGTGGAATTCAAGGAATGAGAAATTGCAGAAAATACAATATTAAAATAATTAATACAACTAATAAAGAACAATTTCAACTGAGTATATGAAAATTGTCACAAAACAATCGGGCATACAACATATCACACCAGAACTGCTCAACGCAACAAAGTGAAGTTAAACGAGAGATGGAAGAAATTAATAATAGTCACAAGTCAGACAAGTATACAACACTTCACACCTTAACACCGAAAATTCTAACAAATTGAAGCTACGCGTGATAATAAGAAATTTAAATTGTAACGAAATAAGTAATCAAAGAAAAATTTTAGAGGATATTAACCGATAAACTATTAAAAGTTCTGATTATTACCGTTGTATTAAAAAAATCAACAAATGTTCAAATGGAGTGAAGGCTGTAGTAACAGAGATTTAGTGAAGCAAAGTGTTTGTTTGTCAATAACTGACGTCTCTGCCGGGCAGATAATAGGGGTGACGTTGGGCAGACATCATTAATGCTTGTCTAAGTGACGCAGGGCTGAATTGCATCAGATAGACAAGTTCAGGGTTCCACTGAGGACAATAATAAGAACTAGGGGAGGAAGCATGGTGATCTCTGATTTCTTCCGTCCTTGTTGTAGTGTTGGTAGGAGTATTCTGAGCCTGGGACATTGGAATACTGTTGGTAGAGGTACCTGAGTGGGGCTGCCTTGTGACTAATGGGGGAAACATGGTATCATAAGATTCGGCTTCTTGATTGAAAGTGGCGTTGTGATAGCTGGAAGGCTGCCTGCTTGCAATAGGTGTGCTTCTTTGAGGGGTAGGTGGGGTTTGTGATGTATTGTGATTATAGGTTGATGTCTCAGTAGATTTCGTTGCATTCTCTATATGGGTTGAGCTGTCTTGTTGTGTCCTTTCTGGATATTTTATGTTTTTGGCCAGGATGCTGCTTCCCAGTGTGGATGTGTGAATTTGATCTCTGTAGAGTCGTTTCTTATCCTCAAGAACTTGAAATCTGTTGGTAATTTTGACTCCAATGGGATATGTTGTGTTTGTGAGTGTCTCTTCGTGTTTTTTGTGTACAGTTTGGTGGTGACCTTTTTGCTGATTTGGCGTATTTTTATGTATGGATTCTTCGCAATCTTCTACTATTGTTTGAGGATGATCTGGTTGTCTTATCTTATAGAGTGAGAAGTCTCTCTGCAGTTTTTCGATGATGTTTTTTATGCTAGAATTTCCATCCCTCAGAGATACTATCTCACTTTTAAGAAGTTCGTTTTCGGCCTTGAGCGATGTCTGTATACTAGACATGAGATCACCAATTAAACTTCGTAGCGTGTCCTCCATATTTTGCATTAGCTCCTGGCAGCACGACACAGGTAACTTCGTGGTGTCTTCTTTTTGTTGCTCAAGAGATACATGGTCCATGGGGTATTCGATGGCCAACATAGGTTTAGAAATTGTAGGGGTGTCTGTTATTTTATCCAATACTGCAGAATGTAGAATTTCTGATTCTTACTTACTTACTTACTTACTTAGTCGTTCCCCTTCTACCGTGAGATGTAGAGGTTTGGAAGAGAGAGCGCCAGACTATCCTATCGGCTGTCTTCCTCCTGGCCTGGTTCCATTCTAGTCCTCGGTCCTTCAAAGATTGTCTAATGTTGTCCTCCCAGCGGACTCTGGGTCGTCCTGGGGGTCTGGATCCTTGGCTCTTTGTTTCCCATGCTTGTCGTGGTAGCCGGTCTTCTCCCATTCTGCAGACATGGCCAAACCATCTTAGTTGGGACTGTTCTAGTTGGGTCTGCAGGGGGTGGGATTTTAGGCCTTGACGTATCGTCTGGTTGCGTACCATGTCTCTTCTTGTTACTTCAACCACCTTCCTCAGATACCTCATTTCTGATTCACTGTGAGAAATTGGGTTGCAGCTGATGTTGAGAATGTCGTTGTCGGTAGTAAAATCATTTATGCCTGGAATCATTGTGTCTACTGCCAAGTGGGGCATAGAAACAGCAGAGTCCATTTTAGTGTTTTCTAACTCAACATCAGTTACAATTTTTGCAGATTCTTTTAATTCTTCAAATTCTATTTCTAACCATGATTCGAGAGCTGTGGCAGTCCCCTGGGCCATAATTTTGTTCTTAGTGTGATAAAGGTGAACTTTGAGAAGTGGTGTTGTTATAACGTCTTCTACTAGTGCACCATTTATGTCTGTTCTTGACTCTACAAGTCCTGTTTCGAGGAAGTTGAGGGGAACTGCGGTAAGACGTGAAGTACAATGGATGGGTATGAAAAAAATCGAAAAAAGGTGATTCGTCTTACGAGGACAAAAGACAAAGAAAGTAGTCTAGTCTTAGTATGTATTGTGTACATCCGGGGGCAGAAGTCACTTCCTTTTCAGCCATGCTTCGCCTTCAGGGAAGTACCTAGGTTTTATTTTTATATTTCTTTAAGTTCTTATGTCTCCTATCTAGCCTTCACCTTCTTTCTTTTCCTGACGAAGGCCTTGTGGCCGTAACGTAGACTACTTTCTTTGTCTTTTGTCCTCGTAAGACGAATCACCTTTTTTCGATTTTTTTTTTCATACCCATCCAAGTCCTGTTTCCTAGTATTTAATGACAATGAAACGAAATGCCTTGTACTGATAGGTGTTCTGGAATGTTATAGTTACACATTTTCCATGACTTGATAGCTTCAAGGTTATACCGACCCGGTTCTACAATTAAGAATAGCCCTTTCTTTGTTCAAAGCATAGTTTTTTATGGTCATTGGTCTTAAACCAGTGTCCCTGGGGCCCACTGTTAGCTGGGAACCTTCTTCTAAGCATGACATTGTTACATTCCACAGGGGGTTTTGTTACAGGTGAGGAACATTGTATACAGGGAAAATTTTATGATGCTTGACAGCAATGCTTGACCAACAACTGACCTCTTGCTTTGACGAAGGTCACATTCGGATGAGTCATGTAGTCATTGTTGAAAATATCCTCCAATAACATAGAGAAAAAACTGATACACATTTCAACAGTATTCTATAAAATGTTACACTTTACATTAACACAATATCATGTTTAAAAATTTCACCGTCTAATAACCAACATACTGATATAAAAATCCACGGAATGTGACTTAAACTTCCTGCGTTAATACTGCGAAATGTGAGAGCAGATCAAAAACACGTCCGTCCATGACGAAGGGAAGATAGGAGATTTGACACAGTTTAAGTTGGTCAGGAATAGAAATTGATGGCGATTCCATATCCTATAGCCTACCCTGTTATCAGACCATTTCCCACTGTTCATTTCACCACATTTTTTGAAATAAATATATTTTGAATGCTTTTTTATTATATTTATGATGAAGAGACATATCCCGTATGAGTAGGGGGTGTGTGTGTAAAGGCCTGATGTTTCCAGTTAGATATTTAATAGATTTTCACTTATCATAATTGTTATAAGGATATTATCATACCTTCACCCTCCCAATTACTATATATTAACTTTTGTTCTAGTTAAATATTGTTTGACTATATTATTCATGCGTTTAGAACTTTGACTTGGTAAATACACATAGCTTACTCATAAGTTATTTGTGTGTTCCATTTTTTTTTTTTTTTTTTTTTTGAAACAGAAAAGAACACAACCCCAAGGAGCAGTTTTTCCCTCAGAAACATCAAAACCATCTAACACTACTCCCTCAGACACGTCAAAAACATCTAACACTACTAGGAGACCTACATATGTGACATCATTTGTAACCAAGGAAGAAACTCTCAGCTGAGATTATTTTGACTCTTTTTTCAGTGAAAAGTCACCATAGTTTTAATTCAAATTTCATAGCAACAGTGAACATATTCTCTTCTGTGGTAGTTTTTATTCAGCCTTCAGCTTTATTTCAAGACCTGAAATTCAGATTGGTGCATTTAGAACAGTAGCTGAAAATAGGAAGCATTTTCCTGTAGCACTGAAGAAAAAACAACTCAAATTGAAAAAGACAAATCATCTTGTGTTTTGTGCGACAGAAGATAAGGCATGCCATGCCGACAGTCACCTGGCATGATACGAAAAGATTTAACCTTATATCTACTGTTCACTCCAATGTTAATATAAACAAGACAGTTAGAAAGACAAATTCTTTAGGGCAGAACAATTCAGAAGCCAGTGCTTGCAGAAAAATACAGCAAAAGTATGGGAGGTGTCGACCACTTCAGCCAACTAGGTGCAGGCTACCCCTACCCACACAGATCCTATTTTTATATCATTTCTTAGTTGAAACTGCCCTGGTCAATGGGCACATAACCTACAACACTGCCAACTCTACCAAAAAAAAAAAAAATCAAAGCAAAGATCAGGATGTCAGTATGACTTTTATTGAACCTGCTATTCTTCGACGCAGTGTGACACCTTCAAAACCACAGGTCACAACAACACGACTTACTGAGCACCACTTCATTGATAAATATGAAAGGGCAAGGTACAAACCAGACTGTAAAGTGTGTAAGGCTGCAAGGAACAGAAGCCAGACTTGCATGTACTGCCCAGATTGCAATGTACCTCTATGTCTGATACCCTGCTTCAAGTTATACCACACAGTCAAGGATTATCAACGATCCAGACAAAGGCTCTTGCAGAGGCCTACAGCTACAATTTCAACCTCAGTTAATGAAAAAAGCAGCTCAGACTCCAACTAGAGGTACTTAATTACTCAAACATTTACAAACACTCATTGTCAGATGCCACAGATGCAGAATACATTAAAAAAAGACAAACACGAAAAATAGTTGTTTTTTTTTGCATTTTATTCACAATTTTATTAGCCTTTTATGTTGATATACGTGGTTAATCGTTAAATCAATACGTCAATCAAGCTTATTTTATTCATTACCATCCATGTCACTAACATTTTATTGTGCCGACGTTGAACAAATTCTCTAAAAACTGGGAAAAGATGCCTGTTTTTCAATCTTTTATGATTTTATAAAATAAAATAAAAACACAGTTCTTTTTAAAGAAATCTGCAAACACCCTTGGTAATGGGAGACGGTAAAGCTCCGGATTGCTGGTCAGCAAAGTGATAATTATATCTGAGAAAATTAGATGAGGAAAATATTAGAGTTTCCCATCCTTGAAAATCACGTGCTGGACATGGAAAAACCTGGAAAAAGCCTGGAAAATGCTTGAAGAAATTTGTTATGAACCCTGTATATATAATGCCAGCTTTTTCCGTCAGAAGCCTTCGTAACGCTAAGTGATGCAACAAGTTATTTTGGTTGAAAGTTAGACATACAAGGGGATTGACATAAGTCTTGGGCCTGACCATGAAGGACATGTCACAGAGAGCTGAAACTTTGTATAGTGTTTATTCCTTTTCAATATAGCCACCGTCTGAATTGACACACTTCTGCCATCTCTGCTTGACCTTGAAAAGACCTTGGGAGTAGAACACCCTATTTTTCAAACTAAACCAGTCATCACATGCCAGTATAACCTCTTCATCGGTGTCAAAATGATTTCCTTTTAGCTGTTTTTTTAAGATTTGGGAATAGAAAAAAGTCTGATGGAGCCAAATCTGGAGAATATGGTAGGTGTGGAAGAATTTCAATATTCAAATCGTTGGCTGCTAGCTGCACAAGCCGTGCTTTGTGAGAGGGCGCGTTGTCTTGAAGCAAAGGAAGATTTTGAGTGCGCGTTATCCCTCGTTTCCTGGTCACAATCTTTCTTAGTTTTGTAAGAAGATCTGCATAGTACTGTCCATTAACTGTGTTGCCACGAGGCAGATAATCTTTCAAAAGGACACCTTTGCCGTTCCAAAAAACAGTCAGCATAACTTTTCCTGCAGATTTCTGCGCCCTCGTCTTGACAGGTGTTGGGGAGCCCGGGGTTTTCCATTGCATGCTGGCAATTTTGGATTCGGGGTCATAATGGTGTACCCAAGTCTCATCTACTGTCACCATGGTCTCCAAAAAAATTTTTGACTGACACTTTTTGAGCAACTGTTGACAGCAATTTACCCTCGTTTGCTTCTGTTCACATGTCAACAGTCGCGGAACCCAGCATGCACACACTTTTCTCATGTTCAGTCTGTTGTGTAAAATTCTATAAACTGTTCTTTCATTTAGTTTTAATCTACTAGCTATCTCCACAATTGTCATTTTTCGATCCTGGTCAATGATTTTCTTCACTCTTGTTGCATTTTTATCTTTGCACTCTGAGGCTGGTCTACCAGATCTTGGCAGATCAGCAACATTTGAGCGGCCGCACTTAAATTGTTGACACCAGTTTTTTACAGAAGTATATGAAGGACAAGAATCACGAAACACTGGTTCCATCTCCCTGTGTATTTCTGTAGGTGTTTTTCCCTGAAACATCTTAAATTTTATCACAGCTCTGGCCTCCTTCTTTTCCATTGTTTTGTCAAATCTTTGGAGCAGCAGATCCGGTCAATAGGGTACATTGCGCCATGCACCGTAGCGGGAAAACCCATTGAAGAAACAAACGCATACTTTACACATTCAGTGCAAATATGGTGAACTTTAAATGTGCCAAGTTTCATCTTCCTCCTCTGACTCCTTCATGGTCAGGCCCAAGACTTATGTCAATCCCCTTGTATTTTGGTTTTTTAATACTCTCCCGAAAATAGTAACACTTACCAAAGAAAAACGTGCAAAGGATGGTGTGCATGCGCCACAAACATCTCTCTGTGAATAGCAGGCATGCATGTTCATACTTTGTACAAAATTATTTGGTTCCCTTATATCATTGTATTTTTTCATTAAAATAAGTACTTAAAAATATATTAATATTAAAGAGTGAAAAATTACATTATTAGTAACATTTTATTATTATTCAAAAATGTTACAAAAATATTTATAGAATGTGTGATCCCATAAACACACATTGGGATCCTCGCTGGTACTACAGAGTTTCTGTACTGTGGTGATGCACAGGTAGCTTACTTACTAACAGGAGGAAGCAATTCACTTTTTTCTGGCATGTTGCAAGAAGAATGCTGTTATATATTGTGAGAGCAGGAGCGGGGGAAGAAAAGGAGACTGGGCGCGAAAGATAGAAGGCACTGAACAGTTTGATTATACTGTATGGAAAGAAGTCAACAACAGACAACTGATAAACAGTACATGAATTGGAGACAGGAAGATGCGGAGATCCAAGTCAACAACAGACAACTGATAAACAGTACATGAACTGGAGACAGGAAGATGCGGAGATCCATGTCAACAACACAACTGATAAACAGTACATGAACTGGAGACAGGAAGATGTGGTGATCCATGTCAACAACACAACTGATAAATAGTACATGAACTGGAGACAGGAAGATGTGGAGATCCAAGTCAACAACACAACTGATAAACAGTACATGAACTGGAGACAGGAAGATGCAGAGATCGATGATTTAAGTTGTACATTGCATTGTCTCAATCAAGAAATCACAACCAAGTAAAAGTTCAGATTAAAACAACAGAAAATCAAGATGCTCTTCTGTCATGTTCAGACTTTTAACATCAGATGTAAAACAAATATTTTGGTTTTTTTTTTTAAACACTTTTGAATAAGTAAAATTGCCGTTAGGTATTGGTGCTTTTGAATTTAATTCACATCTTATGGCGGGCTTTTACACTAGTTTAAAATAAAACTGCACTTTTTGTGGGCAAAAAGATGCGTGTTACATTGAGCTGCGTGCAGTTTAGTATAAAGGCCAGAAGCGCACGATTTTTATATAATTTCCAGACTGCAACTTTGGTGGGAACAGGTTTTGACTGACGTCTATGACATCATGCATGTGAGAGTTAATTATACAGTGGATATGTCATTCATGAGGGAGTTGTTATCTATTATGGTTAAAAGTTAACTATTGCAGATAAAAGTTAAGAAATGCAGCTGCATGTTAACTATTGCAGATAAAAATTAACTATTGCTGATAAAAGTAGAAACAATTTATGTAAGAAAGGAGAATGACTTATTTTATATTTGTGTGATGCCACATTTTTCAAAAAATCATCGTCACACTTCACAAAATTTTGACACACACACCATTCCCCCCCAACTGTGTGACGTATATGTGGACGATGGCTCAGTTGTTGGCGTTTTTTCTATACTGCACTATCAGACTATCTAGTATTTTCTGTCTTTGTCGTCCTCTATTTCTCTTTCTTTTACATTACAAAACTCAGTGAAAAAGTAACTGAATACAGAAGAGTTATATTTAAATGTAGATATTACAATGGAGGAAATAGAAAATGTAATAAAGGAAAAAACATACATCACTAGGACATGATATCTTGAGCTGTGAAATACTGAAACATATACCAAATAGTACCTTAGGAATTGTAACATCTCTATTTAACAAAATTTGGAATGTGAGGAAAATTCCCAAGACATGGAAAGTGGCAGTAGTTATACTTACTTACTTACTTAGTCGTTCCCCTTCTACCGTGAGGTGTAAAGGTTTGGAAGAGAGAGCGCCAGACTATCCTATCAGCTGTCTTCCTTCTGGCCTGGTTCCATTCTAGTCCTCGGTCCTTCAAAGATTGTCTAATGTTGTCCTTCCAGCGGACTCTTTGTTTTTCATGCTTGTCGTGGTAGCCGATCTTCTCACATTCTGCAGACATGGCCAAACCATCTTAGTTGGGACTGTTCTACTTGGGTCTGCAGGGGGTGGGATTTTAGGCCTTGACGTATCGTCTGGTTGCGGACCATGTCTCTTCTTGTTACTTCAATCACCTTCCTCAGATACCTCATTTCTGAGGTTTGGATCTGGCTATTGTGGGTTGTAGTCATTGCCCATGACTCGCATCCATATGTCAAGACTGGGACATAGGTGGAGCAGTATACAGCCATCTTCGTTTTCTTACCAACCTCTCTCTTGCTGTGGAATCCTCGATTTATGGCCTGAAAAAGTCTCCCAGCTGCTGCTTTTCGAGTGGCCAACTCTTCTTTGATGCCTCCCTTTCGGTCTATAATAGCACCAAGATATTTAAAGTGGTCGACCTGCTCCAGGACCTGTTCTCCCATCTTAATCTGATGTCTTCTTTCTTCTCGTGATATCAGCATGGATTTTGTTTTAGAGCTACTTATGACCATCCCTCTCTTCTCCAGCTCTTCCTTCCAGACTTGCAGGTTGGATTGGAGATGTGCCTCTGATTTAGCAATCAGGGCAACACCATCAGCAAATGCCAGCTCTGAAATACATACCTGTCTCATCTTCCAGTACCCCACTGAATACTTTCTTGTTCTCTCCTTACATGCCTTGATAACATCGTCCATGAGGAGTATGAAAAGATAAGGTGACAGGATATCACCTTGTCTTACACCATTAAGGAGTTCTGAGAAATATTCTTTCCATCTTTCCATTACTTCCTTCGGGGCAGTAAGCAATTTGCCTTCATTCATTCATAACCCTCCACTCCCAAAGGAGCATAGGCCTTCAACAAACACATGCCAAGTCCTCCTGTCACGTGCCATCATCTCAAGTTCTTTCCATGTTCTCCTCATCATTTTCACCTCTGTCTCCAACTCTCTTCTCCATGTACTTCTTGGTCTTCCTCTGCCTCTCTTGCCCTGGGGGTTCCAGAACAACGACTGCCCTGCAATGCTATCAACAGGTTTCCCCAGTGCGTGTCCCATCCATCGCCATCGTCCTCCTCTCATCTCCTGTTCCACCGGCACTTGTCCAGTTCCTGTCATCAGTTCCACATTGGTAACCTTGTCATACCATTTTAATCCCTCTATTCTACGCAAGCACCCATTTATGAAAGTCTGTAGCTTTTTGGTTGTTGTCTTTGTTGTTCTCCATGTCTCCGAGCCATACAATAGGACTGACTTCACATTTGAGTTGAAGATTCTTATTTTCGTGTTGGATCCTATTTCTCTTGATCTCCATATATTTCCCAATGCAATGAAAGCTCCTCTTGCTTTTTGTATTCTTATTTTGATATCGCTGTCTGTCCCTCCAACTTTGTCTATATTACTGCCAAGATATGTGTATGATTCTACATCTTGTATTGGCGTTTCTTCAAGTTCAACCCTGTTTTCATTACCTGCATTTATTCGCATTATTTTTGTCTTTTCCCTATGTATTTTCAGACCCAATTGCTGTGACCTCTCATCGAGTGTTTTCAATTTGTCCTGCATCTGATTACGGTTATGGGACAGGAGAGCCAAATCATCAGCAAAATCCAGATCATCCAACTGCTTAGTCAGAGTCCACTGGATTCCATTTCTGTTGTGTGTTGTCGATGATCTCATAACCCAATCTATTGCCAGCAAGAAAAGAAATGGAGACAAGAGGCATCCCTGTCGCACTCCTGTTCTTATCCCAAATGGTTCTGTAAGCTGTCCTTCATGAAGAACTCTGCACGTCATGTCTTCATAGGTTTTCTTTATTAAATTAATGATTTTCAGGGGAACTCCATAATGCCTCATCAATTTCCAAAGTGATTCTCTGTCCACACTGTCAAATGCTTTTTCGTAGTCCACAAATCCGATGTATAGTGGTGAATTCCATTCCAGACTTTGTTCAACTATTATTCTCAAAGTGGCTATCTGGTCTGTACATGATCTGTTTTGTCGAAAACCTGCTTGTTCATCTCTCAATTTCTTGTCTATGGACTCCTTTAATCTCTCAAGGATAATCCTGTTCAATACCTTTCCTGGCACTGATAGTAACATTATTCCTCTATAATTTGTGCACTCTTGTAGATTTCCCTTCTTAGGCAACTTAACCAGATATCCTTCCTTCCATTCTGCTGGTATCTCTTCTTTTTCCCAGACTTTACCAAGTAATTTATATAACATCTCTGTAGCCGTGTCGATATCTGCTTTGATGGCCTCTGCTGGAATGCCATCAGGTCCAGACGCTTTTCCATCTCTTAGAAGCTTTATGGCTTTCTTTATTTCTTCCTTCGTTGGTCTTTCACCGTTAATTTGTAGCTCTTCTTCTGCTGGCTGGATGTCCGGCGGGTTTTGTGGAGCTGGTCTATTGAGAAGGTCCCCAAAATATTCTGTCCACCTCTTCATTTGCTCTTGTATATTGCTGAGCAGTTTCCCATTCTTATCTTTTATGAGGCAACTTGTTTGCTTGTATTTCCCTGTTAGCTTCTTTGTGCTGCTATACAGTTCTCTCATATTTCCTTTGGCAGCAGCATCTTCTGCCTCTCTTGCCAACTCCTCAATATACTTCCTCTTGTCTCTTTTGATACTTCTTTTTACTTCTTTGTTTGCTTCTGTGTACACTTCTTGAGCCTTGGCTTTGGAACTTCTGGTTTTGCTTGTGTTTAACTCTGCTTTCTTGTTTTTTCTATCTTTTATCTTATTGATGGTTTCTGTTGTTATCCATGCTTTTTGTTGTCTTTCCCTTTTCCCCAGTATTTCTTCACATGTCTCCTTCCATACCGTTTTGACCTGCTGCCAATAGTCTTCTGTATTCTCTACATCTTCCAACTGTTGGAGCACTTGGAATTTGTTGGATACTGTGACCGCAAATTTGTCTCTTGTTTCTTGATTTCTTAGCTGTCCTACATTAAACTGTTGTCTATAATTTTGCATTGTTGCATATCTCTTGAGTTTCATTTTTACTTTGGCTATCAGAAGATGGTGATCTGATGCCACATCTGCTCCTCTATATACCTTTACATCCTGCAATGATGATCTAAACTTCTTCTTTATGCATATATGATCGATCTGATTTTCTGTTCTATGGTCTGGTGATATCCATGTTGCCTTGTGTATTCTCTTATGTGGAAACATGCTTCCTCCTATAGCCAGTTGATTTGAAGCACAGAAGTTTGCGAATAGTTCTCCATTTTCATTCATTACTCCTAGCCCATGTTTTCCCATGACTTCTTCAAATCCAGTATTGACTGTACCTATCTTTGCATTCATGTCACCCATCAAAATTGTGATGTCTCTTCTTTTTACTTTATCCATAATTTCCTGTAGTTTAGTATAAAATGCTTCTTTCACAGACTCTTCTTTGTCATTAGTTGGTGCATAACATTGGATGACATTGACATGAATTTTCTTTTTAGCTGTTTTGAAAATAGCTGTTATTATTCTGGGTCCCACAGCTTCCCATTCAATGAGTGCTTTCTGTGCTTCTTTAGATAACATAAGAGCTACCCCTTCACTGTGGTGTGAACTTTCGTCTTCGTGTCCTGAGGACAGCACCAATTCACCTGTGATGAGTTTCTTCCTGTCTACCCCCTTCCACTTTGTTTCACACATTCCCAGAACCTCGATTTTGTATTCCCTCATTTCTGCTGCTACTTGTGCCACTTTCCCTTGTTCGTTCAATGTCCGAACATTCCAGGTGCCAAATCTGGAAGTTCTCCTAGAAGAAAGAAGGTTAGTCAGCAACACAGACTCCTTTCGGCTTTCTCTGTGTTGCATCATACGCCTCCCCGCGAGAGGACCTTCCCCTGTCTTGGATGGCTGTGTTTTATTTTCTTTATTTGACTTGTCCATATTTGTTGAAGTTTTTTGTGGTTTAAATTTTTTTTACAGGATGGGGTAACCGGCCCCATGCCCAACCCTCCTTAGTCGCCTTCTACGACATGCTTGGCAGGGGACAGTGTTACTATTCTTTGCTCCCCTTTCGGGCCCCGGTAACACACGGGTGAATTTGCCTTGCTTGTCCTTTATAAATTTGAGAGGGCGTTGTTTTTCCTTCCTCATGTTCTTTAGGGTCTTATCGAACAATTTCGGGTTTTCTTGCGCATCTTTTTCTAGCTTTTCTCCAAATTCTTCCCAGGACTTCTGTTTTGCTGCTAGCACCTTGTTCTTTGCTTCTGTTCTGAGTATCACATATTTTCTATATTTCTCTATTTATCTTGCTGTGTTTTTACCTCCTAAGTATTGTTTCCATGCCATTTTTTTCTTCTCTCTTGTTTTCTCTTTGACTTCCTCTGTCCACCAAGGTGTCCTCTTTCTCTTGTTCCCAAGTCGGGCTTCACCGCATGCTTCTGCAGCAGCTGTCTTTATGATGTCCTTAAATTTAAGCCAGAGGGTTTCCAAGTCATCAGGTTGTTCTTCTGTGTTTCTCACCGCTGTAGCAATAAGCCCCTGATATCTGGTCTTAATTTCTGGCTCTCTCAGCTTGTAGGTCTTAATGCTCATTTCTCCCGTTTGTTTACTTGGTTTCTTGCGTGATGTTGGGCAGTTCCTAGGCTGAGCAACTCTTGCAGTTGTTCTTTTGATTGTAAGCAGGTAGTGATCACTTCCAATCTCTGGCCCCCTCCAGACTCTAGCATCTCGGACATATTTGAATGAGCTCCTCCTAACAATGGCATAGTCGATCACTGACTTCTCATTCTTTGTTTGTTCACACCTAGTATATGCATGTATGCGCTTATGGGGGAACTTTGTGTTTGTAATGATCAGATTCTGCTCACTGCAGAATCTAAGGAGTCGCTTTCCATTGTCATTGAGAGTATCTTCTCCATATCTTCCGATAACTCCACCCCATCTAGCATGGTCATTTCCAACTCTGGCATTGAAATCTCCGAGCATGATAATTTCATCTAGGCAGTCATCCACAGTCCTTTGAAGCAGCTCGAAGAATTCCTCCTTGACCTCTGCTCTCTCATCCTCATTTGGCCCATACACTATGACCAGGTTGACTATGGTTTCTCCTTCTTTTAGTTTTACAACCATAATGCGCTCCGAGACAAAGTTCCATCCCTTGATACTATCTTTTCGGTTTTTGGCCACAATGCAACCTACGCCCCCTTTAGCTCTTTCAGATGTGGGTACACCACTGTAGAGCAGCGTCTTGCCATCGAGATCCATGACTCCTTGTTCCATTGTCTTTGTTTCCATTATAGTCAGGATTTCTAATTTTGCTTTCCTCATCTCTTCCACCAGCTCCTCTTCTTTCCCATTTATACTTCTTGTGTTCCAAGTTCCATAAGTCGTAGTCCATTCCAGTTCGTCGCCTTTAGAATCAGTCCGGTTTTCTCTCTTTTAGTTCGCGTAATCATGTTTTAAAGCAAACAGGTGATTTTCCTGTTGTGCCTTTGCATGGTGGAGGGGCTGCCCTCCTCCTTTTTCAGCCGGGCTTGGGACCAGCCTATGCGGAGTTGGCAGTAGTTATTCCAGTATTAAAACCAGAAAAAGATGATCATGATGCTAGTTCTACAGACCAATTTCCTTAACTTCCCATCTAGGTAAACCATAGTAAATAACAGATTAAAGTTTTATTTGGAAAGAAAGAATATAAAACCAGACTGAATCAAGATTTAGAAGGGATAGATGCACTATGGATCAGATTTAAAAAAAAAAAATCAAAATGAAACATTAGATCAAATTAGGATTTCAAAAGAAAGGACAGTGGCAGTATTCCTAGATATAGCTAGGGCCTATGATGAATGCTGGAGCGGCGCTCTCTTTAAAATAAAAATAAAGACAAGAATTAAGGTACAATATATAGATACTTTAGAGAACTTCCTTCAAAATAGATATTTAACAGTACAAATTAACAATGCCAGGTCACAACTATATGAACAACAGAATGGCATTCCTCAAGGATCAGCTTTACCCCCTTCAATTTTTACAATAATGGTTAATGATTTGAATGAAGGATTTAAAGATATCAAAAATCATTTGCAGATGATGTTGCTGTATGGAGATCTGGGAAAATTCTAACAAAAAATTGTGTAATAATCTTAAAAAACAAATAAATTCAAAAACAAATAAATAAAGTATATAAATGAATGAATAATTGGGGATTTCACTTAATTGCGAATAAGACAGTAGGAATGATCTTCAGTAAAGGTAGGATTGTTAAAAATAAGACAATTGACATAAACTTACAGGGGCAACAAATTAGTACAGTCCAAACCACACAATACCTAGGAATGACCCTAGACCAACAACTGAACTGGAACACATAGACTGGTAGAGTCTTGAACAGGACAAACTAACATGCTAAGATATTTAATAAGTCAGGGATGGGGGTGCAAGCACTAAGACAATGAACCTGTTCTATAAATCTGTCATTAGAGGCAAAATTGATTATGTAAGCATAGTGCGAGGGGAAGCCAGTAAGTAGGTCACAAACTGATATGGGATAGCTGAAAATTGTAGTTGGTAGTTTCTAAAGATGTCATTAGGTGGTAGCAACATCCAGCTTGATGATTACTTTAGGTAGAAGATGCTAGGTGTCGCATGCGCAAGCTCAGATAAAAATGGCAACCATGCTCGTGGAGTGTACTACCGAAGAACAGCGTGCTGTTGTGCGTTTTTTGGGGGCAAAAGGACATCATAAGGAAATGTTTCCTGTTTACGGTGAGAAGTGTTTGTCGCGTAAAGCGATACATAACTGGGTCGATAAATTTTCTCAAGGGCGCTCAAAAATTGCTGATGAAGACCGACCTGGTCGGCATCTTCATATTGCAACATAAGCATCTGTGTATCCGGTGGGGGAGATGATTTGAGCTGACAGGCAAGTAATGATAGACAGTGTAGCAGCTACAACAGGGTGTTCTCATGGTTTAGCCTACAGCATAATGCATGATCGTTTGAATTTCCGGAAAGTGTGCTCACGGTGGGTGCCCAGACAACTGACTGAGGAACACAAAATGAACCGAATGGGCCTGTCCTTGCTACATCTCTCTCGGTACACAGATGAAGGAGAAGACATGCTTAACAGGATTGTTACTGGGAACGAATTATGGGTCCTTCTTCCAAGAAATTTAAGGTTATGCCATCAGCAGGAAAGGTTATGCTTACAGTGTTTTGGGATTCTCAAGGAGTTCTGTTAACCCATTTCCAGAAGAAAGGTGAGAATGTGAATGCTGCATCGTACAGTGAAGTTCTGTTGATGCTTCGGGATGCAATTAGAAGAAAACGTCCAGGCCTACTGATTAGAGGAGTAGGGCTTCATCGCGACAATGCCAGACCACATACGGCTCGATTAACCCAGGAGAAAATTTAACAACTAGGGTGGCAACTTCTTGAACATCTGCCTTACAGCCCTGACTTAGCCCCGAGCGATTTCCACCTGTTTGGTCCACTAAAAACTCACTTTGGCGGCAAACGTTTCACGGATGACGAAGAGGTTGAACGTGAGGTGTGAATGTGGCTGAGACAGCAGACCAAAGACTTCTATGCTGCAGGTTTTGAGGTACTGATAAAGCGATGGGATAAGTGTATCAATGTTGGTGGAGATTATGTTGAGAAATAAGGGGAAATGTAAGTGCAATAATAAATGGTTTTCAAGTTCGTATCTCTTTTAGTTTTTTTTAAATTGCTATTTGTGACCTATTTACTGACTTGTCCCCATATATGACTGCAGCACATAGCCACAAGATTAAATTAAATAAAATTCAGCACCAAGCATTATGTACAATAGCGGTTGCAACATCGAGGGGTGCTCTGGAGGTGATCTTAGGAATTCTCCCTTTGGAACTTTGGAGAAAGGAACTAAGAATAAATTACATGACCAAAATTATGTTGGACTACACTCATCAAAGCTTTTCCAGCATTTGCTAGGTATCAGTTAACAACTCCAAATTAAGACTGTATGAGAGCTGTGTACTTTCTGTGCTTCTCTATGGTGCGGAATGCTGGAGAGTAACAGAGAAGGAAATGTCTAAATTGTCCTCCTTCCACACAATCTGCCTAAGGAAAATTCTCCTAATCTTTTGGCCAAACACCATCAGCAACCAAGAACTACTTATTCAGAGTAACCAGGAGGACATGCACAACATCATAGCTGGCAGACGCTGGAGTTGGGTTGGCCACTTCCTCAAAAGGGACCCTGATACTATCACAAGAACAGCTATGCTATGGACCCCCGAGGGAAAGCGAAAGATAGGCAGACCAAAAACAACTTCGCGGAGAACTGTGGAAGCCGAGATGCAAAGAATGAACCAGAGTTGGGGCACTGTACGAAGGATGGCGGTAGACCGAGCTGGAATCAATTTGTTGCTGCCCTTCAAGACGCCACCAGGCGTGATGGCCACTGACTGCTTTGATGGTTGTCAATTATGGATCAAAGAAGAAGAAGAAGTTAACAACTCAGAACAGGTTCATGAATACCAGTAGATACCCGACAGGTTGGAAATGCGTGGAGGAACTAGTACACTTGTGTGGCGACAGGGTAGAAGAAAGGATAGATAGAAGAAATAAAAGAGAGTACCAATCTCTTCCGCAGTGTCTTCTGGCTCGCTGTAAGTGATAGTCCGACACTTGTAAGAAGAAATGTTTCAGGAGACTGAAATTTAAACTCTTCTCAGTTAAGCAAAAAAGCAAATCCCATCAAGGATCCTGAGAGTATGTTAGGTCTTCAGCCACACTTCCCCTGAGGTACTGATATGGCTCATGAGACCCCCAGCTGATAATTAAGATAATGATTAACAAAAACAGTTAACTACCAAGCAACACAGAACATATAGTGAAAAGAAAGAAACAACAGTGAAATTCGTTTCTATGAATTTATATATATTAGACCAAGCTAAATTGGTTACAGATAAACGAAAGAGAAAAAATACAAATATTTATATATATGGTTATTTATATATATATATAGCACTGGGTAAAGGGAGATAAAAATAGTCTACACAAAAATTATGTTTATTATTAGGGTACCCTTTCACGATGGCTGAGGTTTATGTCCTAATTTTAATCATTGACTGGTATGACCTAAGATCGTTTAGTGTTTGGTCCGTTCTAAAAATGCACTTATCATGAATGGTGTTGCTGCTGTATGACGTCACAATATCACTGCAAGTTTTCTTCCCCCGGCCAAGTTGCTGGAATAGTTCGTAGCAAGTACTGCAAGGTTTCACTAAACAACTGCGAGTTCACCTGCCTTTTGTCACCACCAGGGAGCCGCTTTGATTCCAGTACTGAGTTTGGCTCAAAGACGGCATATACTATATAGCTAACTCTTTGGTCTTTTGGTCTGACAATATGCTTGAAGTTTTCCGCCGGGGCTTGCAGATGTCAGTCAAATATACACGATGTAGACTTTATTATATACACAGTTAATAACAGCGGTCGCTGACCTCAGCCAAGTCGGGAAATTCCTAAACTCCTGGTCACCTGGAAATCCCCGGCTACTGTGTCATTATGCGGTCTTCACCGGGTCACTTGGAGATCCCCAACTATTTGGGTCAGTGGGCGGAGTTCACCCCGGTCACTTGCCGGTATTCTCGGCTGATGGGTCACTCGACAATGAACTGGAAAATCCCCGGTATTTTGGGTCATTCCTGGAGCATTAGAAAACAAGAGAGAGAGAGAGAGAGAGAGAGAGAGAAGAGAGAAAGAAGAGGACGGGCGACGAATTTCGCGACAACTTGGATGCCCTAAATGCATCAATTAATAACAGTAGTATATACAAGTTGGTGGTACCACCCTGGGAGCTCAAGAACCAGATATAGACTACCACCTAGCAGGAATAATTAATAAAGCAACTGATATGGAAACTTATCAAAAACGAAGCCAGGAAATATATTCAAAAAATATCAAAGGACAGTATTACAGTGTACACAGATGAATCAAAAGAAGAAGATAACAATTAGGGTTAGGAATTTGTGTTCCCATGTGGCAGATGGGGAAAGGATATAGTATAACAGTTCATATATCTATTTTCACGGCAGAGATGGTTGCAATTCTGAAAACTCTAGAAATCTTCTCTTAATAACCCTCCTCATAAATTGACAATATTAACAGACTCACTTTCAGCTATTCAGGCTATAAGAAACTTACGAGAATGCAGTAGACTAGATATAGCAGTAGAGATATTACTGGCAAATACTTACCTATACTCCAAAGGATGTTCCGTTCTAATAGCTTGGATACATTCACATGTTGACATAGAAGGAAATGGAAAGGCAGATAAAGAAGATAAGAAAAGTATAAAAACCAAAAATATTTGGGGATGAGTAAAACAGAGATCAAAAACTTAAGTAAAAGAATAATAACTAGCGAATGGACAGTAGAGTGGGGTGGAAACCTTAAGGGCAGACATGCATATAAATTGTTCAAGACTTTCAATAAGAACGTGTCTGCAAATAGGAATGGGCTATTTTAAAAAGGATCACACTTAACTGTGTCTAGAAAAAAAAAATATAGAGCATTTCCTATTAAAATGTAGGAAGAATGACCAACAGAGAAAACAACTATTAGATTATTTACAGGCATGCAATTCATCCATAACTGTGGAACAGGTGTTGAGAATAGATAACCTAGAAAGTTGCATAATGATCGTAAACTCTATACAGAGCGATACAACAGGAGGCAATCTGATCATCAGAAGAGTTCCCCCATCGATCAAGTGTTTCGGCCCCTTAATCTCCTTTACACTCTAAGGGGGGCGGGCCCACTTAGGTCATGACTCCCAAGTGTCAGCCTCCTGTTGTCTAGTGCAGAGAATTGAACCCACTCCACCTTGGTTGCAGCTTTCAAATTCACTCCTATTTTCTGCCAGCTGGAGGCAATTGTGAAAGTAACCCCTATGTTGAAAACAAATTACTGTCTCGAGTTCCATAGCCCGTTGCGGTTGTTCCACAGCCAGCACGATGCCTTTTCCGCAGTTTCGCTGAGCCTCTTAAGTGCCCTTGTTCTTGACTGTCCCCTCAACCCCAACAGTTTCAGTAGATCATACACTGAGGCAGCCGCGAGACCTCTTGCACCCACCTCAACAGCCATGACCCTTGCAGTGAACCCATCGCGTCTCAAGTCCGCGGCCAGATCATTATACTTGGCCACTTTGAACGAGTGTTGCTCGTCCAATCTGGATTCAAATGGCACGGTCAGCTCAATCATTATAATCTGGTGCGATGATGAGGAATGCAGCACTATATCTGGCCGTCTTCGAGATCTTCTGATACTCTCTGGATATGCCCCTAGCCCAGGTAGGTCTACTGCCATCTCCCAGTCATTTGCACAGTCAAGAAGAGATGGTAAACTGCTACTTGATTTACTTGGTTTGGGATGTGCTGACTTTCCTGCTCTCAGAAAGTATGTATTTTCAGTGCTCGGTCTGACTTTGCTGTTCGCCTTCACCCTTGCCAGGTCTATTGTAGCAGCCAGCTCATTTAGTACTTTGTTGTGGCGCCATGTGTATCGCCCTTGCCCTAATGACACCTTGCAAGCTGAGAGCACATGTTCAAGTGTCTGCCTCTCATGGCACAGGGGGCACTGAGCATCATCAGACTTTCCCCATCTCACAAGGTTTGCGGACGATGGCAGGAGGTCATACATTGATCTGATAATGAAGCTGAGTCTAAGAGGTGCCATATGCCATATATCATTCCATGTCAAGGACCTTTGCAGGGCTCCTTCCCATGTAGTCCATTGGCCTTGTTGGGCCTGCTGCACCGCTTTTAGCATCCTCTTATCATTCTCAGCTCCTCGTATCTCCTGAATTACCATATCTCTGCATTCCCTGTTTGATGCCTTGGACCACCAGCGGATGTCACCATGGCCAAATCCCCGTTTATTCGTCTGTGTGTATCTGATTACCTCTCTCAGCTTTAGCGACTCTTGGGCAGCACCAACAGCTTAAACTACTTTCCACTTCATTCCAGTTTTTAGTGTGGGCTGAATGGACTTAACTACGTCATCTGCTGACTCGCACAGCATCATTGCGAGCCTTGCCTTTCCTGCTTTGTATTCTTCAACAACTGACTTGAAGGGAAGCACAAGCTTTGCCTTCTTGCAGTACAGTGCTACGTCTGACAGACCTGGTGGTACTCCTAGCCATTTCCTCATGAACTTGTTGACCTTTTGCTCTATAGCTTCCACTGTACTGGTGCTTATTTCATATATAAGCAGTGGCCATAGCAATTTAGGTATCAACATGAACTGAAGGCACCACAGTTTGAACTTTCCTAGGAGTCTGCTTTGGTCTATGATCTGTAGTCCTCTGTCTGCCATTTCTATTGTCTGTTGAACTGCCTTTGAGTCTTTTAATGAGGCATCATACACCCTGCCAAGACTTTTCACAGGTTCCTCAATGACAGTAGGGATTCTTTGGTTTGAAACCATGAATGTGACCTCAGATATCTTCCCTTTCCTGACTGATAGGCTTCTAGACTTCTTAGGTTTGAAGCTCATTCTGCACCAGCTGACTAGTTCATTCAGGCATGCTAACATTCTTCAGGCCTGGTGTTCATCTGATGTCAGAATTGTTGTGTCATCCATGAATGCTTTAAGCTATGGCATGTGACACCTTCCATTGCGCTTCGGACCTATTACAAGTCCTTCAGTCGCTTTGAGGACGCATAGCCAACACGAATAGTATCAGAGAGATGGTACATCCCATCGCAATTCTAACATGTAGGTCAATCCACTTCGTTGTGTATAGCTAGATCCAACTAGATTACATGGAGATTTGTTCTGTCAGACTTTGCCTTTTGAATTGCTTCCCAGATCATTGTGGTGTGCTCTAGACACCCTGGTGTACCTGGGATACCTCCTTTCTGGATGGTAGTGTTGTCACGGAATTGCCTCGCCTGCTTTGCAGTAGTGGTCCAACAGTGGCCAAAACTCAAGAGTATCTACTATGGGTCTTCAAAGGTGTCTACTTTCACACACGATTACTCTTGGCAGAGTTGTAGATAGAAGGATAATGGTGCTTCTATCTCAAGGGAGCATTGATAAGATTTCAGAAGTCAAGAACAATGCTGCGATGGGCAGGGCAATTGTAAACTTATATCTGCTCCACCGCCTGTTATGAAGAATTAAGCAATTATTAATTTCAGCTAGTTCAAGCCCTCACCCTGATTTACTCAGTGGAATTCTTATTATTCTGGTATTGCTCTGTTTAGAGTGTATTTAGTAAATTGACTGAGACAAACATTCAGTACATTCAAAATGATTAAATCGACGTTAAATTTGTATATTTAAAAATAACGAATTTAATAATCAACTAAGTTTTAACAGTAAAAAGAATTTGAATAATCTTTAACAAAAAATACTCATCATTGTGCGATGTTAGTGTTTTATGAAAGAAGTCACTTGGCAGCTTTTAGGTTTGACTTAGCTGCAAATAGTAGTTTCTGCTTCCGCTGGGTTTTTGGGTTCTGTGCAGATAGGTCGTTAGAGTTCTCGCGTCTCTGGTCAAGATTAAAGGTGCAGCACGTTCCAAGTAAGATCAGGGAGTAACTGCAAAGCTGGTCCCACGTCTCTAAGATCCTCTGATGATGGTGCCTAGCTCATCGTCAGGCCACTTCTACCCTCACTTTGTTCCAGAGATTAGTACCCTCACTGGTACCGCCAAGCCAATCTTGGCTCACAGACTGTTTGCTCAGGGGAATAAAGGCACTGGAATAGGCCTCTTACACGTGTTCTTAGGGGTCGTTACTTTAACACTGAATTCCCACTTTGACTCTGTGCTTTAGATTCCTCAGATTCCGGGTGTCCTTGTTAAATGGTAGAGTTTATTCTGGACTCTGAAGTCCTCATATTTGCTCAAACAATGGTCCAGTTCTGATATAAGAATCTTGATTCTAACTTCTGGCAGTCTGCTGGTCATCTTGGCAAGCGATTCTCACAGTGAACTAGACTTGAAAAAAAGCCAGGTTATATTGCCTGTCTTCCTTCGCATTTGTTTGTTACGATGCTAAGCAGAGCGCCAATCATTTCAAACATGCGTGTTTTGTGGTGTAATTTCAAAATTATTTCCGCCTGAAATTCTGTGCGTGATGCAGAGGTCAGGTCTTCCAAATATGGAAGTGACACATCTGTGCACTCTCTCAGCAATGTGTTCAAATACAACATCTTACTTTTATGTAGAGTAATATGTTCTAATAAGTCGTACAGGAAACGATTATGTCATTCCTGTGTCCTGACAAATAAGTTATCTTCCCGTAGTGGCTATCAAACTTTCAGCGTATTACCATCTTGGCAAAGAACGCACCCTGGCCTTATCAGTGATTAAGCAAATGCACTGGGCGATTTTAATGCTACTCTGTAGTCTGATGTTGGCCACACCCGAGATTAACCAACATATTTATCGGTTAATATTGCATCACCTGTACTCTCTCAGTCTTGAGGACATCTCTTATACACAACATAGGACCTGGAGCTGACTTGCACCGTGCTTTCTGGACAATGCTTTCTATTTCTTGCATTGTTGGGGGCTTGGTGTTGAATTCAACTCCTGGCTTACTAGGCCATATAAGGCCTTCCATGCTGCTGAGTGGCTCATCTTTGTGATCATCTGAATAGGTCATTCTAAGGTGTTTTTCCAGATCTTCTTTCCCAATGTTTAATGTTCCCGACCATGGCTGTTCAAACAGTTCTTTGGCAAACTTGAAGGGCTCCTTGAAGAATCTCTCCCTATCCCTCTGTGTTTTCTTTCTTTTCCTGCACAACCTTTCTGTTCTACAAAGAGCATTATGTTGGCCTTTCAGGTGCTCCCAAACCTGTCATAATCCTTCCTTCTCTGTGTCCACTGCATTCTTGAACTGTTTTCGTGCATGCTTTTTATGTTTCCTGTTCTCTTCTATTGTGATTTGTCTTCCACTTTTCTGTGGTGGGTTACTTTCCATTGCCTCCCTGACTCCAAACACTTTGCGACAGTGAAGATATATTATGTTGCCGGAGATTTCCAGTTTTGCACAATATAGTAGAAAAGTATATAACTAGAACTAAAATTAATATATAAGGATCAATGATTGTGTGCGGATAAGGGGTGGTCCAATTGGTTGCTCATGTGGATGATGGCAGATGATTGGTGGATTGGGTGTCATCCCGGACACCCCCTGGCTTTCTCACCCCTTTTCACCTTGTTAACAACAGGGCAGTTATCATAGTTTTTTCTTTTTGTTGTTGTTACTGTTGTTTGTATTTCTTGTTTTATTTTTAATTGTTTGTTTGTTTTTTGGAAAGTGGAGAGCACTTACACACACATACATTCACACTATTTTACAGGTTTGATTTACTATATTTGGACTGAGTGGAGGGGCGGTGGGGGAAGAAGATACTATATCTAGATATCGGAGATCAGATTTTATTATCTTGAATTTACTACACTATATATCCTAATTATAAACCATCAAAGTTTGAACGGGATACTTTGTCTTTTTAAAAAAATGTTTCCTTCAGCCTTTCCTATTGACACAACGTATTCAAGCTTTTTTTCTCGTAATGTGTCCGCAGATAATGGATTGCTTCCTTCTAATATGAATAATACGGAATTGCGTACTTGTCACGTTCGTTACTTCCTCACTACTCTTTAGTTATTTGTGGTATTCTTAACTGTTTTTTGTAAAACCGCATTAGGATTGGCTCCATGTGATACTGAAAACCTGTTTCTTACTCCCAGTAACAATGATTTCTTACAAAAATCATGCCTCATTTTTGGTTTCAAGATAAATGGTTAGTAATGTTAAATTTGATATTTCTCAAGAATTGTACACAGAAGTGAGCAAAGAGGTAATTAATGTCAAAAGAGACTAGGAGATATATTGAGGAGTTGGCAAGAGAGGAATAGGAAGCCACAGCCGAAGGAAATATGAGAGACCTTTTACAACAGCACAAAGAAGCTAACACGGGAATACAAGCAAGCAAATTTCCTCTTCAAAGACAAGAATGGAAAATTGCTTAGCGATATGCAAGAGCAAATGAAGAGATGGAAAGAACATGTTGAGGAACTCCTCAAAAGATCAGGTCCACAGAATTCCCCAGACATCTAGCCAGCAGAAGAGGCGCTACAAGTTAATTGAAAGACCAACCAAGGAAGAAATAACGAAAGCCATAGAGATTCTAACAGATGGAAAAGCAGCTGGTCGATGTGTCATTCTGTGTGAAGACATGACATGCAGAGTTCTTCATAAAGGACAACTTACATAACTATTTGGGATAAGAACTGGAGTCTGACAGGGATGCCTCTTGTCATTATTTCTTTTCATACTGGCAATAGATTGGATTATGAAAATCAACTTCAGCCAACAGAAATGGGATCCAGCAAAATCTGACTAAACAGTTTGACGATATAAATTTTGCTGATGACCTGGCTGTCCTGTCTGATTACCATACTCTAATGCAAGACAAAATGAAAGTGCTTGATGAGAGTTCACAGCAAGTGGGTCTGAAAATACACAGGGAGAAAAGAAAGATAATGATAATAAATGTAGGAAATCATAACAGTCTCACACTTAAAGAAACATCACTACAAGATGTAGAATCATACATATATCTTGACAGCAGTATAGACACTGTTGGAGGGACAGACAAGGATATCAAAATAAGAATACAAAAGGCTGGAGGAGCTTTCATTGCATTGGGAAATATATGGAGATCAAAAGACATCAAGTCCAACACAAATCAGAATATTCAGTTCAAATGTCTGGTCCAGCCTTTCTCAACTTTTTAATCCTGCAGGAACCTTTGAAATAATTTTCAGGTCTCAGGGAGCCCCTGCATACAAGTTATTACATCTATAGCTTATGGTACCTTAGTGAGATCAGTAAGTTGTAAACATAATAATCCAATACAAATTGCCAGTGCTCTTTTGAGTAGAGAATGATTGTTTTTCTGTGGCTCTATTTATTTTGGCCAACTTATTAGCCTACTCTTTTTCTGTAGTCCCTCCCTCCCCCCAAAATATATCAACTCTAAAGCAAGTTAGTAGCGTAGGTGGAAGAAACTTAGTTTTTTTTCTCCTTTTTTAAACATGTCCTGCTTGATTTATTTTTTAACCTTATCCAAGTAGACCTAAATGTCCCATCATGAATTTCTACTCTACAAGATGTTAATTTAATATGATATGTGCAAGAGTGAACACAGCCCTATTGTGCACTGCCATACAGGGCTGCGAGAGCTAGCATTGCCCAGTGCGCAAAGTTCCACCAGTAATTTTTTTTTTTTTCAATCATGGTCTCTCCCGAAACCCCCAGCAATCTCTTGTGGAACCCCGGGGTTTCTCGGAACCAAATGAGAAACATGGAGAACAACAATAAAAAACTACAGGCTTTCATAAATAGGTGGTTGTCGAGAATAGGGTGGAAGTAGCATGACAAGGTCACTAATGTGGAACTGATGACAAGAACCAGACAAGTGCCAGTGGAACAAGAGATGAGAATGAGACATTGGAGATGGATAGGACACACCTTGAGGAAACCTGTTGATAGCAATACCAGGAAGTCCTTGTTCTGGAATCCCAGGGTAAAAGAAGTAGAAAGAGACCACAGAACATGGAGAAGAGAACTGGAGACAGACATGATGGGCATGTAGAAGACATGGAAAGCCTTTGAGCTGATGGCACCGGACAGGAAGACTTGGCAAACGTTTGTTGTAGGCCTATGGCACCGGACAGGAAGACTTGGCATACGTTTGTTGTAGGCCTATGGCACCAGACAGGAAGACTTGGCAAATGTTTGTTGTAGGCCTATGGCACCGGACAGGAAGACTTGGCAGACGTTTGTTGTAGGCCTATGGCACCGGACAGGAAGACTTGGCAGACGTTTGTTGTAGGCCTATGGCACCAGACAGGAAGACTTGGCAAACGTTTGTTGTAGGCCTATGGCACCAGACAGGAAGACTTGGCAAACGTTTGTTGTAGGCCTATGGCACCAGACAGGAAGACTTGGCAGACGTTTGTTGTAGGCCTATGGCACCAGACAGGAAGACTCGGCAGACGTTTGTTGTAGGCCTATGGCACCGGACAGGAAGACTTGGCAGACGTTTGTTGTAGGCCTATGGCACTGGACAGGAAGACTTGGCAGACGTTTGTTGTAGGCCTATGGCACCGGACAGGAAGACTTGGCATACGTTTGTTCAAGGCCTGTGCTTTTTGGGGAGCTGAAGAGTGATGACATGTCAATGGTTTGTAAAGTATAATGTGAGTAGTTCATTGTTTTGCTTATCTCCTTGTTTATTTCTTTCCAGATAATGTCCTAGAAATGGAACCCGAAGTTAAAGACCAGTTGTTGAAACTTGGCATGACACAGCAGCTGAATTGTTCTGTGAATGTAACTGAAGAGAATGCAAAATTAGTATGGTCCACACCAACAATGCAAGGGGTAATACTGCGACAAGAAACAACTGTATCTGGCAACAAATTAATGTTACGAAGCAGCTTGGTGGTGGAAAAGTTTTCTGATCATCATATTGGTGATTACAGGTGTAGCCTAAACAAGAATGGGATAGAAGTTACTGAGGCGACCATACATCTGAGGGCTGTTCAAGGTAAGCCTTGAGCTTTGCTCCACATCAAGCCTGTCATTGTGCCATATTTTTGTTTTAGTTATTTTTGTTTGCATGCACCTCACTGTGCCTCGGAGAAGGGACAGCTTATGTCACTGGGATGAAGGGACATAATACCAGAATATTACATGAATATTGTGTGCTGATATGGAGCAGAGTAAAACAGAAATATAGAACACCACAGAAGATCTGGCTACAGGAGAAGAGGACGTCCACGAAAGAATGAGATGGATAGACTGTGAAAAGTAGACTATGAAACATGGTCTGATACTAGCCAGGGTAAGCTGGCACATGAATGAGAACTGCTGCCCTCTTCTGCATTTAATAGAAAAGCGGTGTGGACCAAAAAACGAAAATTGGACAAATTAACTAAAATGTAGTAATAGGAAATGGAAACAGTAGAATACATTTTAAAAAATGAAAAAGAAAGAAAGAAAAATTAAAGAAATTATATACATAGTTTTTTTTTAAAATAAAATTTTGCCCCGTTTTGGCGAGGCGCGTTACGTTCAACCTAGACGGTTATATTATGTCCAAATATAAAAGACTCTTAGGTATATACATAGTGTTCACAGTCATGCATGCATAAAGGGAAAATAGCATTTTTGGAATGTCCGGTTATAGCATTTGAGATATTAGTTTGTGGGCCTATATCTCTTGCAAAAAAGGAGTGGATTTGAAAATACGTCATGACACGTTTCACCCTACCCAACAGTAAAAAAGGGTAACAAGAGTAAGGAATGGCAAAGGAGGTGAAGTAAGGAACTGGTCACCCCCACCTTATAATGCCGAGACTTTGTAAAGGTGAAATCTCTAACAGTCTGTCTCAGGCTTCTCGTTTATTACAATTTCTCCCACAAGTGGGTTGATGAGGGTCATGCTGTCATTGTTTTCCTTATGAAGACAGCAGTCTTGGAGGACATGTTCTGCTGTTTGTCTTCCCTGAATGACACAAATCTGTCTGTCCTATTTTTACTTTATTGAACAGTTTGAATCTGAGTCTACAGTGACTGGTTATTAGTCTGGAAATTATCACTTAGTTCCTTCTTTCTAAGGAGTAGTATCTGTCAGTTATATTTGGTACTGTCTCTTTGCTATTTTGCTTTGAAACAATTTTTGTTATTTCTTTTTATCTCCTCACATGCTCAAATATACGCAAGCTTTTACAAGGTCAGCATTAATTTGACACGCTGTGGGATCCCTGAAACACAGGTGGAGAATAACTGTTCTGCAATGCTACGCTTTGTAATCATTGACTCTCAAACAAATAGTTTGCGACTTAAATAGAAGGGCATGTGAATGTTACTGGTGGTCACTGGAAACGTCAACCTGTTTACAAAGTTCCGGGACTCATTTTTTTATCTGGAAAACTGTTACAAGGAGCTAGGTGATATTACCACAGTGCACGTGTCAACCACGTGCCACTATATGTACCAAACCTGAAGTTTGTAATTTCACGCATGCGCTGTGTGGTAGCGGACGTGACCTAGTAGTGCTCGTCGCGTTTAAAAATGGACGGCAAAATTCAACAACGTGTGTACATTGATTTCTGCTTTCGTCTAGGAAAAACTGATTCCGAAACTCTCGAAATGTTGCAAACAGCTTTAGGAGAGTCCTGTTTAAGTAGATCTAAAACATTTGAGTGGTATTCCTGTTTCAAAAGTGGACTCTGATCCTTTGAAGATGGCCCCCGTCAAGGGAGACCCTCCACCTCCCACACCGACGAGTTCGTAGCACGTGTGCAAGAAATGATACGCGCTGACCGACATCTGACTATCAGAGAGGTTGCTGATGATATTGGAATATCAATTGGTACGTGCCATAAAATCGTAAATGAAAATTTGCACATAAGATGGGTGTCAGCGGAACTCGTGCCATGCCATCTGACTGAGAACCAGAAGGACGATCGGTTGTCCATTTGCACTGACCTCCTTGAGATAGCAAAAAACTACACAAATTTCATGGCCTCGATAATAACTGGTGATGAAAGCTGGGTGTACGGATATGACCCAGAAACAAAGCAAATGTCGCACCTGCACACAGGTCTGTCACTACAAACGCATTTTTGACGAAACACAACATTCCATTGCTCCTGCATCCTCCATACTCACCCGATCTTGCTCCGTGTGACTTTTTCTTGTTCCCGCAACTTAAGAAAACAATGAAAGGTTGTAGATTCAATGACATTGAGCAGATTCTAGCCAACGCGACGAGACAAATGAGGGCTATTCCGCAAAGTGACTACCAGAGGTGCTTCCTTCAGTGGCAAGAACGTTGGAATAAGTGTGTACACTCACAAGGGAACTACTTTGAAGGAGATAGAACCAACTAGTATGTAAGTCTACTTATTCAATTCAAAAAAAAAAAATGAGTCCCGGAACTTTGTGAACAGGGGAGTAAATATATTCCAAATGTATAGGTCACCTGACTGTTTTAGCATGGTGGTAAACATAGTTTTGTAACCACTGCCTTAAGTACTTAAATGATATAGTTGTAGAAAATTGAGCAAGGATTTTGGTTGTTAATATTGCATAGATTAAAACCACCAATCACTTTTGACTGTTGTAACAGATGAGAAAAATTTTATTATTATCAGCTTACTATTGTTACTGCCTTGGCAAGTTTTAACCCTTTCTAGTTTGTGCGAGGGGGGTCAGAGTGGCTAAGGGGTATAGAGTCCATCTTGAGTTCTAGAGGTACCGGTTCGATTCCCAGTTGAGAAAAAATAGTTAAGGAAAATTTTTTGTCAGAACCAATGGTCCTAATGATGTCATACTCCCCCCTGGTCTCCTGGGTAGTGAGATCGGATGCCTAGCCTTCTGGGATACGGGTGAAAAAAATAGGAGGTCCTGTGTCAAGTTGCGCACGTTAAAAATCCCACGACAGTTGGAAATCGTAAACAGTAGGCCTATCATTCTGCTGCCTTGGCAAAATTAGAAACCTACCCACAACAAAAGTATTTATAGAATGTGTGATTCCTGGAAACACGCATTGCGATTCTCGCCGGTGCTACGGAGTTTGTGCACTGTGCTGAGATCCACCTTGTGTGATCTAAGGGAGGAGACCGGAGCACTGATGGAGTAGTCTGTGTGCAATGAAGATAGTCCTTAAAACCAAAGTGGAGATTTTGTGTGCATATGTGTGTGAGTGTGTGTAAATTTAGGTTTTATTCATCATCCAGATGTTTTTTTTTTTTTTTTTTTTTTGCATCTTTGCTTATTTCTTGTTGTTTAGATGCACACATATGTGTGTGAGCAACTACTGCGCCTGGAGTTGTTCGGAGGTAGCCTCTTGGGTGATTCGGGCTTCAAGGAGCCGGCCAAGGTCCCATGGTCAGATGCACCACTGCATTGGAACGTTCAGGATTTCTAGAATGTCGAAAGTTATTGTTCTGTTGAGAACTTCTGTCGTAATTATTTACATTGTTTCCATAAAATGACCTTTGGCCTCTGTTTGACTGGAAATTATATCCACCTCTGTTCCAATCCCTGTGTTATGATTAAAATTCATAACAATTGTGCCTAGTATAGGCTTAGCTCAGCAGGGCTCTTTGTTTCTTTATTTTATACGGGTCACTGATAACGACGGGTGAGCTATGTTAAGCCGAGAGGCTTGGCTGGCTCACGTGAAATTAGAGGGGGAGAAGAGCGGCAGAGATTGGAGTGTGTGTCATGGCGAGTGGACCTAATGTGTTTGAGCTCCTTATTGTTAAAGTGTTTAAAAATGGAGTTCTGTCATCATTAATACATCAAGATCTTTGGTGAGATGTATCTAGTTATCTGTATTGACCAAAAGTGTAATTGCTCAGTGTCGAGTGATGTGAATAAAGCTTATTGAGAAAAGGACAGCCTTCCTGACATGGACTGACTGCCTACGGTATTTCGTATAATGCATATTATCTGCCATTACATGTTGGCTTGAACTACTGATTTGTGGAGCTGCATGCAGTCCTAAATAAATTGTATATCGTCCATTTCGGCCATTGTGACTCAAATCATTCTGAGTGGTGTGGGGCTGGTTGTGGTGTCTTAAGAGATTTACTACCCTAGAAGTTATCTTGGCCACAGGAACCATCCTGTCACTACAAACTAACATTATAATAGAAAAGACACGTAACACCCTGTTAGGTCTGAAAGATGATTGTTGAGGTATATATCCATCATCATATGAATGAAAATGTCTTTGAGGTTGTTGTGACCTATTATTAAAATTATACCTCCCTCTGAAAGATCCATTATTATTATCTCGATTTAATTGAAAATTTCTGTCCATGCTATATGATCTTTGTCTGGGTGGATTGGACATCATAGTTCTAGCTGATGCCACTGGCAATGAATCCATTATGTTATTCCTGCTAAGATTTCTTCCAGGATGTGCAATTTGGTATTGTCATCCAAGATTTTCTACAGCAGCCAACGTTTCAGGCTTTCTCTCCTGCAAAAAGGACAAAAAGTCACCACTGACTGAAGACAGCCCTTTGTCTCTTAAAATTAAGTCAGCCAGCCCATCAAAAGTTTTATAAATTTTTGACAAATCAACCCATCTGGAAAAGCAAAGCTTAATTGTTGAAATAAATTCAGCAAAATCCTTAGCTGAATCAGGTAACAATGATTTCAGTTTCAATCTGTAACCATTTTCCTCCAGTTGATACTTTTTTAGCAATAAAGCCTTCACAGCATCATAATCATTTCTAGAATGATCATCCATGGTGCAGACTGAAGTAAGAGCCTCACCCACCAATAAACTCATCAACCTGCTAGGCCATGTAGCTCTATCAATCTTAAACTCTTGGCAACATGTCTCATATCGATTTAAAAAGCATGAAATATTGTCTATATTAGGATTAAATTTGGGCAAATTTAGTTTAAAAGAAGAGGCATGGTCTTTCTTTCCAGCCTCCTCACCTGCTGGATTAACCTGTTTATGTTGAACTCTTAATTTTTCCAACTCAATTTCTGCCATTCTTTGAGCATGTGCCAGTTCTGCTTGAGCATGTGCCAATTTTTTTTCCTCAAGAGCTAATTCTTCCTGTCTGCTCTTCTCAGCTAATTCTTCTTTTCTCTTTATCAAAGATCCAGTGTTCTCTTGCGACATCTTGTAATTTTTAAATTTCTTTTGCATGCTCAGTGGATGCAAATGTTTTTAAGGTAGTAGTACACCCAGAAAATGTTAAAAAAAATAAAAATCCAACAATTTTCATGCTTTAAATTATCGTCAACATGTTCTTGAACTAAAAATAATTCATAGAAGCTTAGAGATACTCTGGTTTGATAGGAATCAGTGTTTTTCTACACACACCCCCTTGAGTGATTTGCATAGCAACCAATGTTTATAGTTAGTTACCATGTGAATAATGACCCAACATGAAGGTGCGTAATTGTAAAACTGCGAAATTATAATTATACTGAGGCAACAGGAAAAAGATATTTATAATTTGTCCACGGGGAATCACTCAATGATTTCTTATGAATTTTTCAAAAGTGTGTGTCTAGAAAGCTTTGATCGTAAACTTCAACATTTGTTATATGCATTGTGCATTTTCACCATCATCAACTCTATTTATTGCTAGTTTTATACTGATTCTGTATAATAGTAGTTAGCAGAGCTTCTTTTGTTCACAATGGGAAATAAGACAAAGACTGGGAGGCGTGTACACCAACAAACCGTTGCCTGAAAATGAGACACCTATTGTCGATAGTGACGCTATAAAGCCTCTGTGCTCCTCAGCAAAGAAAATAAAGGTCATCAAGGTCCAAGAAAGTGAAGGACAAGCTAAAAATGACAACAGAGGAAATGGGTTTATGATCCTTATGGAAGTAAAACTACTGTTTGGGTTTTTATGCGCTAACTTTAGATGTGACAAATGTTATCAGTACTCACTGACCTGTGAGATCGTCGAAGAGACTCGGAATGGCTTTTGTCATGAAATCAGTATCAAGTGCACAAACTGTGGCGAATGGAATGCCAATTTCAATACCTCTGATGTTTCATCTTCAGCTACTCACAAACACACAGAAGTAAATGTGCGAATGGTGGCATTTGTGCGTTCTATTTGGAAAGGCCACAGTGCATTGCAGAATTTTTCGATATATATGAACACAAGTCAACCCATGGCAAAGAAAGCATACAGGAGAACGCTGCACAGGATCTATTCAGCAAGTAAGGACATTGCAATGGAAAGACCCTGAGAGCACTGAAAAGGGGATTCATAGACACTGCGGCTGCAGTAAAAGGAGACCTTTATTCAACAGGAGCTCATTAAACTTCATTTTGTGAGTTCTTTTTCTGTTTTTCTTTGTTTTCTCGGAATTGTCTTTTTAGCATAATTGGTGATCTTTGAAACAAGATATCTCTGGATCTGTACATTCAATTGACATGAAAATTAACACAGTTGGTTGTCATATAATCTTACAGATTCTGACCTAAAATGGATACAATTGAATTCAAAGTTTTAGTTTTATGACCATCATGCATATATAATGAGGTTCAAATACCAAACATTCCAGAAATATAAATTTTGAAAATTCATTAAAAATTAACCTTTCTGTCAATCTCTGTCATTTTAGTTCATGACCTCACGCTATATATATAATAATTCAATTTGCCAAGTTTCAGTCAGATCCTTGTACAAATAACATAGTTATGATGTTTTAAAAAAGGTGTATAATTTATTCACTACGGCGGCCATATTGGATAGCTAATTTGCATAATTAATGAGGTCATTATGTGGACAAACATTTTAAGTCCATACTAACACTATACCCATGGTTGTTTGATTCTGAAAGGAAAATTTGAGTTTTTTACCCTATCAAGGTGTACTACTACCTTAAAGCCTCACCCTCCAAACCCAAGTCTTGTCCAATCTTATTAAAATACTCCATTTAGCCATAATTCACTATTATTGCGACTCCAAATTGTCCAATAATAATTCAAATAATATATATATAATAAGTGAGCAATATTAGCAACAATTATTTCACCACTCAATATCACTCAACTGCATGAAATTATAGATGTTATTTTAGGAGCAAAAAAAAAATAGAGACACTAACAAGATTACAGTATAACAGTAGAAAGAGCCAACCCAAGAAAATACTAATGAAAACCAAGGCAGAAATTTATGAATTGTAGAAAAATGAAAAAATGTGGATCTACCACACTTATGACAATACAAGCACAATTTCACAACATATAATACATCTATTAAATGAATGATAGCAAGATTAGATGAACAAATTTACAAACAATAATGGAGAATAAACCAAATAAAATAAAATTACCTTGACAACAAACACAAATTTACAAAATTACAGGACCTTCACAACTAGACAAATAATGAATCTGGTTAATTCACTCAAGGCAGTAACACACAGCTAAGTTCGCCGGCCCCTTAAGTTGAAAAAAAAAAACAGATGCAAAAACTAAACGTCTACGAACTCACGACTGTCAATGAGGTATAGTGAATTCATAGGTCCCACCAACCAACCACCCTATCACACAAACATGTAGATACAGATATACACATAACATGTAAAAGAAAGAACCCTGTTAAAAGAGATTCTTCAAGCCTCACACTGCATGAATCAATAAATTTACTTATCTGCTTTTTCATGCAAAAAAAATCCTCCTGGCATCAGCCTCTGCCTCAGGAAACGATGATTCAAATATAGTGCAGCGAATAGGGTTAGACTTAGAATTCCGGCCTGCAGCCAACTGACACACCGCCATCTTGAAAAATATTCTTCACATGCAAAAAATGTAGTCCACCTACTTGAAATGTTTTTATAACATCACTTGAAGATACTTTGTTCCACATCCCGGCTTGGCCCCCATCTTCGGCTGTTACATGTCTTTTATAATGTTAGTGTTAATATTTAGTGACAGGATGGTTCCTGTGGCCAAGATCACTTCTAGGGTAGTAGACGTATCAGACACCAAAATAAGCCAACATCAAACACACTTATTTGAGCCACAACGGACGACGTTGACACACAATGGTAGAAGACCAAGCCAGCAGACAATCTCCTCACTTCTGCCAAACAACCATATCGGCATGACGTCACTTCCTGTATTAATAAATGGTTCCATATAAAATAAACAAACAAGGAGCCCTGTTGATCTACATATTATACCGACACAGTCGCTATGAATTTTAATCATAACAGCCAGTTACATTGACAGTCTTGTTTTACCATATTTCACCCCATACATTTTGTCGCGAGACTTAAAGCAAACACATCACCAATGCACTGGTGAAGACTCATCAGTTTTCTTTTGATAAATGTGTTGTACTTCGCTGGCCAGCCCCATGAAGTTCCGTGAAGGGACCTCTGAAGAGATGATCAAAGAATAGGACTGCTGCACCCTCAGACATGGCATGGCAGACAAGGCGACTGATATGAGGTTATGAGGCTGACAGCATTAACATGTAAAACAGATAGTCACAGAAACCACTGCTGCAAGAGTATGTGAATACTTGGTGCTGCTTCCTGAACAGAGGCCAACTGTGGTGGTGGTGGTTCAGTGTTCTGTTAGGATTGCAGAGGGAAATGTTTATGATGACTTTTCAGGCCAGTGACTTGTTTTGGAAGTTTGCTAGACTGAAATACCACATTAACTCACACTTAGCAGGACATTGGACTTTTCAGGCCAGTGACTTGTTTTGGAAGTTTGCTAGACTGAAATACCATATTAACTCACACTTAGCAGGACCTTGGACTTTTCAGGCCAGTGACTTGTTTGGAAGTTAGTTAGACCAAAATGCCATATTAACTCACACTTAGCGGGGCATTGCGGGCCAGTGGCTTGTTTTGGAAATTAGTTAGACCAAAATGCCATATTAACTAACACTTAGCAGGACATTGGACTTTGCAGCAAGCTAGAAATACACATGTTCCACGCTGCAGAACTGTGGACTTGGAAGTTTAGATACACTGCCATTGGTACATGACAGACATCATGTATCGCTTAAAACATAGTCTTGTCCATAAGTGAAATAATTTGTTTAAATCTCTTTTTTTTGTTCTTAGAGGAGAAGACAGAACCAAAATTTGTACTTGGCAGCAAAACTGCTACATTGGCTTGTACCATCAATCTTAATGATTTTAACCATAAGCATGAGGATGTCATCATTCAAATGTCATGGTTAAAGAAAGGTCTGGACAAAGAAGTGCCCATCACTGATCGTGAGGACAGCGCCCGTTTTGTTACAGTGTCTGAAAACAACACTCTTATCATTAAGAACCCAAGTACGGTGATTTGATTATTGGTGTTTTATTTTCATTTGTGTGAAGTCTATTGCTGATGAAGTGTAATGTAATACAGGTCAGAGATATATGCGAGTGAATGAAATCATGTTATGTTGTCTGTGTTATTATGTCAGTTGACTTCTTCTGAACTCCTGTTCCTGCCCTGAGAAAAAACAAATGAAAACAGTGTCTTACATCTCAAGTTGTATAGCTCTGTATAGAGTTTCCTATCATAACTACATGGTCAGATCATTGACAATCGGGAAAAGACCAATGGACCTCTGGAAAGATGGATGACACAAAGAGTAGGAACTGGCTGACAGGTTGGCACCCCGTAAGACATATACAATTGCCACAGAACTCGGAAGTGATAGATGCCCCTGGGATTCACCGAAAGGGGGGGAAGAATGATGAATCCACAGGTGATTTATTGGACAAGTTAACAGACTTTGAGTTAGGAACAACAGCTGGAATTTCCATATACCTGTGGTAGGAGATTCTCCACACAGAAAGGCATGAAAATCCACAGAACGAAAAAGGGGTGTGGGAGGTCATCAGCTGGAGATCAACAGTGCTCTGTTTCGACGAGTAAGACGTTAAAAGAACTCAGCCAGGAGTCAATCCACAGTGCTGAGAATATTCAAGTTGATCTGCCTGATGATGATTTCACACACTTCTTGAACTGGGAAAGAGATGCAATCAAGTTTCCACCTGCCAGTGCAAAAGGGCTTTGGGAACAGCTGGATGAAGCCTTGTCAAAAGAGTTGGATAACAACCTGAAGCAGATAACTTTGGAGAAGAAACTGGAAATCTTCGGCGACTTGATATATCTTCACTGTCGCAAAGTATTTGGAGTCCGGGAGGCAAGGGAAAGTAACCCACCACAAAAAGTGGAAGACAAATCAGAATAGAAGAGATCAGGAAACAGAAGAAGCATACCCGGAAACTGTTCAAGAACGCAGTGGCCACAGAGAAGGAAGGGTTTCGACAGGTTTGGAAGCACCTGATAGGCCAACACAATGCCCTTTGTAGAGCAGAAAGGCTGTGCAGGAAAAGGAAAACACGGAGGGATATGGGAAGATTCTTCAGGGAGCCATTCAAGTTCGCCAAAGAACTATTTGAGCTGCCACGATCATGAACGCTAAACATCAGGAAAGAAGACCTGGAAGAACACCTTAAAATGACCTATTCAGATGGTCGCAAAGATGTGCGCTCAGCTGCATTGCAGGCCTTAGATGGCCTAGTAAGCCAGGAGCTGAATTCAACACCAAGACCCCAACAATGCAAGAAGTAGAAAGCATTGTCCAGAAAGTGCGGTTCAAGTTAGCTCCAGGTCCTCCTAATGGTGTCCCATATGTTGTGTATAAAACTCCGCCTATGCCGGTCCCAAGCCCGGATGAAAAAGGAGGACGGCGGCCTGCATGGAGGCCGTAAGGAGGCAGCCCCTCCACCAAAGGCACAACAGGCCAATCACCTGTTTGCTTTAAATCACGATTGCGGGCAATACAAGAGAGAAAACTGGACTGATTCTAAAGGCGACGAACTGGAACGGACTACGACTTATGGAACTTGGAACACAAGAAGTATAAATGGGAAGGAAGAGGAGCTGGTAGAAGAGATGAGGAAAGCAAAACTAGAAATCCTGGCTATAACGGAAACAAAGAAAAAAGGACAAGGAGTCATGTATCTCGATGGCAACACGCTGCTCTACAGTGGTGTACCCATATCTGAAAGAGTTAAAGGGGGCATGGGTTGCATTGTGGCCCAAAATCAAAAAGATAGTATCAAGGGATGGAACTTTGTCTCGGAGCGCATTATGGTTGTAAAACTAAAAGAAGGAGAAACCATAGTCAACCTGGTCATAGTGTATGGGCCAAATGAGGATGAGAGAGCAGAGGTCAAGGAGGAATTCTTCGAGCTGCTTCAAAGGACAGTGGATGACTGCCCAGATGAAGTTATCATGCTCGGAGATTTTAATGCCAGAGTTGGAAATGACCATGCTAGATGGGGTGGAGTTATCGGAAGATATGGAGAAGATACTCTCAATGACAATGGAAAGTGACTCCTTAGATTCTGCAGTGAGCAGAATCTGATCATTACAAACACAAAGTTCCCCCATAAACGCATACATGCATACACTAGATGTGAACCAACAAAGAATGAGAAGTCAGTGATCGACTATGCCATTGTTCGGAGAAGCTCATTCAAATATGTCCAAGATGCTAGAGTCTGGAGGGGACCAGAGATTGGAAGTGATAACTACCTGCTAACAATCAAAAGAACAACTGAAAGAGTTGCTCAGCCTAGGAACTGCCCAACATCACGCAAGAAACCAAGTAAACGAGCGGGAGAAATGAGCATTAAGACCTACAAGCTGAGAGAGCCAGAAATTAAGACCAGATATCAGGGGCTTATTGCTGCAGCGGTGAGCAACACAGAAGAACGACCTGATGACTTGGAAACCCTCTGGATTAAATTCAAGGATATCATAAAGGCAGCTGCTGCAGAAGCATGTGGTGAAGTCCGACTTGGGAACCAGAGAAAGAGGACACCTTGGTGGACAGAGGAAGTCAAAGAGAAAATAAGAGAGAAGAAAATGGCATGGAAACAATACTTAGGAGCTAAAAACACAACAGGACAAATGGAAAAATATAGAGAATATGTGACATTCAGAACAGAAGCAAAGAACAAAGTGCTAGCAGCAAAACAGAAGTCCTGGGAAGAATTTGGAGAAAAGCTAGAAAAGATGCACAAGAAAACCAGAAATTGTTCTATAAGACCCTAAAGAACACGAGGAAGGAAAAACAATGCCCTCTCAAATTTATAAAGGACAAGCAAGGCAAATTGCTTACTGCCCCGAAGGAAGTAATGGAAAGAATATTTCTCAGAACTCCTGGATGGTGAGCATGGTCAAACATCAGAAATGATAACCACTAACACAGAAGAGAAAACCAATGATGGTGAAGATGACATAAAGATGGAAGAACTGAAGGCAGCACTGGAGAAAATCAAGATGGGCAAAGCAGCAGGGCATGATGGTATAACACCAGAAATGGTTAAGTTCATGGGAGCATCAGGCGACCTATTACTCTTAAGGGTTTTACAGGCAGCGTGGTACAACAAGACCATACCAAAGGATTGGGAGATTGCCATCATAACACCAATTTTCAAAAAGGGTGACAATCGACAGTGTGGAAACCATAGAGGCATATCCCTTCTCAGTGTCCCTGGTAAAATCTACTCTAGAATCCTAGAGCAGAGACTCCGACGCCTAGCTGAGCCACAATTGGATGAGGTCCAGTGCGGATTCTGAGCAAACCGAAGTACTCAAGACCTAATCTTCACACTCAGACAGCTGAGTGAAAAGGCCCTTGAGTATAAGAGTGAGATCCATCTTTGTTTCATAGATCTGGAAAAGGCGTTTGACAGGGTCCCCTGGAGCAAACTTTGGGACTGTTTGGCAAGGAAGAATATTCCAGCACCTCTGATTCATGCTATACAGAGCTTCTACAAGTCTTGCAGAAATTATGTGAGGACAGCATTAACCATAAGTCAGAAGAGTTCAGGACCACCACTGGTGTAAGACAAGGTGATATCCTATCACCTTACCTCTTCATACTCCTTATGGACGATGTCATCAAGGCATGTAAGGAGAGAACAAGAAAGTATTCAGTGGGGTACTGGAAGATGAGACAGGTCTATATTTCAGAGCTGGCATTTGCTGATGGTGTTGCCCTGATTGCTAAATCAGAGGCACATCTCCAATCCAACCTGCAAGTCTGGAAGGAAGAGCTGGAGAAGAGAGGGATGGTCATAAGCAGCTCTAAAACAAAATCCATGGTGATATCACGAGAAGAAAGAAGACATCAGATTAAGCTGGGAGAACAGGTCCTGGAGCAGGTTGACCACTTTAAATACCTCGGAGCTATTATAGACCGAAAGAGAGGCATCAAAGAAGAGTTGGCCACTCAAAAAGCAGCAGCTGGGAGACTTTTTCAGGCCATAAATCGAGGATTCCTCAGCAAGAGAGAGGTTGGTAAGAAAACGAAGATGGCTGTATACCGCTCCACCTATGTCCCAGTCTTGACATATGGATGCGAGTCATGGGCAATGACTACAACCCATAAACGCCAGATCCAAACCTCAGAAATGAGGTATCTGAGGAAGGTGGTTGAAGTAACAAGAAGAGACATGGTACGCAACCAGACGATACGTCAAGGCCTTAAATCCTACCCCCCTGCAGACCCAAGTAGAACAGTCCCAATTACGATGGTTTGGCCATGTCTGCAGAATGGGAGAAGATCGGCTACCACGACAAGCATGAGAAACAAAGAGCCAAGGATCCAGACCCCGAGGACGACCCAGAGTCCGCTGGGAGGACAACATTAGACAATCTTTGAAGGACCGAGGACTAGAATGGAACCAGGCCAGGGGGAAGACAGCCGATAGGATAGTCTGGCGCTCTCTCTTCCAAACCTCTACACCTCACGGTAGAAGGGGAATGACTAAGTAAGTAAGTATGTTGTGTATAAGAGATGTCCTGAGGTGCTCAAACAAACCCATCTTGTAAGCAAAGAATGAAGGAAGGCGAGAGGAGTCAACATCCCAAAATTCCACAGACATCAGTTAGTTCAGGCCAATCTCACTACTTAATGTGGAAGGGAAGATATTCGTCTCTGTGATGACTAAAAGGCTTACCACATACCTCCTGGAAAATGGATACATTGACACTACCATCCAGAAAGGAGATATCCCAGGGTATCTAGAGCATGCTACAATGATCTGGGAAGCAATTCAAAAGGCAAAGTCTGGGACCCCAAGATGCAGCAATAGTGAATGCAGTCAGCGACCCATAGCTTGACTGCTTGCATCAGGATCAGCGAACCAGAGCTGGTCAAGACCGTACTCCACCTCCACGTGGTGGTCCTGGAAACAGTCTGCAGCAGTGCAGTCTGGCTGAGCGAGTACGGATCGCAATGGGAAGGCAAACCCGGTCCCTAAAAAATGCCGTGCTGACGTCGGATGTGTCGACCGAAAGGTGCAGATATCACAGCTACGGCGTAAACAGACACAATGCAACCACCGTCCTTTTCAGGGCGAACGAGGAAGAAGAAGAAGAAAAGGCAAAGTCTGACAACAAATCTCCATGTAATCTGGTTGGATCTAGCAAATGCTTATGGATCTGTTCCACACCAGATGTTGTGGAAGGCCCTGGAAATGTCCATGTTCCACAAGAAATTGCAGCAATGCTGAAGCTGTATTTCGCAGGGCTCTCTGTTCAGATTTTCAACCAGAGAGTACACAACGAAGTGGATTGACATACAAGTTAGAATTGCGATGGGATGTACCATCTCTTTGATACTATTTGTATTGGCTGTGCAGGTAATCCTTAATGTGGCTGAAGGTGTTGCAATAGGCCCAAAGCTCAGTGGAATGTGTCATGCCACTGCTCAAAGCATTCATGGATGACACAACAATTCTGACATCAGATGAACACTAGGCCCGTAGAATGTTAGCACACCTGGATGAACTAGTCAGCTGGGGCAGAATGAGCTTCAAACCTAAGAGTCAAGAAGCCTATCAGTTAAGGAGAGGGACGATAGCGGAGGTCACATTCATCTCGTTGAGGAACCTGTTAAAAGTCTTGGCAGGATGTGCAGTGCCTCATTAAACACTCGAAGGCAGTGCAACAGACAATAGAAATGGCAGACAGAGGACTACAGATCATAGACCAAAGCAGATTCCTAGGAAAGTTCAAAATGTGGTGCCTCCAGTTTATGTTGATACCTAAATTGCTGTGGCCACTGCTTATATACGAAATAAGCACCAGTATAGTGGAAGCTATAGAGCAGAAGGTCAACAAGTTCATGAGGAAATGGCTAGGGGTACCACCAGGTCTGTCAGATATAGCACTGTACTGTAAAGAATCAAAGCTTGTGCTTCCCTTCAAGTCAGTTGTTGAAGAGTACAAAGTGGGAAAGGCAAGGCTCACAATGATGCTGCGCGAGTCAGCAGATGACATGGTTAAGTCCATTCAACCCACACTGAACACGGGAAGGAAGTGGAAAGTGAAAGAAGCTGTTGATGCTGCCCAAGAGTCGCTCAAGCTGAGGGAGGTAATCGGATACACACAGATGAATAGACAGGGATTTGGCCATGGAGATATCTGCTGGTGGTCCAAGGCATCAAGCAGGGATCACAGAAACATGGTAATTCAGGAGATACAAGGAGCTGAGAATGACAAGAGGATGGTTAAAGCGGTGCTGCAGGCTCAACAAGGCCAATGGTCTACATGGGAAGGAGCCCTGCAAAGGTCCTTGACATGGAATGATATATGGCAAATGGCACCTCTTAGACTCAGCTTCATTATTAGATCAATGTAAGACCTGCCATCGGCCACAAACCTTGTGAGATGGGGAAAGTCGGATGATGATCAATGCCCCCTGTGCCATGAGAGGCAAACACTTGAGCATGTGCTCTCAGCTTGCAAGGTGTCATTAGGGCAAGGGCACCACAACAAAGTGCTAAATGAGCTGGCTGCGACAATAGACCTGGCAACGGTGAAGGCGAATAGCAAAGTCATGCCGAGCACCGCAAATACATACTTTCTGAGAGCAGGAAAGTCAGTACACCCCAAACCGAGTAAATCAGGTAGCAGTTTACCATCTCTTCTTGACTTTGCAAATGACTGGAGATGAATGTAGACCTACCTGGGCAAGGGACACATCCAGAGTGTATCAGAAAATCTCGAAGATGGCCAGATATAGTGCTGCATTCTTCATCATCGCATCAGGTTATATTGATTGAACTGACCGTACCATTTGAATCCAGATTGGACAAGCAACTTGTGTTCAAAGCGGCCAAGTATAATGATCTGGCTGCTGACCTGAGACACGATGGACTCACTGCAAGGGTCATGGCTGTTGAGGTGGTTACAAGAGGGCTCGTGGTTGCCTCAGTGAAGTATCTATTGAAACTGTTGGGGCTGAGGGGACAGTCGAGAACAAGAGCACTGAAGAGGCTCAGTGAAACTGCGGAAAAGGCATGTGCTAGTCGTGGAATAACTGTAACGGGCTATGGAACTCGAGACAGTAAACTCTAGCCCCTCCTGCGGCACAGGAAACATCCAGCAAATTGCAAAATTTTTCTAAGTTCGCATTACATTGAGTTTATCGTTGCATTTGTGAAAGAGTGGTGGCCTACAGGTAACCTGCGGTGTATTATATGGGGTGTAGGGTGCAGGTAGATTTCAGTTGCCAGCTTGCAGTGGCTTTACGCCTCGTCGGTTTCTCGAAGGTGTGTCAGTCCCTGGTCGTGGTGTGCTGTGGAACGACCGCAATGGGCAATGGAAATCAGGACAACAATTTGTGTTCAACATAGATGTTACTTTCACTATTGCCTCCGGCTGGCGGAAAAGTGTGGATTTTAAAGCTGCAAGGTGGAGTGGGTTCAATTTTCTATACAAACAACAGGAGGCTGACACTTGGGAGCCATGACTCAGGTGGGCCGCTGCCCCCCCCCCCCCCCCCCCCCCCCCCCATATCCCAGAGTGTAAAGGAGAGTAAGGGGCTGAAACACTTGTTTGACGGGAGACTACTTCTGATGATCAGATTGCCTCTTGTTGTATCGCTCTGTATAGAGTTTCCTGTCATGAGCATATTATAAATTTTGTAACATGATGTTTCAACAGAGGATGACATTTGCAATCCAGATTGGCATTCAACTCTGTCTGTCTAATATGGAACTCTATGCAGCTGTTTCCAAGGAAAATACAATCAGGCATACAATCTGTCATGTTCTGTGGCTCAGAAATATTGCATGTCACCAAGGAAATCACATCCAAACACCAGGCATGCACCAACATATGTCTCCATTGTATTCTGTTCATCAGATGGCCAGATGTAATAACAAACACAGACCTGTGAAACACAACCAGACAAAAATCAATACACCAGAAGTTTTAAGAAAGTGGAGGGCAGGAGGTGCCCACAAGAAGCAACCAGACAATATAAGCTGACTAGAATCTGCAGGGGAAAAAAAAATGGGGACGCCTAAGAGAATTTGGAGAAGAATGGTGAAAGAGGAAGCTAGGGCAAAATGGATCTTCTGGGGCAGAGTTTTAAAAAGTCAGCCTCGAAATTTGTGGAAAGCAGACAGGACAAAGAATGAATGAATGACATTTACAATGTATATAGATAGTGCCAACGAAGTAAATTTGTAACTCTGCTAGTGTTTCTTTCTTGTTTTCGTAAATCTGTTGTTTATGCTGAAAATGTCACAGATGGTGTTAATTATAAAGAAACCAAAATATTTTCGAATTGTTTTCATTTGGATTTTTTTTTTTTTTTTAGTAATTTTCAGTGTTCACAAAATTGCTCAATGATGACGTGTCCTGTTTTGTAAAGCTAGATAACTAACAGTGAAACTGTCCTAATATTTAAACTAGTAGCTATGTTTGTGCTGTGTATTCTTTGTTCATGTGCCATGCCAACTGGCTTGAGTAATTATGACCCTCCACAGGTTCTTATCTTTTGTGCTGTTATTGTTTTTGTCATATTTCTCCTTTCCTTACGTCATCCTTTTTAATCAATAAAAGTGGCTTCTGTCCACAACTACACAGGTGCTTATATGAAAGTGGCTTCCCCTTGCCTTCTATTAATTTCTTTTTAAGGCAAGCTCTGTTGCCTTTGAGTGAACAGTCAAAACCACGGTGGGACTTTGAGATTTATGTCATTCTTTTCTCGGCAAGTTCCATTTCACAGAGTTGTATAAATGTTATAAAAATATTCTAAGTACAAGTAGTTCTCCCCACACCTCTCATGTCACTTCAATAGCCAACAGCTGCTTATTATTATTTGCAGCTAACCTCTATGCATTATGATATTTCCACCATTTACTTCAAGTGCATTGAAATCATCTTATGATCTACAGTTATTAAAAGTCATTTTTGATTAAATTACATTACACCATTTTTTTTATAACATTCTGTATTGATTACATTTTTTATGACTTGATTTCCTCTTCCCATTTTCATTTGTCATATTTGTATGCATTTATTATTTTCTGTAGTCCGTGAGGATTCTGGTGTGTACATTGCCAGATTCAAAATTGCTGACAGGGTACAGCCATATGATTGTGATGTTCAGTATAATGGTAAGCCTTAGTTGTGTACATTCATCCTCTGCATACTAATTGTCTAAGTGAAATGTCCTGTAACGAACAATGAAAACATTTTGCCAGCTTTTAGGAAAAATACAGAAAAGTCGCACAATTGAGCATCCATGAAAAGAGCACGAATGACTTGCATTCTTTTCATCAGACATTTTGGAAAAATATTTAACAGTACACACTTTACCATGAAATCTAAATTGAACACCCGTTAACTCTTTGACTCCATAATTGTTTTCCACCCTGTGCCATAATTATTTTTTGAAGGATTCTAAATGGTGAAGTGTACTGTCTTTTAGTGTAAATTTTATGTTAATCTTTTTTTGTGAACATGAACTTATTATATACCAAACTGTAGGAAAATGGATAGAGAATTTTAATATATAATGTCTTTGGTAGTACTATTAACACAAGTGTGTTCGGTATACTTAAAACATTTTGCATGTAAAATTGAAAAACACTAAAAAGTTAACTGTAGAATACGATCTTACCAAAGACAAATTACTGTTGTAGACAATAAAACTTTCTTTTTAGTCTTCAAACGTCAAGTTAATCCATATACAAAGTAAAAAAAACATTGCTTATGGCCACAATTAGTACATTTAGTGTTATTCACACCAGTTTTTCTGTGGTCCCTTGTAAGAAAAAAATAAATTATGCAATTGTGCATTATGTAATTTTCAAACAAATAAAGAAGAATGTCATATTAAAACCTTTTTACACTTGTTTAATGTTTTAATAGTAACCCTAGCTTCATCTTCTACCTAGGACTAGTGATTAGATGTTACAGTAGGTCTAGTTTTGTTGCTTCTTGATCGGCCAGAATATGACTACACCCACCCATCAACTAAATCTAATGTGTCTAGCTTTTCTGCACCGATTCCGTATTTTGACAACAAACTGACTACCAAACAATCATCATCAATGTCAGCAATGTTTCAAAGTAGTTTGACACAATCTTTTGCTTAGGAGACTTAGAAATTGTAAATATAAAGCGTGACATATTTCTCTAGCAATAAAAATGCAAACACGCGAATCATCACACAAATTGTGATAATAACGTCAAAACATGCACATGTGCTGCTTAACTACAGTCAAATTAGTTGTTTAAATAGTAACGGAAGTCATTCTACGAGTTTTAAAATATGAACTTCATTAAATTGACGATTTTTGGGGTTTATTCATGATAAACTAAAAACAACACACTGAGCGTTGCACTGGCACGGCGCGTTGAATTTTGCAACGCTCAGAGCGTTCATCTGGAGTCAAAAAGTTAACAGAGCTCGCACGCTTTTCAATTTTGTTCATGGTTCATTGACCATAAAGATCCAGTGAAGTTGAAATGGGATGGCAAGGAATGAAATTTTTTTTTTAATTGTTTCCCGCTATTACTCGAGGCTAAATCTCCGGTTAATATGTCTAACCTGAGACTGATTTTACGTGAGCATCCCTTTTTTCCCTATACAGTGACAGGTGTCCTCTCGTCATTCAGGCAGATACTCGCCGATTTCGGAGGTACCCATTAGAGCTGGGTCGGCTCAGAAGCCGTTCAGGTTATTCCAGTCCCTGGTTGACGACACTCTTTCAAATGTATTCGCCAGGGTTCGAATTATTCCAGTCCAAGTCCCAGTCGTTGACGCTACTTAAAATGTTCTCGCCAGGGCTCGAGCCTGGATTACCCGATCACCAGCACAGTGTGGTAACCATTACACCAGCGCAGCTCCCAAAAAGGAATGAAATGACTGCAGGAAAAATAATGCCTGATATCAGCAGAAGGAGCTCACCATAATTCATTCCTTCATATTTTTGGCATGTTACTTGCTGGTGTGAGGATAATTAGGATTTTGAGAACACTATGAAAGAATCTCTTGTGCACTGAAAAGATCAGTGGGTCACAAAGCAAAAATGGCAAAGTGTGTGGCATACTAGAGGCATATCGGGGCATAGAAATATGTAATGGCTGGCCACCGGGAAAAAGATTGGGGCCTTACAACATAAATATCCTGAAGAATGTATTGTACCCACAACAAAAGATGACAGATGTGAAACAGAAATCAAGAGGAGAATAGGAATGGCCAAAGCTCATTCACTGGCATGAGTCAAAAACTAACATCTAAACAGTTAACTCACAGATTAAAACTGAGTTTCATCACGTTTTATATATATTCTTCATTACTGTATGGTGCAGAAACATGGACAATGGACAAGCAGTTGGAAGAAAGAATTGAGGTCTATGAGTTGTGGATATGTACAATAATGTGACACATCTCATGAAAAGAGAAGAAAACAAATAAAAAGGTCCCAGAAGACCTAGGAATGAAAAGTTTTTTTAGCCACCGTGGTATAGTGTGCTTTGTAAAAATTCCAGAGTAAGTAATTGACGCTGGTCGATGGAACGGGCCAGCATAAATTTGATTCATAAGTATTTGGAGAATGTCTTCTTCTTTCATCTTGGATCCTTAGCTTCTGACTGTCCATTGCATGTTTTGTTGTTGCTTTTTTTTTTTGCATCATTCTGACACCTCCACCATGTCAGTTATCTTTTTTTTGTGTGTGTGGTTGTGTTACATCGTTCTCTTATCTATGCATTGTGTTACTTTGTTGTTCTGTTCCTTATTGCAGTTTTCAGCTCTTCTTGACACATTACATTCATTTTATTTTGAACATCGTGATAATCAAATATTAATGTTTTTTTGTTTTTTTTTTAAATCCAGCTGGACCGTTGGTTCTGGACTTTGAAAAGTCCATGAACCTCATTGAAGGTGATGACTTAGACCTGCATTGTGTAATTAAAGGCCATCCTTACGCTGCTGTCACATGGTACAAGGATCAGAAGATCATGAATGGTTCTCAGGGTGGCAGTAGTCGTGTGATCTTCAGCAACCTGTATGGCCATCAGAATGCACGTTTGTTTATCAGACGTGTGGAGTTTTATGATGCTGGAGACTACACTTGTGAAGCCTTCTCTGCCTTATTTGAAAACGATACTCAATCAAAAACAATCACAGTGAGAGTGAAAGGTAATCCTGGTTTATGTTCTAAGTTGGTTATTCTTCTGTTAATTTTCTCAAGATAAGTTGGTTATTCTGTTTATTTTCTCAAGTCAAGTTGGTTATTCTTCAAGTTGTTTTCTCAAGTTGGTTATTCTTCTATTTGTTGTCTCAAGTTTGGTGCAGCAGATGTTACAGCGATCATAATAAAAACAAGTTATCCAGCTGGTTTTAGTTTTGTGCTGTATGCTATTCTATCTATCTCACCTCTGGGTTTTTATTTTGTATTTTGCATTAAGCATCCTTAACTGGTAAGACTTTGTGACGAATCTTCAAAAAATCAGCATTGTGAAATATTAGTATCAGAAAAAGAGGCATTGTAAAATATTAGTATCAGAAACAAAATCTTTTAAAGACCCTTGTTGTGGTGAAGAATGTTGTTGAAATAGATCATTTTTGTGAAAGTCTGCATATTTTTGAAGATATATCTGAATGCATTTTGCATGTTTTTTATGATCATTTTTACTTGGCATCCTATACCATTTGATAGGAGAGGAGTGGAAGGTTCATAAAATGTACAAAATCTAAACTTGGAGTAATTATGTCAGTTTATTTCCCGTGGTCTCTTGTGTTGTTAGTTTCTTCCCATGCCCTTTGGTCGATTTGTAGAGACGTTTCTCTTATTTTCTTCTTTTTCTTTTTTAGTTCACCAGCTTATACCTCTAATTTTTCTCTTCTCATGTGTTCAGAAAACTTTGACTGTCTGCATCTATCATGTTAATTGATTAACCCTTTCAGCACCAGTATGACGTACGCCGTACGGCATAAATCTTTACAATATTTGTCGCTATGTCGTACGCCGTACGTCACGGAAGTAGCGCGATTTCTCGTTCCAATTCACCTATATGACGTACGCCGCACGTCATATTTTAAAAGCACCAGAACTCTTCTGTTTACAAACGTATTGGCAATTGCTGGGCATAATCGGATTCAGCATTGAAAAATCTGGCCACTAAGCTTGAAACGAACAAAATATTTTACTGCTAGCGAATATAGTAGAACTAATAATAGCGATTTTACAAAAGCGAAAGTTCACAAACATGGACGCTGCCGAACCATAAACATCTGGTGTAAAAACAGCACGAAAATTACACTAAACCTAACCCTAACTCAATACATGTATTATACATACTCGACGGCACTAAAGGTAAAGATTACCCAGATTCAGAGTATGTGTAGTCTAGTTCAGAATCAGACTGATGTAGATTTAGATTTGGAGCAAAGTGATAGTGAACGGCTTGCTAAAACAAGGAAAGTGAATGACAGTGAAAGGCTTGCTAAAACGAGGAAATTGATTGATAGTGTTAGTAGTAACATTCAATCTAGATCTAGTTCACTCAGTTTAGATCAAAATAATTCATCAGTGAAAGGAAAGGCAGTGAAAACAAGATCTGCACCTAAACAAGGAAAGAAAATGTCGAGATCTAGACCTTGGAATAAAAAAAATGAAAAAAAAATTGATGAGGAAGAACGTCACCTAAAAGACCCTGGTAACCAGAGGCAGGGGAAGAAAATAATGTAGATGCAAATGTAAGTCATGAAGGAGACAAGAGAACCATGCTGCCCAGCCTGAGTTTACAGCACAGTCTGGTCTACTCTTTGATCATACTGATTATGAATGCCATGATTTCATGAATGAGTTTCTGAATGAAAACTTTTAGATACTAACAGTGAATGAGACAAACAGCAAGCCGGGTTTGTGCCTTGGGGAATGCTTTGAAACTGACCACACTCAGCCCAACCTGTAACTGTAAAAATGTCAGCAAACTCAAGAAAACAAGTGCCAGCAGTGTTTCCACGTTCTTTTATCATAATAAAATGAAAACAACAAAGCTTTTGTGGCTCATACAAATAATTTTTGTTTATTTTTCTCTCAATTTTCATTTATGTACTTACCCTGTGACCTTGACCTAGACTTATATTGGCCTTGATTAGCATATTCTGAAACTTTGTTTTATGCTCTTTCATAATATATATACTTTTAATATGTTTCCTTTTACGATAAACTGTTTACAGTCAAATTAAAAATATGACCCCTAAAATTACAATTATCCTGTCGTTCAGGGGAACGAACTAAGCTGAAAATGGTGTTGTCATTTGGAATGAAAAACTCGCGGTGGCGAAGGGGTTAAGTTTCTTCTGTTTCTTTTCACTGAGAACTTTTTTTTTGCCGTTCTACCTGTCTGAGATATCTAACAAATCACATCTTTACCTCATTCAGTTTTCTTCCCATCTTTTGGTTTGCTACAGGGGTTGATTAGTTTTCTAAAATTCTTGGCACCAGATGGACAATACTTGAAGGGCCCAAAACCCAGCTGCTATCATTCATAACCTGTACAACTACCACTAGAAGACAGAAAGGGATAAGAACAATGGACTCATTTCACTAGATTCATAGGCAATAAAAGACCGTCCTTTTCCGCCTGAGAACTGACCTGCATATTAATAGGCAACTCTATCGCCTCAGGATATCTCACACTAATGAATGTCCATGTGGAACTGGAATGCAGACCCCTGAACACATGCTCCAGAACTGACCAGACCACAATAACTGGCCAGTGGGTGCAGAGTTGAGGCTGAAGCTGCAAGGATGTGGAAAAGACTGGACTTTGTCCTGGTGACTGGCCTGCAGATTTAGCATGACTAACAAACGTGAAATCAGAAGAAGACACTGTTTTTGAGACATGCAGACTTTAAACAAACTGTAAAGCGTATAATCAGTCTAAGATAACCTTTCACAGACTTTAGCTAATCCCACTTTAATTGGAATAGGCAACCCTACAAACAATCCTCAGTCCGATTCACCAGTAGTATGGTTAAGACATAGCTATGGCATTTTCGTGAACCATACTTTTAAAAATCCATCTGTGCTGTGGCTTCAAATATTATGAATGAATATTCTAGACCCTTTCACTGCTGCTGAGTCTGGAGAGAAAGACGTTTTCAGATGCCTCACAGCCAAACGAATAGGAATGGAAATTCTTTAGACCTGCTTCTGTTTTATTTACCATATCTGCATGAGGTGAATTCTTATTTAAGCCTGACTACATTCTCATATAATTTGGAAGAGTGAATCTAGTGTAGAAGTTCACTTGTTTGGAAGACTGAATCCGGTCTAGAAGTTTGGAAGACTGAATCTGGTCTAGAATTTCACTATTTTGAAAGAGTGAATCTTGTCTAGAAGTTCACTAGTTTGGAAGACTGGTCCAAAAGTTCACTAGTTTTGGAAGACTGAATCTGGTCTAGAAGTTCACTAGTCTGGAAGACTGGTCTTGAATCTCACTAGTTTGGGAGACTGGTCTTGAAGTTCACTAGTTTGGAAGACTGGTCTTGAAGTTCACTAGTTTGGAAGAATGGTCTTGAAGTTCACTAGTTTGGAAGACTAGTCTTGAAGTTCACTACTTTGGAAGACAGGTCTTGAAGTTCACTAGTTTGGAAGACTGGTCTTGAAGTTCACTAATTTTGAAGACTGGTCTTGAAGTTCACTAGTTTGGAAGACTGGTCTTGAATCTCACTAGTTTGGAAGACTGGTCTAGAAGTTCACTAGTTTGGAAGACTAGTCTAGAAGTTCACTAGTTTTTAAGACTGGTTTTGAAGTTCGCTAGTTGGGAAGACTGAATCTGGTCTTGAAGTTCACTAGTTTGGATGACTGGTCTTGAAGTTCACTAGTTTGGATGACTGGTCCAAAAATTAGCCCAAAGAAACGTTTGATTTTCAGAATATTTTTATGGTGTTTGGAGTTGTGGACCCATAGTTTGAAAGATGTATATGGTCTAGAAGTTCACTAGTTTGGAAGACTGAATTCAGTCTATACAGTTGCTAATTTGGAAGACTGAATCTGGTGTAGAAGTTCATTAGTTTGAAAGAGTGTATTTGGTCTAGAAATTCACTCCATGGCATCAAAAAGAGAAAGAAAAAAACTGTGCATGCCACTTGTCTGATGGTGTGTTTTCTTCAGCAGTTAAATATGTTCAGATTTAAATGTAAACTATTTCTGACTATATTCCAGGAGTAGGAAAATAAATAACATGGACAATAACAATCAGGTAACACATGCTGAACACTACGAACATAATATTGAAGCATAATCATACAAAGCCCCGTGTAGTTCTCATGGGCGTCTGAATAGACAAAGAAAGAATAGGACTACTGCACCCTCAGGCATGTCGAACAAGGCGTCTGTTACGGGTGCATAGATTTTGGTGTTAATATCTAACATGCACACACTGTAACATCGTACAACTGGAATCAAACTGCAGCGAAGACTGACCAACATTCAAATATTTATTGACGAATTCTTTACACTTGACAATATGATAGCCGTGAAAGTTAACCGTTAGGTTCCAAAGCAGACGATGCATACGTCATACGCTTATTGTTGTTCGTCCATCACGGGTGATGAAGGCCACTCTGTTCATCCAATTATTAAGGAAAATGTTAGGTTAGTCTATGGGTACGAAGGTGACTGATGAGCCCGATGCGGGCCTGGAAAGATCTCGGACAGTGTGAGCAGGGAATGTTTGCTTCATGTGAAGGTTTTATTACACGGTCCTTTCTAGCTTGTCTCCGCTGTTCCGCTGCTGCTCTTCTGGATGATTCGCATGCCGCTGCACCTTTACGAAGAGATGTGCGCCAAGCAGTTCGGTCTTGCACAGCAGCTTCCCATGTGTCTGGGTTTATGTCAAAGGTTTTCAATGACGTCTTTAACGTGTCTTTGAAGCGCTTCTTTTGGCCACCATGGGAGCGTTTACCCTTCTGCATCTCACCATAAAAGAGTATTTTTGGCAGTCGATGGTCTGGCATGCGGACTACATGACCTGCCCAGCGAATCTGTGACTGCATCAGAATAGTATCAATACTAGGGATACCAGCTCTGTCAAGAACGGCGGTATCCGGGATCTTGTTTTGCCATTTGATGTTCATTATCTTCCTGAGACAGACTGTATGGAAGTGGTTTAGCTTCTTTACGTGGCGCCTGTATACAGTCCACATTTCACATGCATATAGCAGCACTGGAAGCACTGCAGCTCTGTACACCTTCAGCTTTGTCTGTAGACTAATGCCACTTCGATGCCAAACGTTGGTGTATAGTCTGCCAAATGTGCTGCTGGCTTTGGAGATCCTGGTGTTCACCTCATCATCAATGACAATGTTCTGGGATAGTGTGCTACCAAGGTATGTGAATCTGTTCACAACATTCAGTTTCTCACCATTAACCTTGATGATTGGCTCAGTATAAACTGTGCCAGGAGCTGGTTGGTACATGATTTCTGTTTTCTTCGTGTTGATGGTAAGCCCAAAGTTGGCGCAGGCTTCGGAGAATCTATCCACACTATGCTGCAGATCAGCCTCTGAGCCAGCATTGAGGGCACAATCATCAGCAAACAGAAGATCTCTGATAGTGTGTGATTTGACCTTGGTTTTTGCTTGAAGCCTACTAAGGTTAAACAATTTTCCATCAATAGGATATCTAATGTCGATTCCTGTGTCCCCGTCTCTAAAAGCATCAGTCAGCATAGCAGAAAACATGATGCTGAACAGAGTCGGTGCAAGTACGCACCCTTGTTTAACTCCATTTGAGACGGGGAAAGGCTCTGATAGCTCACCGTTTTCCTGAACTCTAGCCTGCATTCCATCATGCAGTTGCTGCACTATTGTGATAAATTTCTTTGGGCAGCCGTATTTTGCCATGATCTTCCATAGACCCTCTCTACTGACCGTGTCGAACGCCTTTGTCAAGTTGATAAAAGCTGTGTACAGGTCACAGTGCTGTTCTTGGCATTTTTCTTGTAGCTGTCTTGCAGCGAACACCATATCTGTGGTTCCACGTTCTTTCCGGAATCCACACTGACTTTCAGGTAAAAGACCTTTGTCAAGATGAGCCGTAAGGCGATTCAAAAGGATTCTGGCGAATATCTTTCCAGTGATTGATAAAAGAGAGATGCCTCAATGATTGTTACAGTCTTGGCGATTACCTTTACGTTTATATAGATGTATAATTGATGCATCTTTGAGATCGTGTGGGATGGTTTCACTCTGCCACATTTGCTGGAAGATCATGTGAAGTTTCTCTATCAGAACTGCACCGCCATCTTTATAAACCTCAACAGGAATTGAATCGGAGCCGGGGGCCTTTCCACTAGACAGTTGACGAATCGCTTTTTTTAGTTTCCTCCAGAGTTGGTACATCATCTAATGCTTCATTTATAGGAATTTGGGGCAGGCGGATGATGGCTGGTTGAGAATATTATTAAAATGTTCAACCCAGCGTTGGAGCATTTTTTCCTTGTCTGTAATTATTTTTTTTCCATCTGCATTAAGGAGGGGAAATGATCCTGATGATGTTGGACCATAGACCGCTTATTACCGTATACGTCATACTTTAAATAAATAGTGCGCTATTCAACATCAGTGCGTTATCGTGCCATCACATCTTGCGCACAGCTATATCTTCCTACAGAGCAAACACCTGTGTGCAAGAATGAGGTATAACAGCGACTATAGTGCGTTTCAAAAAGGTCGGTCGACGATTGACTTCAAATATCTCCATATTCCTTGCACTGATAAACATGATTTTTTGCATGTAGTCTTATATTTTCAATGTCCCAAAGGTTTTATAAAATTAAATGTTGTAGGTAGTGTGCTTTTCTTGCAACGGCTAATTCCTTTGATCTTTTTTAACGAAGTAATTATTTTGTCCTGGAAGAAAATAATTTACTGTAAATGAAGGAAGTTGCGTATTTTCGGCATAGGCGTCTATACAATTCGAATGTTAGAGGGGTTTGTTAACTGATTACTACGTGAGGTCCTTTTTTATTTCTTCGAAATATTTGAGAGAATAATAACGCCTATTCGTTGTAAATGTTACTTTTTATACTAAAACGTGAATGGATGCATGAAGAGGTGAAAGTACTGTGTATGTTAAAAATAGTAGTGAAATCGCAGAGATAAAAAGGAAATGAATTGGTTTACCTATACACATAGATGGAGGAGAAAACATATAAAACATATAAGGTATTTACACACTTATTCCGAGTCAGACGAGTCGAACATATTGATGACTATTCTCGGCTGAACGAACGACAGTCCATCTTTTTTCCTATAGTCATTTTCCTCTTTTAAGATATGATCTTCATATTTACACCAATAATCTTTGTCTATCTGCGAGAGGGCGGCATATGTTAGTTCTTTCATATTGCATAGTTTGAAAGTTTTATTTTCAGCTGCCACCTGTCCTTTAACTTTTGCCCAAACGAGTTCAATTGGGTTTAAATGTGAATGATAAGGTGGCAGTCTCAAACACGTATGACCATGAAGTTGAATCAACTTGTCTATATGGAAGATCTTGGTCTTATGTGATTTCTTAACAAGGGACAGTAATTCATGTTTCAGAAACCCCTCGTTAAATGGAATGTCTTCTTTTTTGAGCCAAATCTTTATAGCATCTTTTGTACTCGTAGATGTCGGGATTTTGTCTTCTTCTGCCACAGCGTTGTAGTATGATGCGTTGTCCATTATCAGACAGGATGGTCTGTCTAGGGACGGAAGAAGAGTATTTTCAATCCACTCTTTAAATATGTTACCGTTCATCTCGGTATGATAGTCCCGGTTGTCCGTATAATTGGAAGTGACAATAAGTTCAGCGTTCTTCTAATCACACCCATGTCAAAACTATCTACTACTTCCTTTCTTCCTTGCGTCCTGGTATTGATTGAACTGAGAATTCCATTAGATTTGAGTAATTGATAAAATGAGCGTTTACTTAAACCCAAAGCGTGAATAGTTCTCTTTTCAGGATTTGAGAGACTCCGATACAGTTTACCACGCTTAGCTTCTCTGCAGAAAAAAATGTCCCCCTTGGGACACAGCGATCATTAGGTCATATGCAAAGTTGCAACAATTACGATCAAGTGGTTGCAGAGATGTTGAATATTAACTCTTTCAGTCCCAAGCAAAAAAGTGGGTTTGGCCGAAGCAAAAATTGCCACCCCAGTGCGTTTTTATTGTTGTTTGGAAATAATTTTTTAAAATGTTCAGATGCATAAATAACTTTGTTGTTGTATATGAAACTGAAGGTAATTGGATGTACTTTACTCTTGTGCTACAAGTATAAAAGCTTTCATTGAAAAATGATTAATTATTCAAGGTAAAATGGAGGATATGCGCTTAAAAAAAATGATTAGTTATTCAAGGTAAAATGGAGGATATGCGCTTAAAAAAATCGCTTTAAAAATCTAAAATAAATATCTCAAAACAGAAACACATTCACTCTTAAACACGTGCGGTATTTAAAAGAATGTACTTGCAATCGGAAATGACTTTGTGGGTAGTTATAATTAGAAACAGTCTCAAACAGAGGCACATATACTAAAGGCTTTTTAAAGTCGATTGGGCCAAGCGCGTCTAACCCCTGAGCCTTTATAAAGTCGATTGGGACTTAAAGAGTTAAACAGCGACAAACATTGTGAAACGCACTATAATATGAGTTTGTTTGTGAAACTGACAAAACAAATTGGCACAGAAACCACAGTTGCAAGAGCATGAGACTGATAGATACATGCTTCCTGCATCACACAGGAAAATGATGATAATCATATACGGGGGGAAGAATGCTCTCCAAATATGTAGAGATAAAATACTGGGCTGTGGTTCTGGGCTGTCACATTCTACACAGAGCCACTTCTCAGCTTCACTTGCCCATCACCAAAGTGAGATCCTCCTGCATACCAGGTAAAGTGTGGGGCTCAAGTGACTTCCAAGTTTAGTGTGCAATGCTGTATTCTAAACATGTTTCACCACAGGGGGAATCCCTGGAAGTGCGTGGATTATGTCAAGAGTCAATGAGGGTGCAATTAGCCCCACTGACTGGTTCACTTCTACATTTGAGTACTGTAGCATTGTGCTTAGCTGGTGGTCAAATAAGGACGACTCCAGATATGCCTTCATGCATAGAGATGAATGGAAGATTTAATATGCATGGATTCTTTTTTGTATTATCAAACTGCTACTGTCTTTTTTTTTTCTCTTGCAACATTATCTGTTGATGCTTTTGTTGCTGAAGCATTCATTTCATGTGGAGCCTTTGAAAAAACAAAATGTTTCCTGTTAATGCTATCAAGCCTGGTAATGCTATCAGCCTGGTAATGCTATCAGCCTGGTAATGCTATCAAGCCTGTTAATGCTATCAAGCCTGGTAATGCTATCAGCCTGGTAATGCTATCAGCCTGGTAATGCTATCAGCCTGGTAATGCTATCAGCCTGGTAATGCTATCAGCCTGGTAATGCTATCAGCCTGGTAATGCTATCAGCCTGGTAATGCTATCAGCCTGGTAATGCTATCAAGCCTGTTAATGCTATCAAGCCTGGTAATGCTATCAGCAGGTTTCCTCAATGTGTTTCCTAGCATCCTCTTCTCATCTCTTGTCCACTGATGCTTGTCCACTGATACTTGTTATCAGTTCCACATTTCTGATCTTGTCATACCACTTCAATCCTTCTATTATATTCAAGCACACATTTATGAAAGTGTAGCTTTTTGGTTGTTGTTGAGCATTACACAAACACAAACATACTGAGCTTGTGTCATGTTAACTGAATTTAACCATTGATAAATGTTGCTCATCTGATTTCTCCACTCCTCAAAGATAAACTGGCAGCACTCTGGCCCTTCTTGGGTATTGTTTGTGAGGTGGTTTTGCTGTGCACCATCATCTTCATCTATGAAAAACGTAGGAGCAAGCAAATTCAGCTGGAGGATAATGCTCATCGAGAAGTGTAAGTGATCCTCAGTTTTTGTTGTTTTGTTTCAACCCCCTTGTTAGCTGTATGAAGGAATCAGTCTGTACTTTGTATGAATATACTAAACATAGTGGAGTCCAGTTATCTGGGTTTAATTCACTGGGCATATAACACAGAAAATAATTCAGCATTGCATAATTAGTAAATTATATGTGAAAGTGAAATATGGGAGCGTGTACAAAGAGTAAATCTAAGTCTACACAGTGGATTACACAAGACAGAACAATAAGATCTTTGGGTGGGTGAAAGGACCAATGGCAAGGTCACTAGTTGGGGATTGCTTGAAAGAACCCAGCAGGTACAAGTGGATCAAGGTGCTGATGTTTGATGAGGGACACATTAAGGAAACCAGCAGATAGCATTACAAGGCAGTCTTTGTTCCTTAACCCAGAATCCAAAATGCTCAGGGACGGCAGTGATTCAGAAATCAAATGTTTTTAGTTAAGGATATTGCCCAAAAATCACCCAAATTAGGATAAGTCTCTCAAATATTGGTTCACAAATCAGCCCAAAAAAACGATTTTCAAAATGGGTTCCAGAACAAGTACTGCCTTGTAATGCTTCCACATTGCTCAGACGATGGCCATCCTTTGTGCAGTGCCCCAGTTCTGGTTCATTCAATGCATCTCTGCCTCTTCAGTTCTCCGCCAAGTTGTTTTTGGTCGGCCTCTCTTTCGCTTTCCTTCAGGGGTCCTTAGCATAGCTGTTCTTGTGATGGCGTCAGGGTCTCTTCTGAGGACGTGGCCAACCCAACTACCGCGTCTGCCAGTCATGATGGTGTGCATGTCCTTTTAGTTGCTTCAAGTAAGCAGTTCTTGGTTGGTGATGGTACTCGGCCAAAAGATTATGAGAATTTTCCTTAGGCTGATTGTGTAGAAAGAGGACAATTTCGATATTTCCTTCTCTGTTCCTCTCCAGCATTTCGCACCAAAGAGAAGCACAGAAAGTACACAGCTCTCATATAATCTTAATTTGGTGTTTGTGCTGTACTGAAAGGATGTTTAGACTAGCAAAAGCTGTTCTTGCTTTATTCATTCTGTTGTTGATGTCTTTGCTTGTTCTGCCTTCTGGTGTTACTATTCATCAGTCAATACCCTTTAGCTCCCCAAGGAGCATAGGCCTTCAACAAACACATGCCAAGTCCTTCTGTCCTGTGCCATCCGCCCAATTTCCACACTGTTTGCTGCATTTATTCTCATAATCTTTATCTTTTCACCCTATTGTTATGACCTCTCATCAAGTATGTTAATTTTGTCTTACATTTGGTTACAGTTATGGCACAGAAGAGGTAAGGTTTCAACAAAATCTAAATAATCAAGCTGTTTCGAATGAACTAATGTATCCTAACTGTAACCCACCCAAGGTTGAACAGAGGACAGAGTATGTTTCCCCATCAACTGAAAACAAACATGCATAGAAACTTACTTAGTCATTCCTCTCCTACTTTGGTGTGTAGAGGTTTGTCAGAGAGAGCTCCATGCCATCCTATCAGCTGTCTTCCTTTTGGCCTGGTTCCAATCCAGTTCTCAGTCCTTCAGAGACTATCTGATGTTGTCCTCCCAGCCAGCAAACCATCAGTCGTCCTGGAGGTCTGGATCCCTGGCTTTTGGTTTCCCTATTTGCCATATAAAAACAAACAAAATAAAATTCTCGAAACAAACTGAGCACCACATAAAAAATCTAGGCTTGGCTCAGGTCACATGACCAACCTGTTCTGAGTACCGCCTTTACTGGAATCTAATGCAATTGAATACTGTGCAGCAACATATTTCCCACAGTGACAGGTATAAACAACTACTAGTTTATATGGTGCCATATGTTATCAGGCCATAGTGGCAAATACCAAAACCATGACGATAATCGTCACCATAATACATTCGAGGGGTTGAAGAAAGTTATCTAAAGAGTGTACACTGAAGTTCATTACCATTCTCTTTGATTTATATAGTTCTAACAACAACAACTGCAATGTCCAAGAAGACAAATAATGAATCTGAGGTAAGACTATTTTCAAGTTTTCCAAGTACAAGTTGCATTTCTACAATATCATGTTCCTATTTATTTATTTTTTTGTTTCTTGATTTTTATTTAAAAACATTTCGAAAGTTCCTTCAATATTTTTATTCTTACTTTTTTTTCAGATGGTTTTTGTGATTTTGCTTGTTGAGAATTTAGAATACCAGATATATTTTTTTTCTGTTTGAAAAGTATTATGTGAAGTACTGAAGAACTAAGGTCTCAGTTTTTTAATTTGTGTTTGACTGTTATCAGTTTATATTCGGTTAGAAGAGCATATAAATTACTGAAGAAAGTTGATAAACTTAACTAAATGGTCATTTATTCTTTATTTGACTGTGAGAATTTATACAGTGATGTGTGTGTTATACATCCAAGATCATGCAGCAGACATTATGAGCAGGCCACATAGGTTACTTACCTTTATGATCAGTTACATGAAAGTGTTTTTTTTTTTTGTTTGTTGGTTTTTTTTTACCCAAGCTCCAGAATAGATGTCATATTTTTGTTTCCCCACAAGTGAGGTTTGAAAAAACAGGCAGTAGATGTACATAATATTTCAATAAGGTAAAGGTAGTGCCAAAGCTAATAGTGCTGTGAAAGGGCGGTGGGGTGGGTGTGTGTGTGAAGTGTTAAAGACTTCACTATACTAGGCCCAGTTTTATGAGGTAAGGTAACCAGTTTCCTTCCTTACTGCCTGTGCCTTTCCTAACTTTGCCATGAGAGGCAAGCACTCTAGCCATCTGGCAGTCTTCTTCTTTTTTCGTCCTGAAAAGGACGTTGGTTGCGTTGTGTCCGTTTACAGCGAAGCTGCGATATTTGCGCCTTTCGGCCGATACATCCGACTTCAGCGCAGCATTTTTTAGGACCGGGTTTGCCTTCCCTCCGATCCCTACTCTCTCAGCTAGACTGCAGTGATGCAGCCTGTTTCCAGGACCACCACTTGGAGGTGGAGTAGGATCTTGGTCAGCTCTTGTTCGCTGACCCTGACACAAGCAGTCAAGCTATGGGTCGCTTACTGCATTTCTCAATTTTGATGCATCTTAGGTCCCATCTGGCAGTCTGAGGCTCAGGATTTCAGTAGATATATATTATGTATCAGATTCTAGGAAATTTGCTAGAAAAGCCATTAAGTTCTTATGTAGTGTAAAAATATTAAGTGTTTGTCTTGTGAAAAACAGACATTGTTGAAGATAAGTAAATAAATAAATTAATACACAAAGGTATGTTACAGGCACTCGTGGGAAATAAAGTAGAAAACTAGACAACAGAAAAACAATAGAAATAATAGGCTTCAAAGTTATGTAAAGTGGTGCCTAGTTGGCAGAGAGGAAAGTAATGATTCGCTCCCGTGTCTTGTGTATTCTAGCCTATACTGTTAACAGGAAAACTGCAGAAGTGATTGCGTCTATAATTAGTCTGGGTCATCCCTAGGTACATGTCTGGGTTACGAAAGAAGCACTATTTATTGTGGTGCCTAGTTGGTAGAGAGGATAGTAACAATTCGCTTCAGTAGCTAGGCGGTGGTGTCGTTCGGAAGGTCCTGGGTTCGAGTCCCCGTTAAGCCTATCACTTCTATTGTTTTTTTGTTGTCTAGATTTTTACTTCTATATTTCTCACGAGTGCCTGAAACATACCTTTGTGTATTATTTATTTACTATTTACAGGCCTCGGGTTCCCCTCTATTTGTTTAATGAAGAGAAGTAAAATTATTGTCTACTTATACAAGACTATGTTGGCTCTTTTTTATTTCTTGGTAACAAGAGCTACAGAATCTTATGAATAACTAGCTGAAAATTAGCACAGGGCATTTTATCATAAAAATTCTAATTTTTTGTTGGCACGAAGTCGCATAAGGCTGTACTTGTGTACCAATTACGCATTCTGTTCCACTCCTTTTGTATATTTGCCACTGTTTAAAATATCTTACTACTTACTTAGTCGTCCCCCTTCTACCGTGAGGTGTAGAGGTTTGGAAGAGAGAGCGCCATACTATCCATCAGCTGTCTTCCTCCTAGCCTGGTTCCATTCTAGTCCTTGGTCCTTCAGAGTTTAAAATGTGACACGAAATTTGTGAAACACCAATGGAATCAGAAATGTACTATTACCATAATCAGTATCACAAAAATTCATTTAGAATTAATCTGTTGCGGTTTTCACACTGAAGGTCTATGTCTGTAATGTTTATGGCCACATTGTTTGTAAACAAACTACCTAGCAACATTACCAGTTGATATGAATAAGCAAAAATTAAACAACAGCATACTTCTTTCACTGCCAGTTTGAAACAAATTGTCCACAGAAAGTGATTCAGATACTTTAAACCAGCTTATGTGCAGTCATTTTCTAAATTTTATTTGAAATTTGGACTCGAAACCAAGTGGGCATTTCATGTGGCTCCAAAGAAATTCTATAGTTTGACCTAGCACACCAGGCAGCTCATGGGGTTAGAATGAGTTCAAGCCAAGAATATGATTATATAAAGGCATATCTGAAAATATTTGTTAACATTCAAGATGTGGCATACTTTTTTAATCATATATAAAAACAAGAAACAAACAGATATGTACAAATGATCCCAACTTAAGAGATGAAAACTCAAAAATAAGAGTCAGTGGAGATCATATTTCAAGCAGTGGATCTTTCATGGCAATTTTCTGAACTATGCCTGTCCACATTATGAGTAGTACTGGCTGGTATGTGTTAGAATGTTTACTGTCTCATGTCGGACGTGCCAGACACATAACAGTTTAATGTAAAAATCCACGTCTGTTTACAAGATACACAATCAGGTTCAGGATTCCTCGCTCATGTGACCTGCTTAAACTATTATAGCAGCAGCATATTTGTAGACATTGCTGCATCTGATGATGTAGAATAACACTTGTCAGCCCTATCAATTAATTAATAAGATAATAATTAGTTTACTGATGGCACTGAACTGTTCCCACATTTATTTATTTTTTTAAATTAAAATTTTGCTTCGTGTTGGCGAGGCTCATCCCGTACAAACTAGTCGGTTATATTAGGGCGCATGTCCAAATATAAAAGACCTTCAGGTCTTGATTGCGTTCCAACCTGATAAATCCGACTTTGGTCTGGAAACACTTGGCGGGCTTCTATAGCTTAAGTACTTCACACTACTGGCTAATCACATAAACATGCCAGTAGCTTCTTCCTACTTTGTTACTGCCACAGTAAGTGATTAATTGACTAACTGGTCAACCTGCGTTGTTTTAGATAAACCTGCAGTTGAACACTGATTATCCAAACTAATTCATGACAAGGGTTGTTGGGATAACTTGTAATTTTTGATCATTTATAAAAACCTGTTTTTTGGTTTGTTTTTTCATTTACATGACTCTTTTAAATTTCAGTGATGGCACAACTGCAGACAAGAAGGAAGGACTGAGACATCGTAACACCAACAACCCCACAGCTTAAACCCATGGTGACAGTTCCAATAGCACGTCATAGACACAGTTGTCTCCACCTGTTTCACTGGAGCAAATCAACTTCTGTATCATTGATAATTTCTTTTATACGCGAGATCTTACTTGGGCTACTATCAGCAGCACCAGGATGCTTTAAAGATTTTTTCCATTTTGAGAAATAATTGTATTTAGATCCCGAAGAAGGGTACCATATTTTCTTAACTGTATGACATACTTTTCCTTTGCCCAGAAATACTTTTTTTTTTGACTTGATTGTGTGTCTTTAGCATTGTGAATTAACTAAGATTTGTTTACCCTCACTGCATACAAAATAGTTTTCTTTTCACTGGACTTATCTTCTTAGGACATGAAACAGCTTTTTTTCTCTAGAAGTAGTTTGTTTGCTAGCAGATATTTCTAAGCAGGAGGCAGTATTGTTATTATTTTACTGAAGACAAATTTAGTCTACCAAAAGACAATATTTTTTTTATAACACTGTAGATTTAAAATTATAAGATATTTTGGTCTGAGTTCATCAAAGAAAATAAAACATGAATGAAGGCAAATGAATAAGAATTTGGACTAAAAATTAATAAAATATTCTTTCCATGTATTTGTATTTGACATAATTGGTCATGCTACATCTTATGATCCAGGGAACATGGTATCTCTTATTTGTAACAGTAATACACAGTCATACAAGGTGTGTAGTGAAATCGACATTGTTTTTTTCTCCACATTATGTCAAACCTAGTCACAGCCACTACTTTTCCCACACTGCAAAGTTTAATGTCTAAGTATTGTGTGTTACATTTCTATAGTTAAACATAGTCATAGTCACTTCCTCTCCACACTGCAAAATTTAATGTCTAAGTATTGTGTGTCACATTTATAAAGCCCATGTTCTTTACACTTTGATATGTTTAAATACTGCATACAGCACGGATAATCTGAGCACAGTCACCATTGTTGGTGAGGAAAATAACACAGTTTATTATATTAACAGTAACAAAAATGTAGCATAATGGGTTCAGAATCTGGAGCTAGTTTCAGATTAGATCTGTTGTCATCTCCTTATTAAAGGTTGGCTGCAATTGATCTTCTGTCTCTTGCCGTGATGGAACATTCTGAAAGGATCTCTTGATATTATCTTTGCACTTACAGTGCACATTAATTTCAACTTTTCTTTCTATTATCGTTTTCAACAAGGGGTTACTTCTGTTTATATCCAAAATACTTTCTCTCTTTAATTTTTATTTAATTCATTCTCTTGTCATTCCTAGCTTTTCTAGAACTTATTTATTTTATTATAATGAGGTACATCCACATTTCATCTGACTGCATGTTCATTGTGCATGTTTCTCATCATACAGTAATGACGAGTATAATATAACATGATGATTTTTAATTCGTAAATTATTTAACTTCGTGTTGATATCTGTCTCATATTGTTGAATCTGTTTTTGGCCATTCCTACTTGATTTCTGTTTCACATCTGTCATCTAGTTGTTATTATGGGTCCAGAATATGAGAAACTTTTGACCTGTTCTAATATCTTCCAGCATATTCTTAAAGCTGGTGTCTCATCAGTTTTGCAACTTTTATCTGTTTGAAAAGTTTCTGTATGTAGTTGCTAAATAGTCTAGGGGACCGTACGCATCCGTGTCTCAATCCTCTTTTAATATCAGTATATGGTGTAATTCTTGCCAAACCGTACTGTCACAGTTTGTTCCCAGTATAGGCTACTTAGACCTTTAGCACGCTGCGGGCGACATGTGTCGCCAAAAAAAACATTGTTCTGACAGCTGGAGGCACCGTGTGTCGCCTTACGGATTTCATCGTTTCTAGCATGAGGACTTGTGTACACGTGATTTCAGCCCCGGATGTTAAGTTCTAATGTTATTTTCAAGAGAGCTAGCTTCCGTTTCCGATCTTAAAAAAGCGATGGGTGTATCAGCATTTATTTTTTGTAAATTTTTTAAATCGAAATGAATCGGCATCAACATGCAGCCATTTTGCTCTAATTTTATTGGATTCTGACGCCATGCGGTGGGGATAAGATTTTTGAAGCGCTGATATCGTTTTCAGAATATGTTTGATGGCTGAGATGGAAACGAAAGTAAAATGGCCTTTCAAGTATGTATAATGTTAGGGGTTAGGACTAGGAATATCGGAAAGATTTAGAATTTCGGCCGAATGTCACAGCTGACGAGAGCGTTTGTTGCTTTGCTACTGATGATGGGTGTAATGAAAAGATCGTCATTTGATTTGTATTGGTCTATTGGTCAAATGACTTTCATTGAGATGCAAGGGATATGGACCCTTCGTTTGCTATCACATCTAATATGTACACAAACAAATTTTATATCATCAGATTCACCATTCATTTATTTATATAAATTCCAAAAATGATAGCAATTGACCAAGAAACACAAAAACTATAGACATTAAGGGTCACCCACTATAGAAACGGGACGCTGTGAAAAAGAATGCAGCTGCAGGCGAAAATTTTCGCCAAAGAATGCAGCGTGCTAAAGGTTAGTAACCTGTATTGAAACTAGGTTAGTTTTCTGTGAGTGCTGCAAAAAGATTTAGATTTCTTTGTTAATATTTGTTTTGGCCAGTGTATTGTTTGTTTTTCTGCGTATTTATCTTATTTCATTGGCACTGTGATAACAACAGAAACTGCAGATTTATTATTTGTATGGTAGTTATGCAGCAAGCGAATGCAGTTCTAAGGTTTCTGTTTTTCCCCCATCTCTTCACTATATAGTGTGATGAGTGAACATTTAGTCCTTTTTATCTTCCTTTGTGTAGTGCAGGGTTTCTCAACTGGGGTTCCGCAGAACCCTAGGTAGGGTTCCATGAGAGGTTGCTAGAGGCTTCTTGAGAGATTGTGTTTGGAAAAAAAAAGTTTTTGTTAATTTTTTTAAATACTTTTTTTTCCGCAATGTTAGCGTTCGCAGTAGTGCGTAATAGGACCGTGTTCTCTCTTGCACACACCATATTTCATTAGCATCTTGTAGATTAGAAATTTGTGGTAAGACTTTTAAGCCTACTTGGATAAGAATTTTTGTTTTTTAAATGCAAGGAGGAAATTTTTTTTATTTTAAAGGGAAAAACTGAAAGTTCTTTGTACGCTACTGGCTTGCGTTAGAATTGATATAATTTACATGGACAATGAACCACACACAAAAAGAGTAGACTAATAAGCTGGCCAAAATAAACATATTAAAAAATCATCACTAAGGTGCCATGAGCCATAAAAATATTAATTTGTATGCAGGGGTTAGAAAATTATTTCATGGGTTCCTTCAGGATAAAATGGTTGAGGATGGCTGCTATAATGTGTGAAAGTTAATTTATTTTTATTAATAATCATGTTTTCATATTTGTGTGTGAATGCTGTCTTAGATATTTTTTTGTAGGATTAATGTCATAGAAAGGTATGCAAAACACTTTTTGCTCATTAAGTTGTAATGGTTTACTATTTTTTATCTACTAAATAATTTTTTTTATCTTATGTGTGCTGTGGTAAAATTTTACAATTCTTCCTACCAGCTGTGGTTATCTGCCTGGTATGAAGTTGTTTTTATTTTTATTTTATGACCAGTTGTATACTCTCAATATTTTCATAAGGAATTGGTAGCATTTCCAATTGCTTTCAGCAGATAGAATTGAAAAACGGAAAGGGGGAAGAATAAGCCACATCATATTAACAGTACCAACGGGCTGATCACCCGTTTGCCAGTCACTTCGATTACGGAAACAACAGCAAATGGATTGATTTGCCGTTGCCCTAAAGACGCCAATAGGCGTGATGGGAAACAATGGCAAAGAAAACCTATCTGCTGTTGCCCTAAGACGCCACTAGGCATAATGGCCACTGACTGCTTTGACGGTCGGTGGCTAAGGACGGAAGAAGAATATTAACAGTATTATTTTTGTGGCAATAAAGTCAATATATTCACTGTTTCTGTTAGCTTTTATCACATCGCTCACATGAATGCATTTTATTATTGGTGGCAATAACATTTTTTTTTCCCCCATGTGTATTTGTTTTCCACATGTTTAGTCTTGATATTCTAGCTGCACTTTGCATTTAAGAAATTTGAATGATATGTCTAAATCAGTGGTTGGTTCCCAAAGTGGGTGGTAGTTTAAAACGACATGGAACCAGGATCAAAAGAAAGAAGAGACAGTAACAATCAAAATGAGGTAAAGAGAATGGAGGTAGAGGGTGGCTAGACAAAATAAGATGTACCAAAGCATGCAGTTACTTAGGTCATCCAGCTTGAAATAAGCTGTGTGTTATCTAATGTGTCTCATGGTCATTTTTGAAAAATATCACGTTGAATCACCCAATTTGACTTGTATGTTTGTAAAATAACAATCTAATGGTGTGAAACAAAATTGTTGCAAAAACCAGCAATGTGTGAGCACATTGAGTGTTTCAGCAAAGGTTTTCTTTATGGGGGGCTCCTACACTGATGGTACCATCATGCTACATAAAAGGAGCATTCCTTCATTGAGTTCAGGCAGTGACAGCTATTTTGTTTGTAAATTCAATTAAGCACAGTTTTATAATACTCACAGATAGTGTGGTCTTATAAAAATGCCAGTATTACCCTTTCTGCCCTTTGATTGTTTGTGTGTGAAGTTTTTGTGTACAGCCTTTAGATCTATTTGGTTGTGCAGCTGACAGTTCAGTATAGTCAGGTCACTGTGTGAGCAGCAGGTCAAACATCTATGGAAAGCCTGAAATAAATGTCATTTGAGGTAGAAGGAGTCAGTTTATTGAGGCAGAGTTCTAGTGCCCCAGAACACTGATTATATTTGCATTTAACTGCAACAAAGAGATGTGACTGCTTTGTTAGAAAATTTTACATTAATGGTAATTTTTTATTTATAATCAAGACATTTTTTTTACCTTACCTCTGTAGAGTGAGATCTTTGAAATAAAAGTATAAATGTATTTAGCTATGAATTTTGTGAATGAGTGATAAAATATGGCTGGTTGGGTGTGGACTAAAGTATGGGTATTTTCTACCTGGGCTAACTTTTGTTTTTCTTCAAATACCATTCCATCTGACATTGGTGATCATGTCTGTCCACAACTTCTGTCCTCATTGCTGTTTATCACTTCTGCTGTTTGGCTTATTTTTCCACCATGTGTCAAACTATCCAGTACCTTCTCTGTTTGTTCTCCTCTCCTTTTTCTTCAATCTTTGCTCTTATCATGAACATGACTAACACAACAGAAATGGAATTCATTGGAATCTGACTAAACAGCTTGATGATCCAGATTTTGTGGATGATTTGGCTCTTCCGTCCCATAATCAGATGCAAGACAAAATGAAAATGCTTGATGAGAGGGTCACAGAAAGTGGGTCCCACAGGGAAAAGACAAAAATTTGGAGAATAAATGCAAGAAATTATAACAAGGTTGAACTTGAAGAAACACCACTAAAAGATGTAGAATCATACAGATATCTTGGCAGTAATATAGACAATGTTGGAGGGACGGACAGTGATATCAAAATAAAAATACAAAAAGCAAGAGGAGCTTTCATTTCATTAGGAGATATATGGAGAACAAGAGAAATCAAGTCCAACACGAAAATAAGAATCTTCAACTCAAATGTCAAGTCAGTCCTGTTGTATGAAATATGGAGAACAGCAAAAACAACAACCAAAAAGCTACAGACTTTCAGAAATGGGTGCTTGCATAGAAGGGAAGGACTGAAATGGTGTGACAAAGTCACAAATGTGAAACTGATGGCAAGTGCCAGCAGAAAAAGAGATGAGAAGAAGACTCTGGCGATGGATAGGACACACACTGAGGAAACCTGTTGATAGCATTACAAGGCAGTCCTTGTTCTGGAATTCCCAGGGAAAGAGAGGTAGGGGTAGACCAAAAAACACATGGAGAAGAGAACTGGATACAGAGGTGAAAATGTACATGGAAAGAACTTAGCGGGTGGCAGGAGGACTAGGCTCCTTGGGGAGCTAAAGGGTATTGATTGATAACATGACTAAAGAAAGTAGAATGTTTCCTTGTAATGTGGGTAATAAGCTTCCTTTATTGCACTTCCTGTGAAGATCAAATTATACAAATCACTTGTATTATCTATTCTCTTGTATGGGTGTGAGGGCTGGACACTCACTGCAGATACGAAGCGAAGGATTCAGGCTTTCGAGTATAAAGAATATTGTGCATTTGCTATAAAGAGCACAAAACAAATGTGTATGTTAGAGAGAAAATAAACACCTATGCAGGCCACCAAGAATGCCATACATGGAAGCATCTGTGTGAATTACAAATGGAATGTTTAAGTTGGGTAACAATAAAATAGGTGGAGTCGAAAATAATTCCTTATGTTTTATTAAAGCACTATCGCATTCCAATGTCCATTTAATTACTTTAGGACTACCTTTGGCAAGCAGTTTAGACAAAGGAGCAGAAATTTGTGCGAAATTAGAAAGGAATTTGTGATAAAAGTTGATTAAGCCCAAGAGGCTTCTGACTTGTTTCTTAGTACAGTGCAAACCGCTTAAGGCGATCTCGGATGTGGCGAATTTCTGTTGTGAAGAACAATTTGTTTATCCCCGGCAATTTTTCTTCTTTGTCTTTGTAAAAAATGTCCGGTTAAGCGGAATCCGTTTATCACGAATTTTCGGATATGCCGAACGATTTAACGTGTCCCGACTATATAATTTGATCTGCTTAAGGCGAACTTTTTTTCAAATACAGTACCTGGACATTTGTACAACTTTTTGGCTATTTTCGGAAATTGCGCGCTTCGTCGGTGTTAGAATTTGAGTTATTTCCCCTCTAAAAATGGCTGGAAAGTTAAAATCCATATCTTTGAGAAGAAAGATTGAGCTATTACAAGAAGTGGAAAATAGTGGCAAAAAGAAAATGGAAATAGCAAAGGAATTCGACATTCCAAAATCAACGCTTTCAGGAATCATAAAAAATAAGGATCGGTACAGAAAAGTGTTTTATGGTGGACAAGTTGATTGTCACAGAATGAAGAACCGAAAAGCGGCGTGTGATGTGGTTGACACGGCACTCCTAAAATGGTTCACCATGGCGAGATCAGCAAATGTTCCTGTAAATGGACCTACATTAACTGCAAAGGCAGAAGAGTTAGCACTTCTGGAAGGTTGGACTGGCTGGAAATGTAGTCCTGGCTGGTTGGGTCATTTTAAAAAACGGCACAACATTACTTACAAAGCCGCGGTAGCATAGTGGTTAGTGCACTGGCTTCCTAGCGCAGTAGTCTATGGTTCGATCCCCAGATGAGGTGGGAATTTTTTAGGCCACCAACGGCTCCTGGGTCGACCCAGCCCCAAATGGGTACCAGAGCAACCCTGTGAAGGTTAAGGCGGCCAGCGTGATGCCGACCACATCACCCCTAGTGTGCCGACGGTCAAGATAATATGGGCCTAACACCATATTCCCAATATGCCTCAATGGGCGTGTAACGGGTTCCTTTACCTTTTTTGTGTGTGGGGAAAGGCATTCTGTTAATGAAACGACTACCGAGTCATGGACAGAGGAGGTGCTAAAACCAGCCATGAGTAGGTAGGCCTATAATTCCGTTGATGTGTTAAATGCTGATGAAACTGGATTGTTTTGGAGATTGCTACCTGACAAGCCTTTTTCCTTCAGAAATGAAAAGTGTCATATGGGGGGTGGAAAGAAAGAATCACAATTGTTGTGTGTACAAATATGGATGGTTTAGATAAAATGCCATACTTGAAATCGGTAAATTAAAAAATCCACGCTGTTTTACAGGTTTGAAAAAATTGAGTGTTGATTATGCAGCTAATTCAATAGCCTAGATGACATCATACATTTTCACCAAGTGGCTATATGCATTTGATCATTCTATAGAACGTCAACATCACGAAGTTCTTTTGGTGCTTTACAACTGTTCAGCCAATGTAAATGTTCAAAATCTAAAAGCAACAGAACTTTTATTTTTACCACCAAATGCGACATCCAAACTTCAGCCTTGTGACCAAGGTATTATTCAAAATCTGAAGGTTCATTATAGGTCAGCAATGTTGTCCAAACTTGTAGTTCACATTGATGCAGTACAGAGGAAAATTACAGACTTTTTCATTTAAGAGTGCTTTATCATTTAAGAGTGTGCAAATTCTAGAGATAATGATGACTGTGGGTTAACGGTACAAACTATTTCACAGTTGGAAGTTTCAAATTGCATGGATAAAACTAACATGTATATAATGCAGGCTGGATGCCAAGATGATTTAATTTATCATTTCTTTGAATTTAAGGATGTCATGGAAAGACATTTTATTGTCTCAGGTACCAAGGTACAGAGGAAAATTAGACTTTTTCATTTAAGAGTGCTTTATCATTTAAGAGTGTACAAATTCTAGAGATAATGATGACTGTGGGTTAACGGTACAAACTATTTCACAGTTGGAAGTTTCAAATTGCATGGATAAAACTAACATGTATATAATGCAGGCTGGATGCCAAGATGATTTAATTTATCATTTCTTTGAATTTAAGGATGTCATGGAAAGACATTTTTATTTACTCAAGTACAGGTACTAAGATACAGAGGAAAATTGCAGCTTTTTCATTTCAAAGTGTAAAAAGTGCTGTTATTCTCAAGATATTTGTGCCAACTTTGTACATTAACACTTTTGGTGATTTACATATTTTCTGTGTCATACATCTTTTCTCCCCCAACCTGCTAATTAGAACCAGAAGTGGGGTTCTCTGTATGCGTGCCAGGCCAGGATAAAATGCCTGGGAAAGAGACTGGAGCTCAGAACTCCCTAACTCAAAGTTGCAGGATGGCAGGAAAGACAGGGCTATTGTGAAGATAATGCAACCATATTTTCACCATACGAGCTCGGACGCCGCCTCGGTAAACAAGGTCCGCGCAGAGCAGTGACACCCCCCGGCTGCTTGCGAATAGTCTACTACTGGGAACATAAACAGATTAGGGATGAGCCCACTCTCCCGTTGAACAGGTGCTACAGTCGTAGATACTGGGCCAGAAGGCGCACCGGAAACCACAGTATCACGCAACTCGCTTTTTTTTTTTTCTATGGAGAGTACACCGTCAAATAAATCTCGTTCTGGTGCTCGCCCTGTGGAGCTCCACCAGGCAGGTGCAGTGCCGGGCTCTGAGCCTCGACAGAGCCCACCCTCAGCTACTGGAGGACCCTCTAGACCGTCTTGTGGAGTCAACAGACGGCGGAGGAGAACTACTGACCAAAACAAAACAGAAAAAGAGAAACCCAGAGTGCCACTTGTCATGATGCACTGGAATGCAGAGGGAGTGAACAGCAAGCAGGCTGGATACAGCAAAAAGACAGAGCTGGAAAACATCTTGTATGAGAAGCAAGTCAGTGTTTGCTGTATCCAAGAGACTCACTTGAAAGCAGATCAAACCTTTAAAATAAGGGGATATCAATGCTTGAGATCCGACAGACAAGATAGACGAAAAGGAGGAGTACTTACTCTTGTAAGGAATAACATTCCTGCACACGAAGGAAAACCTTCATGGATGGAGCAGAATATCAGCTGCTGCAGATAAAGGTAGACAAGATGGAAATAGAACTCCTGAACTATTACTGTCCGAACAACAAACCCCTGAGTCTCAGCTCTATACAGGTACCAGCCACCAACTTTATAGCAGTTGGAGACTTTAATAGCCACTCCCAGAGCTGGGGCTATAACCATCTGGATCACAGAGGTGAAGAGGTTGAAACTTGGCAAGATGATCACTCCCTAATCCTAGTCAATAATGCCACAGATACTCCTACCTTCTACTCAGACAAAGCTAGAAGAAAAGCGGAAAAGCTGGAGAACTAAAACGGCATCGCTGAACCTTGAGAAAGACGGCAGGAAACTTTGGAGATTAGTCAAGTCTCTAAATGAAGAGCATTCCTCACCAAGGCAGACTATCACATTGGATGAAGGTGGCAAACTTTTCAGAGGAAAACAAGCTGCAGACTTGTTTGCTAGAAGATACAGTTCAGAAAGCAACTTACCCATTAACATAGACCATCAGAGAGAGATAAGAAAAGAAATACTGGCAACCATGGGACAGACAGATACTCCTGCCCCAATGAGGGAACCCATCACACTAGGAGAACTACAGAAGGCTATTTCCAAGCTTAAGTTTCAAAAGTCACCCGGCCCAGACAAAATCAGCAACGAAATGCTAGTAAATCTGAGCTCAGCAGCAAAGACAAAACTGCTTGAGATATTCAACCACAGCTGGTTGAAAGGAACGGTACCCCAAGTATGGAGAGAAGCCATCACAATACCCATACTAAAGAAAGGGAAATGTAAGACCGAGGCTGCAAGTTACCGGCCAATCAGTCTCACAAGCTGTGTTGGGAAGACTATGGAGCGAATAGTCAACCACAGATTGAAATGGTATTTAGAGTCTGAGCAGATCCTGGTGCTGGAACAAGCTGGATTTAGAGAATGCTACAGTATAGAAGACCAAGTTACTTACTTGTCTCAAGCAATAGAAGATGCCTTCCAGGAGAAGAAAAAGGTCCTAACGATCTGGGTCGACTTCAAGCAGGCCTTTGACAAGGTGTGGAAAGATGGCCTCATTGCAAAACTTAGGAGAAGTGGAATCCAAGGCAACATGATGAAATGGATCCAGTCATACTTGCATAACAGGAGAACTAGAGTCACTCTTGACGGTCTGCAGAGCAGAAAAGTGTTGCTCCATCAGGGGGTACCTCAAGGAGGAGTAATTTCCCCAACACTCTTCCTTGTTTACATCAATGACCTGGTGAAAGATCTCCCTGCAGGAGTTAAAGCTGCCTTATATGCAGATGACCTAGTACTCTGGTGCGCTGATGAAAATGTCACCACAGCAAATTATAGAATGCAGCGGGCAGCAGACATGCTAGTGTCATGGGCAGAGAAATGGCTTATCACAATAAACACAGACAAAACCTCCACAACACTGTTCTCCCTCGCCCCCAAGGACAAATCAGCTAACATACACCTAGGGACAACCGTGATCAAGGAAGAAAGCTACCCCACCTATCTTGGGGTGACATTTGACCAAAGGCTTACATGGAATAAGCATATTGAAAATGCAGAAGGAAAGGCCCGAAGACGACTAGGCATACTCAGAAAATTAGCAGGTACCAACTGGGGAGCAAATGAACGAAATCTAAAGAAGATTTATAATGGAGTAATAAGACCACACTTAGAGTTTAGCTCAGCAGCATGGTCATCAGCTGCTAACTCACATCTGCAGTCTTTGGACAAGGTGCAAAATCAAGCTCTCAGGCTCATTACAGGAGCCATGAAAACTACACCAATAACAGAGATGCAGAAGGTTGCTGGATTACAGACATTGTCCCATAGAAGAGACACAAAAACCATGATCCAGATGGAAAAGTACAACAGTATGCCAATGCACCCAATGAAGGCAAGACTAGATGATCTGGCATTGGGACGTCTAAAGCGTAGCAGCTTTGTGCATCGGGGAAAAGACTTATAAGACAGCATCAAGAAGACCTATCCATGAAGACAACACCACTGAAGCCCACCCTATACCCTGTACCATGGAGCAGGCCAGCAGTGCCCTCCAAATTAATACAACAGTCAGTGGTCTCACAAGTGGATGTGAGTATAATGATCTGCAAAAACGAACTGCTACATTGAGTATGATCCAAGAAAGCTATCCCGATCAATCATGGATACATGCCTATACAGATGGATCAGCAACTAATGCTGTTAGGAATGGAGGTGCCTGTATCTTTATCTCATATCCTGACAACCACTATGAGACTAGGCACATTCCCACTGGTAAATTCTGTTCCAACTATACAGCTGAGGTTCAAGCTCTAGAGCAAGCTGCAAATATGATTTATAACACCAACTCTGACTGCCACCAGGTAGTCATCCTCACAGATGCACTGTCTGTCCTGCAAGCTCTCAAGGGTGGTAAACTCCCGCATCTGAGAAATGAACTAAACAAGGTAGCTGCCAAAAAGAGAACCATACTTCAGTGGGTACCATCTCATTGTGGTGTACCCGGAAATGAAAAGGCAGATAAACTTGCAAAAAAGGGAGGAGAATGTGAACAAGAAGATAATGAAGTCACATACTTTGAGAAAAAGAGAGCTATCCAGACTATCAGAAGAGAACAGAACCAACCCAAAGACGACTATCACACTCTCGACCGGCAGGGACAGACAACTATTTTTCGACTCAGGACAGGGCATAACAAACTGAATAAACACATGCACAAGCTACGATTGTCTGCTTCACCACTGTGCACATGTGGATTAAACGAACAAACTGCTGAGCATGTTCTACAGGACTGTCCTCTGTATGACCAGTTAAGAAAGATATACTGGCCCAATGACTCAACACTAAACTCAAAGCTATATGGAGGTAAAGAGGAACTTCAAACAACAGTCGAATTCATCATGAGAACTCGTCTGACGGTGTAATCATCAAAGATGCGATCGCAAGAAGAAGAAGAAGAAGTATTCAACGCTAATTCATTATTGTATTGTACGTTGTAAATGCATTTCCATATGCTTGAACTCTTATCTGGATAAGAGGAATTTCTGATAAGAAGAAAAATTTCTTGGGTCCCTGGTGAGTTCTCCTTATCAGGTCTGCACTGTATGAGGAAAACAATATCTAAAATTCGTTTGACAGTTGTGTCATCAGGATATAACCGATGGTTACCTATGCAGTGACCAAGAAATGAAATTTCCTGACAACCTATTTGGACCTTGGAAGGTCGCATAGTCAAACCGTGTTGGCGTAACGTAAGAAGAAGTGAAGTCAACCCATTAATGTGGTCGTCCCAAGAATCATGAAATAGGCAGATGTCGTCGATGTACGTGATATCTTTTCGATCGCCAAGAAGGCGGCACACAAAAGTCACAGGAGCGTTTACAAGGCTGAAGCACATGTAATTCCATTGGAAAAGTCCAAATGGAGTCGTAAATGCAGTGAAAGGTTTGGCATGATCAGTAAGCGGGATTTGCCAATATCCTTTCGACAGATCTAATTTACTGAAGAAAGTAGCATGTGAAACTTGAGAAAGGAGATCTTCCAACAAAGGTATCTGTAATCATAATGTTGTTCAAATACCTAAAGTTAATGCACATAAGTAACAAATCCTCGTGTACAAAGCAGTAAAGATAAAGGTATATAGAGATCAGTGATGTCAGCAATATATTACAAGTATCAATATGATGATAGACATAACAGATATCATCATCATGTGACGTATTCTTTCCAGAACGTTGTCTCAATTACAGCTGCTCTGAACGCATCATGATTCTGGGCAAGTCGGCCTGCATCAGCCAAAGACAAGTTCAGACTCTCTGTGATGTCCTGGGTCCACCGTCGTCTAGGTCGACCCCTTCCCCTTTTTCCAAGGACCATGCCTTCCATCACTATTTTTTCCAGACTATTATGTCTTTTTATATGACCGAAAAATGTCAGCTTCCTTATTGCGATGGTATTTAAAAGCCAATGTTCCTGTATGTTTAGTGAGTGCAGTACTTCTCTGTTGGTCTTTTTTTCTGTCCAGGGTATTCTCAACATCCTTCTGTAGCATTTCATTTCGAATGATGTAATCTTTTTTGCAACTGTTTTATTGAGTGTCCAAGTCTCGCAGCCGTATGTTGCTACTGGGAATATACATGCTCTGATCAGTTGTAACTTTGTTTCTTTCCTTGTGCCTTGCCATAGGTTTTTCATCTGTATTAGTTTATGTGAAGCAATTGCAAGTCTTCTTTTAATTTCTACTGCACAGTCGCCAGAGCTGTTGATGATTGATCCTAAGTATTCGAATTCATTAACACTTTCCAGTTCTTCGTTATCAATTTCAATTTCTGGTTTGGTCTTTACTTTGTCTGTTGTCAATACTTTGGTCTTCTTGGTGTTTAGGTATAGATTCTGGGCCTCGCTGTGTTTTTTGGTGGACAGAATTAATTGTTCAAGTCCTTCTGGGTTGGTCGATAGGAGGACTGTGTCGTCAGCATATCTGATTTCTGGGATCTGGTACCCGCCGATGTTAAATGAGTCAAACTCTGTGTGTTCTTGGTCATCTCTTACGTTTCTCATGATATTCTCGGCATAAATGTTAAACAGGTAAGGGGAAAGGGTACAGCCTTGTCTTACTCCTTTCTGTACTTCAAACCATTCTGATGTTTCCCCCTCTATTCTTGCGGCTGCCTGTTGTTCTTGGTACAGCAGTGCGATGAGTTGTGTAAGGTGGTTTGGAAATCCCATATTTTTCATAATAGCCCATAACTGCTGATGTTGTACACAGTCAAAAGCTTTGGTGTAGTCAATGAAACAAGTATGTAGGTCAACGTTGAATTCTCTACACTTTTCTATGATGATCCTCATGTTGAATATATGATCTCTAGTGCCTCTACCTGGTTGAAAACCCGCCTGTACTTCATAACAGATATAACATCAGATATAACGCAGATATTACAGAAATAAAAGATATCATCTATAAAGAGATATTGGAAGTAGTATAATAGACCATGGATGTGTGTAAGAACAAAACATCTGGTAAAGAATGAAGAAAAACGCAGCTATAAAGTTCATGGTGTAGAATTTTGTGCGAGTTGCACGTCTAAATAATGGTGTGCAAAAAGAGTACCATTCTTGAATTTGACAGCCTTACGAGCTGACAGAAGAGATGGTCCAACTTCTGACACCAGTTTATGTTACAGACTTTCTTCTTCTTAGAGCACACAATGTATCAGACTCTGAATCTATATAAGTCTGGGCCTTACATTTAAAATTCTCGTATTCTGCTTTCACAGTAACCAACACACGAGTAAGAGATTTTTCTTCATCCTTCTTATCTTTCAACTCGTGTCTCAATTTCGTCGTATCACAAATAAGAGCCTGTATTCTCACTTCTGCATATTGGTTTACTCGTAACAACTCTTGTTCTCGTATAGTGAACTGAGTTTTGGCATACATAGCCATTTGAAAACCTGATTTACCTACACATATGCCTTCTGCAAAAATAGCTTCCACAGTAGACATATTTCTAGTGAATACTTGCACCAAAATAGTATGTTGTCTACCGATGAAGTATACAATTACACTCCTTAAACACTATGAAATCAATCAATCTGTGATTTAAATATATTCTCTAATGTGAACTATGAGATGAGCACAGATGACAATGGAAGGCACAAGAAAATGAAACACAGTGAAGTGATATCTCCAATTATACAACACTACGTAACAAACATAAAGCAACTAAAGAAGACTCATACATATTAATCAGAAAAAAGAAAACATTAAAATAACATTACAAAAATAAACAAGACAAGTCGTCGTGAAATATACAAAAAGACAAGAATTTAGATTAACAACGTATAAACTTAGACACTGCACTGAAATTAGGTCATGCAAATTAAAATGACGAACGACATGACGTCACAGCTAAGCACGAATAAAATGGAGTTCGTATGGCAAACTGAGGCGTACCACTTCTATAGCGGAACAAACCACTAGACTCTCAGTCAGCAATACCAACACAAACCCTAAAAGTCGTTGAAATTTTCTGAATTTCTCCGAAGAAAATATCAAGCCCTTACCAACCACCCACATAAAATACAGATAAATATAAATTGGGAACACATAGATGATAGATAGAAAAGGTGATAGTGAAGTAGCAGTGAACTGAAGGCCAAAGCTAGACCTTTCGGGACAGGAATAAATGATTATCGCCTCAATGAAAACAAGGACGATCTTTTTCATGCTCCTGCCATAGTGAGTAAACTCTGCACAAAGATGCAAGTCGCTGTTACAGTTCGGATCACCCAGTAGACATCTGTTGTTCTGTGGTCAGAAGAAAATTCACCTCGACCTTGATGGTGAACAAAAATTCTCGTAATTCTTGCCACAGTAGATCCGGAACAACGTTTATTGTAGAACTGCTCTACCCTGACTTCTGGTTCGAATCAGGATCGACATCCGTATATGTGACGATAAGTTCTGCTACAGTATACAGCGCTGGAACATCTTTCCGTTGAAACAGAAATGTTTCGACATCTTGTAGGACGTTATAATGCTGACATGCGCACTTGATTTGCCAGCTTGTCTTCGAGGAATTTTCTCACGTTCGTCTTTTCACTGCAACCTCGACTATCGGTAAGGAAGGACTCGATTTCTTCCCCCGTAGAGTCCAAGGAAAAAAGCGAGAGCAGATGGACAGGTAAGGGGAGAATAAAACAGCTACAGGGGAAACTACTTTATTCTGGCAGAGAGGATGGTCAGTACAATGAAGGTGTAACCATTATCCTGAAGAAAGGAATGGAAAGGTCTTTACTGGAAAGAAACCCACCAACAACAGACTGATAAGAGCAAGACTGAGAGGGAGGTTCACCAACACCACAATTATACAATGCTAATCACCAACAAACGATAGCGACGAAGAGATCAAGGACGAGTTATCAACATGTACAAAAAGAAATGGAAACTACACCCAGGTACGATCTCATTATAGTAATGGGAGACCTAAATGCGAAAGTGGGAGCACACAATAATTATAACGAAAGAGTAATGGGGAAATGCGGCAGTGGAACAGCAAATGAGAATGGGGACAAATTAATAAGCTTCTGCAGTATTAACAACCTGGTCATTGGAGGAACACTTTTTTCCACACAAGGAAGTGCACAAGTTAACATGGGAATCACCAAACGGACGAGACAGAAACCAGATAGATCACATAATGATCAATGGCAGATGGAGACATGCACTACAAGACGTGAAAGTAAGAAGAGGCGCAGATGTGGGAAGTGATCATCACCTAGTAGTAGCAAGACTGAAAGTGAAACTCAGAGCTGCTGGACCAGTTGCAGTCAAACAGAAAAGATACAACATCACGAAACTGAAGGATCCCCTCACCAGAAAAGCTTTCCTAGTCGACGTAAAGAGAAGATATGAGATTATCAAAAGCCAGGAAAGAACAGAGACCGATGATGTTGACCAGAGATTCAACACCATCTCAACAATATACAAGGAAAGCAGCAAGTCATGCTTGGGATTGCAGGAAAGAAAGAGCCAAGACTGGATAACACCAGATACGCTAAACACCATAGCGAAGAGAAAGGAAATGAAAAGAAAGAAAACAGAAGCTAAGTCTCCCAGGTTAAAGGCAATATATAGTGAACAGTACAGTCAGCTGGACAAGGAAGTTAAACGTCAAACCCGTGCTAACAAAAGGACATTTCTGGATGACCTTGCAAGACAGGCAGAAGAGGCAGCACTGAGAAATGAACAAAGCACAGTATACAAAATAACTAAAATCATCAGTGGAAAACGAGGTGCAAACAATATTACATTAGTAAGAGATAAGCACGGAAATCGCATCACGACAGTAGAGGAACAGGAAACAAGATGGGCAGAGCATTTCAGAGAAACTCTGAATAAGGAACCACCAGAGACACAATTGAATGTTCCTGAGGCTGAAAATGATCTAGATGTTAATACAGACATCCCACGAAAAGAAGAAATCATCACAGCAATCAAAGGGTTAAAGAATGGAAAAGCTCCTGGTCATGATAACTTCAATGCAGAGCTATTTAAGACAGACACAGAGCTAGCAGCAGAACTATTAGAACCACTATTTGCACAAGTCTGGAAAACAGGGACAACACCAACAGAGTGGAGAAAAGGAATAATTGTCAAATTACCCAAGAAGGGAGATCTTGCAGACTGCAATAATTGGAGAGGAATAACTCTTCTTTCAGTTCCCAGCAAAATACTAGGCAGGATAATTATACAGAGAATCTCAAAAGCAATATACCACAAACTGAGGAAAGAACAAGCAGGATTTAGAAAGAACAGAAGATGTGTAGATCATATATTTACCCCCAGGAACATTATAGAGCAGTGCTTAGAATGGCAAAGACAGCTGTACATTAATTTCGTTGATTTTGAAAAGGCTTTTGACAGTATACATAGGGACAGTTTATGGAAAATACTGAGGGCTTATGGAATTCCAAGCTGCATAGTGTCAATCATAAAAAGCCTTTATGCCAACTTTACGTGTAGCATTGGGCAGAGCAACCTAACCTTTGAGGTGAAGACAGGAGTACGACAGAGATGCCCCTTATCAACCACTCTATTTTTAACAGTCATAGACTGGGTGATGCGCCAGACAACAGAGGGCAATCCAAGAGGAATAAGATGGACTACATTTTCTACATTGGAAGATCTGGAATATGCAGATGACATTGCACTGCTAGCACATTCACATCAACACATCCAGGAAAAAACGGATAGACTTAATAAGTATAGCCAGCAGGTGGGCTTGAACATCAACCTAAAGAAGACAGAGGTCATGACGCTCAATGTGAGCAGCCCTGAGCCCATATCAGTAAGGAATCAGCAACTGGAACAGACAGATGCCTTCACATACCTAGGATGCATAGTAACACCAGACGGCGGAGCAAGCAAAGACATCAACAACAGAATGAACAAAGCAAGAACAGTCTTTTTTAGTCTAAACAACATCTGGAAGTCCTCTTAGTACAGCACAAGCACAAAATTAGGATTATATCAGAGGATTGTGCTTTCTGTGCTTCTCTATGGCGCGGAGAGCTGGAGAGTTACAGAGAAGGAAATGTCGAAATTGTTCTCTTTTCACACAACATGCCTAAGAAAAATTCTCCGAATCTTTTGGCCGAATACCATCACCAACCAAGATCTGCTTACTCGGAACAAGCAAGAGGACATGCACACCATCATAGAGCTGGCAGACGCTGGAGCTGGGTTGGCCATGTCCTTAGAAGTGACTCCGATGCCATCACAAGAACAGCTATGCTATGGACCCCTGAAAGAAAAAGAAAGAGAGGCCGACCAAAAACAACTTGGCGGAGGACTGGATTATTTACTTTCTTGTTTCAGTATTTCTTTTCTTTTAGATTTTACGATCGCCCATTTGTTGTTTGTTTCTCATCATCGTATAGTTTTGTAGTACCTATATGTAATTTTTGTCTTTGTCACCTGTTTGTGGCTGACGAAGGGTAAAACCCGAAACGTCCCTTGTCTCATGTGAACTGTTATTAGTAAAACTGATTAAATACCGTTTTATTAGTTTATAAAAGAATGACCCAGAGTTGGGGCACTGTACGAAGGATGGCCGCCGACCGAGGAAAGTGGAATCAATTTGTTGTTGCCCTACAAGACGCCACCAGGCGTAATGGCCACTGACTGCTTTGACGGTCGGCGGCTAAGGATCAAAGAAGTAGAAAGATGATATGCATATTACTTTTTTTTAAATATTGGCAGTTCAGACACTTGCATATGGCAACAACCCACTTCTGTCAACGAAAAACTGTTTGGAGATGTCGGGAACCTTGAGTTGACTGCTGCCTTTATTAGAGTCATAAATGTGGAAGTCTGAAGGCGAACGAGGAAGAAGAAGAAGAAGACACTTGCGTTATGTTATAAATTTACTGGATAAGATGTTCTACTTAAAAAAAAATATGTTTGTTACAAATATATAAACTATATAATTATAGAGAGACTGGTATAATTTTAGCTTTATGTAATTGTTTGTTATTAAAAGCATGCACAGTAGTTTTATAATATCAGTTAATAAGACAGAAGTTGATTCCAATCCCATAGAAACACAATTATTTATTAATTTCTAGAGAAAGATGGCGGCGGAAGGGACTGATTCTAATAACTTACCTTCGGCGTCATATATTTTTGTGCGAGTTTTGGGGAGCGGTGCATTTGGTGAAGCAGTTCTGTATCATAAAACAGAGGTAGCTCATTCTTCCCTTGAATTAACACCAGTTATCCGTATCACGCTATTCAGAAATCTCTTACCGGTTAAAATTACGGCCGTGAGTTTAGGTTTTGGTTAGTCAGGACATTAACTGATTCCGTACGTAATTATTTTCAGCTCTGGACGGAATTATTTTTAAGCCCCAAAAATTTACACATACATAATTTACGTTTACTGACAATGTGTGTCTAATCATGAGTTAAGTATAACATATTATACATCAAATTAAAGTACATTGGATGAACAATATAAATCCATATGCCTTTCTAGCTAATTTTATGTTATGTTTATGTTATAACAGATAACATGTACACGGAAAAAAGATAACTTGAAATTTTGAACAAAAATTTTCGACTTACGTAAGGCTTGTAACATAAATTGTTATCACAATACAGTTTCACTGCTCTCTTTGTGCAGGTAATCCATTTAGAAACACAGAAAAAGTAAGAAAGTTATGGTTGATCACACAGTTTGTTCACTGTTCACATATTAGTAACATATCCTGTGTGTTTTTCGGCCATTATGGCGATACGACAAAACACGATTAAAGATGAAGATAAATGTGAAAAAATCCGTTCAAACACAAATAAAAGACGTTGAAGCTTGTTGAAATTTGCCCAGTTTTGTGTTTACTTCCGTTTGAGATAAATTCCGGGCAGTATAAAATATCAGAATCGAAAGAAACAATGAAATAAACCAGCGTCTTTTAAAAGATCTTACGTCTACAGCGTTCGGCCTTTGCGTCTATTATTAGATCTTGCGTACGGAATCAGTTAAGATTGGTTGTGTTTATTAGGATCGCTCACCATCGTCTACTTTTTATTCTCTTACTTCATTTGTTCCCTTTTTCGTCCACTTAATGTTCTCTGTCAACGTAGTATTTTCTTTTCTTTGTTAATCATCATCTACAGCCCTCTTATCTTCTTCCAACCCTCATTCAGGAACCTTACGGTGCAGAATAACTAGAGCACTCTTTCTCAACCTTTTTATCACTCAAATAATTGTCAGGTCTCAGGGAATCCCTGCATACAAATTATTTTAACTACAGCTCATAGTACCTAAGCGTGATCAGTAAGTTGTAAATGCAATTCTTCTTCTTCTTCCGTCCTTAGCCAAAGACCGACCAAGCAGTCAGAGGCCATCACGCCTTGTGGCGTCTTAAGGGCAACAGCAGATTGATTTTCTCTGTTGTAGTTTCCCATCACGCCTAGCGGCGTCTTTAGGGCAACAATAAATAGATCCATCTGCCGTTGTTTCCGTAATCTGTAAATGCAATAATCCAATAAAAATTGCCAATGCTCTTTTGCGTTGAAAATGATTTTTTATCTGAATCTGTTTATTTTGGCCAACTTAGTAGTCTACTCTCTTTGTGTGGTTCCCCCCTCCCCATAAAGGATATCAACTCTAATACAAGTTAAACCAAACTTCAGTTTTTCCTTTTTTTAAAAATCCCCCCACCCCCCTTTTAAAAAAAGACTTTTCCAAGAATCTAAACTAAACGATGGATAAGACACACACTGAGGAAACCTGTTGATAGCATTACAAGGCAGTCCTTGTTCTTGAACCTCCAGGGCAAGAGAGGCAGAGGTAGACCAAGAAGCACATGGAGAAGAGAGCTGGAAACAGAGGTGAAAATGATGACAGAACTTGAGATGATGGCAAGTGACAGGAGGACTTGGCATGTGTTTGTTGAAGGCCTATGCTCCTTTGGGAGTGGAGGGGAATGAATGAATGAAGATACTAATGAACTACGGTATGTGCAGGAGTCAACACAGTTCTGTTGCACACTACCACACAGGGGTTCTCAGTCACTGCCCACCACTGCTAGCGCAAACATTGCCCGGCGTACAACATTTAAAAAAAACAACATTTATTTCCACCACGATCTCTCTTGGAACCCAAAGCAATCTCTCGTGGAACCCTAGGGTTTTGTGGAACTCTGGTTGAGAAACCCTGGTCTAGAGGAAAATAATGTAGAGAATTTCCTACTAAAATATAGGAAGTATGATCAACAGATGAAAACAAATAATAGATTATTTGCGTGCATACGATTCATCCATAACTGTGGAACAGGTGCTGAGAATAGACAGACCTAGAGAATTGCACAGTATAGTAAAACAGTGTATAACATGAACAAATATTAATATAAATGGATCAGTGCTGATGAGATGGGAAAGTGGGACTCTGCAGGGAGTCTTGTCATGCTTGTGACTGATGGTAGATGATTGGTGGAATGGATGTCATCATTCTCCCCCTTATTATCAATGTGGCAGTTGTGAGAGTTTTTTTTTTGGTTGGTATTTTGTTTTTTGCTGGGTTTTTTTTTTTTTTGCACTTTGTTTGTTTGTTTGTTTTTTTTTTTGGGGGGGGGGGAGGGGGGGGGGGGAAGGGGGGGCACACACACACATCACATACATCACTCAATTTTACATTTTTGATTTACTCTATTTGGACTGAGTGCAGTGGGCAGATGATGCCATATTTTGATATCAGAATTATTTTCTTGAATTAAGGGGTGTCCACATATGATGGGGGGGTTCAAAATTTTGTGACGTTGTGTGACAGTAAGTGGAGTCTGGAAAAATGTGACATCACACAAAAATATATGAGTCACACTCCCTTCTTGCATAAATTATGTTTCTACTTTTATCCGCAATAGTTAATATTTATCCACAATAATTTACTTTCATCCACAATAGTTTACTTTTATCCGCAATTTAACTACTCCCCCTTCAACAACTTCTATTAATATTATAATCTCAGCTGATATATTGGATACTTGCTATAAGCCTGATTAATTTAACACTATTTTACTTAAAAGATTATTTTGTCTGCACTAACGCACAGTTAGAAATTTTGCCAACGAACTGGCATTTCTGTACATAACCATAATCAGATGCAAGACAAATGGCAAATACTTGATGAGGAGGTCACAGCTAGTTGATTTTAAAATACACTTGGAGAAAACAAAGATAATGAGAAAATGCCTTTGCCTTTCACAACCCAACAGCAGAGTCAGGTATCAATTTACAGATGGGTAGACTGTAGCATGATGCCACCATATTTCCAACCCGCTACTTTTGCCGTGGATGCTTTCATAAATGGCTGCTTGCCTAAAATAGAAGGATAGTAGTGGTGTGACAAGATCACTAATGTGGAGACTGATGACATGAACCAGACAAATGCCAGAAGAACAAGACTTGAGAAGATGATGCAGGAGATGGATTGGACAAACACTGAGCAAACCTGTTGATAGATTTACCAGGCAGTCCTTGTTCTGGAACCCCCAGGGTAAGAGAGCCAGAGGAAGACCAGGGAATACACAGAGAAGAGAACTGGAGACAGACATGAAGGGAATCAAGATTTGAAAATCTTTGAAATACTTTGAGCTGATGGCACAGTACAGGAATCCTTGGCATAAAGCATATGCTGCTTATAGTGTTGAAAGGCGATGATGACTAGTTGACTAATTTACATTCAATTAAGTTGTTTTTCAGTATTACAAAAAAATAGGGATAAAAAAGAGGGTTAAGAGATTTGTGACATCACATGTCTGGGTTTTTGTGATGAAATTTGACATGGGGGTGGAGGGTTTAAAAAATGGCAAAAATGGTGTGACATCATATGTGGATGATCCCTAACCACACTATATGTTCTAATTATAACCCATCAAGGGTTGAACAGGGTATTAGTTTAATTCTTTTAAATTCAGTTGTTTTCTTCTTCTGTCTTCCTTGTCCCCAAGACTTTCTTCTTCAGCTTTATCTTCACCTGCTATTCTTCTTATCATCTTCCTCCTCCTTTATGTATGGCTTAAAGAACATTTTTAATTTGCCCTATTTACAATGATTGGACAGAAGATATGATGTCACTTTCGCATATTGGCAATTGTCCATTTTGTTTGGACTTGAAAACACTATACAGTATATCCTAATTACAACCCTTCAGAGGTTGAACAGGATATTTTTCAATATCAGTTTAAAAAAAAAAGCTTAAAGACAGCATCGTATTGTCAGAATTTTCTTCATTGTTACACATACATGCACAAGAAAAGACAAATAAATCTTCCTGTGTAATTTATTTTACCAAAATATGACATGTGCAGGGGCGTACATTAAGTATTTGACACCTGGGACGGATCTTACCTTCAGTGCCCCCCTCCCATAATGAAACACACTTGCAAGTACATTGTTAACAGTGAGTACTATCATACTACTGTACGATGACACCACTTTTCTGGCTGTCACCCGGGGTGGACCTCACCCCTCGCACCCACCTTAGTACGCCACTGGGCCAGTCTCTGCCATTTTCAAACCATGTTGCATGCTGACAGTCATTTTGCAAATCATATCCTTTTCTGCCTTTTATATTACCTTCAGTGTTGTCTATGCCATTCTGTTCTCAAGTTGCATGTCATTGTTTACTTGATTCATCCACTTTTGATTTTCTATTTAATCAAACTTTTATTGCAGGATAACAGTTTAGTTGTTTGGAAAGAAATAAACCTAACCAGACTGAATGAGAAGCAGCAGCGTGATTCTCAGAGTGAAATTGACATCTTATCACTTCTCAACCATGCCAACATCATCAGCTACTATAATCATTTCATTGATGAGAACACCTTGTTTATTGAAATGGAATATGCAAATGGTAAAATATTTCTCTTTGTCCTAATTATTTTTTATCAAGATTGCTCTTTTACTTAATTATTCATTAGCATTATAGCTGCCTGAATCATCATTGTCATGATCTGTACCATTGTCATCACTATTATCTGTAGTTCCATCAAGAAACATGAACACCTATTGACTGAGCTCACACATACGAGGGGCGTTAAGAAAGTAATGCACCAAATCATTTTTCTCAGCTAATAATGAAGATAGAAGCATGAAATTTTGCACACTTCAAATATGGCATGTGCCAATTGTGTGCACCAAATTGCACTGCAACCGACCAAATAATACGGCTGCCCTAAACCGTTGAAATGGAGCGTTTTAGCAACTTGCGTTATAAACAGCGAATTGTGATAGAATTTCTCGTTGCAGAGAAGGAAACTGTTGTGAATATTCACAAGCGTCTATGTGATGTGTATGGAAGTTTTGCAGTCAACAGGAGTACAGTCAGTTGCTGGGTTCAGAGAATCAAAGAATCAGGAAGTGGAGATACGGAGCTGCTTGATCAGCCGCGCTGTGGACGTCCTGCCACAGCCACCAACGCAGATATATTGAAATGCGCTGAGGGCATTATTCTTACTGATAGGCAAATCACTACTCAACAATTGGCCTTACAGCTGTCAGTCAGCATTGGTAGTGCAAATGCAGTTATAAAAACTCTCGGATTTTCTAAGGTTTGCACAAGATGGGTTCCTCGAAGTCTCACAAATGACCACCGATTGCAAAGGAAAGCAATTTCTTCTGAATTTTTGGAGCGTTTCAATGCTGATGGAGAGAACTTTTTGGCTAAGATCGTTACAGGTGACAAAACCTGGGCACATCATTTTGAACCTGAGACAAAAAGACAGTCAATGGAGTGGCATCATCCGCAATCACCAAGAAGAAAGAAATTCAAGACAATTCCTTCAGCTGGAAAGGTCATGATCACTGTCTTTTGGGACATTGAAGGTGTGATTCTTGTGGATGTTATGCCAAGAGGAGAGACAATCAATTCGCAAGCTTACATTAAGACATTGAAAAAAACTCAATCAACGTTTTCGCAGAGTTCGGCCGCACAAGAATCCAGCAGACCTGCTTCTCCTTCACGACAATGCGCGCCCTCACACAAGTCTGGCAACACGGGAAGCAATCACCAAATTGGGTTGGACTGTACTACCCCATCCACTCTATAGTCCCGATTTGGCACCCTCTGATTTTCATCTATTTGGTCCACTTAAAGATGCACTCTGTGGGACAAGGTACGAAGATGACGAAGGAGTGATTCATGCAGCGAAGAAATGGCTACATGATCAAGACAAAATCTGGTACGGGCTAGGAATACATGCACTTGTTTCACGCTGGCATAAAGCCGTACAAGTTGATGGGGATTATGTTGAATAATACCGATGTTTACATGACATATCCATGTATATTGTATATAAATTTCATGCTTTTTGAATAAACAGCTCCTGAGAAAAACGATGTGGTGCATTACTTTCTGAACGCCCCTCGTAGAATGAAGTAAGGGCAGAAGAGAAGTTGAGTGTAGAAAATGTGGGGAATGAGAGACAAGTTCTCTATCATCTTTACCCTGCAGCTCCCTAAGGAGCATAAACCTTCAACAAATTCATGGCAACCCTTTCCTGTCCTGTGCCATCTGTTCTACATATTTTCCTTCTTGGTTCTTTTCATGTTTGTTAGCAGTTCCTTTCTCCTGTGTTTTTCGGTCTTCTCCATCGCTTATCTTGAGAATTCCAGAACAAGAACTGCCTTGTAATGCTTTTAGCAGGTTTTCTTAATATACCTCCAACATCTTATCACGTCTGCTTCTTCTTCTTTGATCCTTAGCCACATACTGTCAAAGCAGTCAGTGGCCATAATGACTGGTGGTGTCTTGTAGGGCAGCAACAAACTGCTTCTTCTTCTTTGATCCTTAGCCACAGACTGTCAAAGCAGTCAGTGGCCATAATGACTGGTGGTGTCTTGTAGGGCAGCAACAAACTGCTTCCACTTTGCACAGTCAGCTGTCATCTTTCATACAGTGTCCTAGCTCTGGTTCATTCTTTGCATCTTTGGCCTCCGCAGTTCTCCGCCATGTTGTTTTTGACCGGCGTGTCTTTCGCTTTCCTTCAGGGGTCCATAGCATAGCTGTTCTTGTGATGGCATCAGGGTCTCTTCTAACGATGAGGCCAACTCATCTCCAGTGTCTGCCAGCTGTGATGGTGTGCATCTTCTCATGTCTTGTTCTAGTGGCACTTTTCTGGTTCTTATCAATTTCCCATTGGTGATCATGTCATTCCGTTTCACTCCTTCTATTCTAGGCCAGCACCTATTTTATGGAAGTCAGCATATTCTTGGTTGCCATATTTGTTGTTCTCCTTTGCTTCAGAGCCAAACATTAGAACTACCTTGACTTTATAAGATTCAGATTTTTATTGTATTATCTTCATTATCATTTTTAGCTGTAAATGGGTACTGGAGTTACGATTTTTACTCCCCACGGAGCATGGAGCCACCACTGCAGCAGGCCCCCTTACAGGAAACCTGCACCAAAGCATTCGTTTACTTTTGCAACAGTCGGTTCTGTAGCAATTTGTTTTACATGATGAGATTACCAGTCTCATGCATAGCCTCATATTAAGCGCCTCTTCTGACATGCTTGATGGTGCAGTAGTCGTATCCTTTCTTTATCTCCTCAGAAAACAAAAGTTCACACAATAGTAATATGGACATTGTTAATCAGGCATTCATTCTCTTTCGTATTATTTATTAATCAGCTCCCTATAGGGCTTCAGCCAGTTCATCCCACTTCCTTCTTCCGCAGACAACCTCTAGACGTTCTTCTCATGTCATCTCTATTCCTGTTCTAACTTGTATCCCCAAATCTGTTCTTTTTTTTTGTAAGCTTCCCCTCTTTCTTCTATCATGGGGATGCCAGAACAAGGACTGGCTTGTGAACTAATAGATGACTTGCTCAGTGTGTGTCCTATCTTCCTATATACTTATTCGCAGACGCCTTTCCACTAGTATTTGTCTAATTCTTTCCTTCAGTTCCACGTTGGTGATCCTGACATAGTATTTTTAATCACAGAAAGGAGCACCCCCCAAAAAAAAAACAGTTGAAGGCTATCACCCCATGGGAGGGGCACGTTCTCACAGTCAGTTATGACTAAAGGGGGCTACTATTTTTATTCTTATATTTTGTGATTTCCAGATTTCCCAAATGTTCTCTTTGTAATGTGTATATTTTCAATAAAGATTAAACCTTACTAGTATGTTTGTTCACTTTTATAGAACCAGTTCTAACTTTATTGTTGGTCGAGGTTTAGGGTGCCAAGTTTAGTTCCTGGGATTCTCTCAGAAGATAAACAAAGAAAAGAACTGCTGCTTCTTCTGGCATTTCATTTTGTAAGAGGTGACTAATATGAGCTTGTGATGGAGCTAGTGACTTCATCATTTAAAACACAGTGTTACAGAAATCACCACTGAAGAGATTCCTTCACGCTCCATAAGCAATGAATAGGGAAATGAATGAATAAATGAAGCTGGAGGGTATGAGCCGGTAGATGCACACTGTGACATTAATGTAATAATATTTGATCTGCTAACAACATTTTTATACTACCCAATGCTATCCCCACTGTATCCTTTTCCATTTCTACAAGCTGCTCTTTGAGATGATTTTCTTTATCTATCTTAACAGGTGGAACACTGCATGAAAAAATAGCTGGAAGTACTAAATTGTGGCTGGAAAAAGTAAGTGTCTCCCTGTCTGAGACTTTTATCATTAGGTGGTTTGTTTGATTGTTGTTTCAACACTGCATTTCTCTTCTACCATTACTTCCTTGTATGTCTCATGGGACACTCAGCTAAAACACTTATAACACAGAACATGACTCCCAATCTACAGGGTGATTGAAATGTCACTTTCTATTGTTACATTTTTATATCCTCACTCGTATCTAATGGATATGCATGAAACAAATGTCTAAACATAATAATAATTGTAATAATTGCCATTTCAGTCATAACTGATTATGGGAATGTGCCCCTGAAGTGACAGCTCTCAGCTGCTTATTTTGCTGATGTTCCTTTCCACGTTTTTTTCTCTCTTCTTCTTGCCATGAGAGCTTCTTTTTGCCCAATCTGAGGTGGCGCCATATAGAGCATCACCACTTTGTGCGATTGGCAGCTTCATCCTCCCAGGTTGCTGGATTTATGTTCAGTTCTCTCATGTCTCTCTTGCACACATCTTTGAAGCTCAGCTGCGGTCGCTTATCTGTTCTTTTGCGAAATGTCTAAACATGGACCAATAAATGCCATTTAATTTATAAGTTTTATATTTTATTTGTTTATTTTCACACAAAAAATAAAATCTACTGTAGCCAAATAACTAACGCTACAAGAGACAACAAAAATGGCTGCCCAAGGTCAACTTATGTGTTATACAGATCAGTTCTCATGCTCAGCTATAATGTTCATGTGCTATTTCATTGTTTGTACTAACATGGCAGTTAATTCTCTTTATGTTTACTTTTGTTTCATGTAAATTAGTTGGGTCAAGAAATAACAATTTAAAAATAGAAGTGACTTCATTCACCTTGTAGATTTCTCTTCCATTGACAGTCCTGAATCTAATCAACCAATCATCCAATCTTCTAATCATCCAATCTTACCATACAAGCACATCAAATAATATGTCGTTGCAGCAAATGACTTCTTCATTTTGGTGGTACTTCATCCTGAGCTGGCAGTGAGAATTAGTGAGTCTTATGACCGAAAATTATGCTCTCAATGACATAACAACTGGATTAGCCTCAGGTTAAAGGACAGCGTGCACAAATACTGGTTTTCTTTAAATCTGTACAGAAAGGCATGTTTAGCAACCTCAGATCAATTAAGTCATTTAAAAAAAAAGAAAGGAACAGCAATCAAAGCATATGAAAGCAAATGAAATGAAAGCAAGGATCCTTGGACCTGCAAAAGACATATATGGTGGAAGTAATGGAATGAGTGGTCAAAGATAGTGTTGTTTCCTTTCACATGTGCCATTAGGCATCAGGGCAAGATTTACTGATAATCCTCAGTTGTCTGAGTAACTTGTGTGATAGTTAAATACTACTCTTATTCTATGTCTTTGAGCTGCTTCTAGAGCACATGTCTCCAACTAGTTTATGATGTCGTAAATTTTGAGAAGATAGGACTGAGGTAATTATGGTCCCGTACTAGCAGAGGTGGTAGTAAGAACTAGTGAGAGGAAGGTGAAAGAAATAGTTCCTGTTTCACGAGGAGAACTGGTGTAAGAGAAAGAACAGTCTTGGATTGAGTAATTGCTCTAATCCAGCCTATCTTTTATGACTCTATTTAAAGTAGACGCGCTTTCTCACTTGATACAGATTCAATTTACACTATCCTCACGTACACACAATTTTGTGACAGAAATATGTACAGACATGAAAACATATATATATATATATATATATATATATATATATATATATATATATATATATATATATATATATATATATATATATATATATATATATATATATATATATATATATATCTTCTTCTTCTTCCGTCCTTAGCCAACGACCGGCAAAGCAGTCAGTGGCCATTACGCCTAGTGGCGTCTTAAGGGCAACAGCGAATAGATTTTCTTTGCCGTTGTTCCCATCACGCCTAATGGCGTCTTTAGGGCAACGACAAATCAATCCGTTTGCTGTTGTTTCCGTAATCAAAGTCACTGGCAAACGGGTGATCAGCCCGTTGGGATATATATATATATATATATATATATATATATATATATATATATATATATATATATATATATATATATATATATATATATATATATATTCTAATAGGCCCTCCCTCTTGTATAGGAAAATTAGGAAAGATCCCACCCGAGATAATATACCCAAAAGATCAAAATAATTAACAATGGGAGTAGGGGCAGTCAGGACGGGTAAAGAATAAGTCCTTGATTTAACTATCCCGTGAACACTCAGATTAGTGAGAGATAAATAAAAGAAGATTTTATATTAGTAGTAACTTAAGAAATAAGTTCTTTTGTTCCGTTCACTCACTACACACATACAGTGAGCCCACTTTCAGATTTGCTTACCCCTCTGTCGACGCTGCATACATTCCATGGAATTAACCAAACAGGTATTTAAGACTATTAAGAGTCCTATTATTGGTCCAGTTCAGCCCAAGACTCTCCGTTTAGGCAACTGCTATTTTTCGGGAGTTGCTGAATTGGTGCGTTGATTATTTTTCCTGGCTATTCCTCTTCTTACTGCAGGTATTGGTTTGGGATAAGTTTTTCTAGGTAGTGGCACTGTCCTGGAAATTTATAAGTTAATATAGTTTTCTGGTGTGGTCTAGCCTCCAGTGACTGTGACTCTCTCTGTCGTAATGAATGTGTACAAAACAGAATGTTACTCCTAGGCTGTTCTCGGAAGGAAATAGCCGAGTATGACCCGTGAATTCTCTCTGTATAATTTGGTGGTAGGAAAACTTTACTGTCATATGGTTTTAAAAATATTAGTGCTGTAAGTTCTGCCACATCAGGCCAGTAATATTTATATGTATCTAGATGGAAAAATCTGCTGGAATAGTCCCGTTCCAGTTAACATTTAAAATTTAAATTGTAGTGTTCTGGTTATTTAACCACTCTCATGGATGGAGAAGGTGGACCGCAAAGGGTCTCAAACATCAGATTTCACAAACAATGTCTGTATGTTCAGGAACATATGACCGTAATGCCATAAGACCTAAGACCATAAAACTCTAAAACTGCTGGATCGCAAGGGTATGACCAACCTATATGAAAAAGATAGATAACAGGTAATCATACTATAATCATCTCCTAACAAACGCGTTTAGGTAAGACCTGTAAATCACTCTGGTATTTAATTATATATATTAAAAACCACCATGAGTGTCTAGCTAATATATCGCTTTTACACTAGATATGAACACTAGTCACTAAAAATTTACACACGATGAAAATAGAAAAAAATGGTATCTCAACAATTATCAATCGTCTAGCGTCTTTTAATTATTAAAGCCTCTCTTACTGGGGGAATAACAAGAAATCAAATTACGTTTATGGCTGGAGAAAATTTAGCTATAAGTTTATTTAATACGTTATTCTTCTTCTTCTTCTTCCTCGTTCGCCCTGAAAAGGACGGTGGTTGCGTTGTGTCTGTTTACGCCTAAGCTGTGATATCTGCACCTTTCGGTCGACACATCCGACTTCAGCATGGCATTTTTTAGGACCGGGTTTGCCTTCCCATTGTGATCCGCACTCGCTCAGCCAGACTGCACTGCTGCAGACTGTTTCCAGGACCACCACGTGGAGGTGGAGTGCGGTCTTGACCAGCTCTGGTTCGCTGGTCCTGATGCAAGCAGTACAGCTATGGGTCACTGACTGCATTCACTATTGCTGCATCTTGGGGTCCCCTAATACGTTATTCAACTGAACACAAAATCCCAGTGAAATATAATGAAGAAACTTTAACGATTAAATCACTCAAAATTCTAATATATATATATTTATTACCGCAACACAGGAAAATGAACTCTCCACGAATCTAAGTAATTCTCTATATAAAACTCCAAGAATTCGAGCTAGCAGATATCAACAATTCCTGAGGCAGACTGATAACTGAATTTTTAAGAGACTGCTATATATATTAAATGAATAAAAATCGTTAGCTACATGCGAGATTTTTCACCTCTGCCCGATTCTCAGGAACTTCTGCTGTCGAATCCTGAATGAAGGCTATTTTTCACGCTTTCGCCAACCGCAAATTCATTTCGCTAGTGAGCAGCGCCTTTAGATCCCATCGCTCGGTGAGCAAATTGTGTCCTCTGGACACGAACAAAGGAATTGAAGTCGGCAAAAATGGTTAACACCCTTTGGCATTCGCTTACCTCCCCCTTTATTCTGCAACACCGTCCCTTTCTCTCTTAAAGCACTACAAAACCCGTTGCCCCCACCCCCACGTGTTTCAGGGACACGGCGCTGATGTGGTGCCTTAATTGACAGCTGGCCTGCCCCATCTTGAAGGAACGACATAGAACTCGGGATAACTGTATTTGATAGCAGTTAAAAGAAAAAGACAGGCGGGCGTAGCCAAACTAGAAACAAGACAGACGGCGAGAGGCATGGCTTTTTGCGCGATAACCTGTGCAATGCTGATTTGGAAGTCTGTGAGAAACCACATTGAGCGATTAGATTGAAAAAGAACGAGGGGTGCCGATGAGAATAAAGTGCATCGATCAGGGTGCTCAATTTTCATCTGTCACACATAGCAAGCCCTCCTGCCACTTTTCCTATAAACTTAAATAACTTACTTGATTCTGTAGTAATCAGTATCACACATGTTTATTGCAGGATGTTCTATGGTATTTGTACCAGCTGACATCAGCACTGGCATACATACATGAATTCGGAATTATTCACAGGTAAAACAGTGACCTTGTTTACTTTTTACATTAATTAATTTTTGTGTGTGCAAATTTGTCCACAGATGATTAGCGCAGGAGAGGGTTCATCTGAAGAATATTTAGAAATAAAATTTGGTAGGTTGGATTTATCTTGCAAATGAATGGAAGTTACATAAAAAACTGTAAAGGACACCAGATGGGGGGGCTACAGTAAAGGTAACCCAAATTAATGCTGATAAGGACAGTAGAAATCTAGTTAACGGAATGGGTCATCACTGGGACTCTATATAGTAATGAAATCTTACAAATTCGATAATGTGCTCCAATTTTTAGATGTAGCTTTCACATCTTTCAAAGATCTTTATAATGGTCTACAAATATTAACATTGGAAAATTTATTGACAAGTATTGCATGTTTGAAGACATTATACCCAAGATGTCAAAATTAGAGAAAAATCAGGTGTGACAGTTGACATCATATTGATTTTTCCTAATCGATCTGTGCTTTCAAATTTTTATTAAATACATCTAAACACACTTTTGAACAAAGTGACCTATACCATTTGATAGCCATCATCATGTGACGTATTCTTTCCAGAACGTTGTCTCCATTACAGCTGCTCTGAACGCATCACGATTCTGGGCAAGTCGACCTGCATCAGCCAAAGACAAGTTCAGACTCTCTGTGATGTCCTGGGTCCACCGTCGTCTAGGTCGACCCCTTCCCCTTTTTCCAGGGACCATGCCTTCCATCACTGTTTTTTCCAGACTATTATGTCTTTTTATATGACCGAAAAATTTCAGCTTCCTTATTGCGATGGTATTTAGGAGCCAATGTTCCTGTACGTTTAGTGAGTGCGTACTTCTCTGTTGGTCTTTTTTTCTGTCCAGGGTATTCTCAACATCCTTCTGTAGCATTTCATTTCGAATGATGTAATCTTTTTTGCAACTGTTTTATTGAGTGTCCAAGTCTCGCATACTGGGAATAATGCTCTGATCAGTTGTAATTTTTCATTGTATTAGCTTATGTGAAGCAATTGCAAGTCTTCTTTTAATTTCTACTGCACAGTCGCCAGAGCTGTTAATGATTGATCCTAAGTATTCGAATTCATTGACACTTTCCAGTTCTTCGTTATCAATTTCAATTTCTGGTTTGGTCTTTACTTTGTCTGTTGTCAATACTTTGGTCTTCTTGGTGTTTAGGTATAGATTCTGGGCCTCGCTGTGTTTTTTGGTGGACAGAAGTAATTGTTCAAGTCCTTTTGGGTTGGTCGATAGGAGATTTGATAGCAGAGAATATGAAACTTTCATGAACCATATACATCTGAAAATTGATATTTTGAACGAGATAAAGATTTTTTTTTTTTCATTGTTGAATTCAGATCTATTGGTCAGTTACCTATTGTGATGGGGTGTTTGTAGGTAGGACAGTAGGTTTATGTAAATAATTCTTGCACAGTGAAGTTAGTGCTATGCAAAATGACAATGATATAAAAATTTAATTCATCGCAAGTCTTCCTTAACATTGGCTGTCATGAATACCTCAATAATATTTTCCAGGCAAAATCTGCTTCACAAACCACTGGCCCCTTGTAGCAACACTTCTGTTTTACCACTCCCAACCACTGTTCCCAGTTGCTACTGCCTTTCAGCTAACTCCCAAAAAGTCCTTTTCCAAATTTAATTCCTTGCTACCAAAATGCGTGATTGTCTTACACACACCTTACTAAACATTATTTACTACCACATTTCAATATACATGGCTGAATACAAGGCTGCAACACCACTTATTGTGAAATCAAAACAACTAGAGCATACAATGACACATGAAAACTTGCAATTACTAAATTAAGCTCCCACCGGTGCAGAAGACCATTAATACAAGTAAACACACACTCAAAAACTCTCCTTGACAATTATTTTACAAGAACATGCTACGTTTTGCTGCAAACATGCAGGCATGTCATAGAAGGCAACTAAGGAGAGTTGGGAATGGGGCCAGCTAGCCCATTGTATAGAAACTTCAAGCCAAAAAAGAAAAAAACATTTTGCAACACGAAAAAGTCGACCAAATTTAATTTAAATAATTCAGGTCAGCCATCCAAGACAAAAGATGTTGTCTGATGCAGCCCAGAAAAATCCAAAAGGAGTCTGGGTTGTTGGCTCACCTTTTTGTCTGCTAGATCTGGAGACAGACATGGAAGAGATGAAGGAGACATGGAAAGATCTAGAATGGACGACACAGAACAGGAAAGTCTGGAGTCTGTTTGTTGATGGTCTGTGCTTCACAGCCAGCTCTATGGTCATGTTCATGCAGAAATGGAAGAATTTTGTTTTTGTCTTGCATGTCAAAGTTCAGCTGAGTTTATCAATGTGAACATAATAAACATGTCAAAGTTCAGCTGAGTTTATCAATGTGAAGATAATAAACATGTCAATGTTCAGCTGAGTTTATCGATGTGAACATAATAAACATGTCAATGTTCAGCTGAGTTTATCAATGTGAACATAATAAACATGTCAATGTTCAGCTGAGTTTATCAATGTGAACATAATAAACATGTCAAAGTGCAGCTGAGTTTATCAATGTGAACATAATAAACATGTCAATGTTCAGCTGAGTTTATCAATGTGAACATAATAAACATGTCAATGTTCAGCTGAGTTTATCAATGTGAACATAATAATCATGTCAATGTATTTGTTACTGCTTGTTCCAGAGACATAAAGACACTGAATATATTTCTGACTAAAGTTGGTCTGGTCAAACTAGGAGACTTTGGAATCTCAAGATTTCTAGAGTCAGAAAATCAAATGGCAGAAACAGTAAGTCTCTATCTTTCTTTACCATTTACATATTTTCTGTTTATTACTTATGAGAACTTTACATTGTACTGTGTGTCTTGCAGGCCAGGGCTGGATTAAGCCAAGAAGAGCCTCAAAGGCGTTTTAGTGTTTGGGCCCCCCCCCCCCCTTTCACCTAATAGGCAATAATTTTAATATTTTTTTTCAAAACCCTTAGCATGGTGATGGTATATACTAGTATTATTTATGATTTTGCCAGGGAGCATTATGTCTTTTAAGCTATTTTTAATTTTATTGTCTTTGTAGAACATTATGAATGCAGTTGGAAAGTGCAAACATTTTCTAGTTATCCATAAATATATGCATTTAAAAAATTGTTTTTTTAACTTAAACAAGATAATTATAAGGAAATCTTACAAAATAGGTGACATACAAGAATATTGAGATCTAGCTGTCACAAGAAAGCCCAGTTCCTAGGGGTCTCAGAATAGGCCTACTCCCTCCGGCATGTGGTCAAGGCTGACTAATATGAGGTTGTGCATAGGACTGACAATCTCATCATGTAAAACAGATTGCTACAGAAACTACTGCTACAAGACCACATGAATTTGTTGGTGCAGGCTTCCTGCAAGAGGACCAGCAACAGTGGTGGCTCCATGCTCTGTAGGGAGCAAAAATGAGGATGATGATGTCACAAGAAACATCTGTCAAAGACTTTTATAACGGTGAAAACATATTAAACAAATCAGGAAATTTAGTTACAAAAATCTACTCTGCTCCGTGTGGTTCCCAGGGTGTGGGTTCCCAGGGTGTGGGTTCCCAGGGGTCTCTTATGAGACAAGAAAAGAATAGAACTCCTGCTACCTCAGATATGTCCTACAAAGCGACTAAAATGAGGTTATGCATGGGGCTGGCAACCTCATGATGTAAAATAGATTGCTACAGAACCCACCTCTGCAAGAACATGTGGATGCTTTGTGCAGGCTTTCTGCAAGGGGACCAGCAACAGTGGTGGCTCCATGCTCTATAGGGAGCAAAAAGGAAAATAATGATTCAGTATCATATCCATACTCCAGACATTTACAACCAGATGTCTCCATCTTACACACTTAACCCTCTGGCAGGCGCATTTCTTTTCTTCACAAGAGCAGGCGCGTGGCGCACAGAGTGCGCCGCTTAAAACAAACGTATTTACATTGATTTGAGTTGCGGTCCCAGTATTTCAATCTTAAAATTTAGCTTCATAAATGGAAAAGGAAACATAGCTTTGGAGGTTACAAGTATTTTTATTGTTATACGTTTAAAAAAAACTATATAAAACATCATAATCATTACTGTAATCATTAATAGAGTAAAATGAACTACTAATATTTTTAATGTTATAAACCTTATCACCATGCACTACATTAATAAAATATACTGTAATATTAGAACTCTACTTTATCCAATCTCTTACTCTGTCAGTGAAAGAAATAGACGATCATTTATAATTTTCGTCACTCATAATGGAAGTGCCGATTTATTTGAGGAACATACTAGATAGCCTCTGACCCTGAGACACATGAGTAATAATAATAATAAATTCTTTAAGCACCAAACACGGCGCATAAGGCAGAAACCAGTGCTCTCCAGGTTGTTCGTTGTGACGCCACTCCTCTTAGCTCTTGCACATTATTTAGGCCCAACGTTCTTCCTTCTCTTATTATTGTTCTTCTGAGTGTTTCTTTTGGTCTTCCTTTTTTCCTCTTACCCTCAGGAACCCAAGTGAGCGCCTGTAGTGGTATTCTGTTGTTTTGCATTCGTAGGACATGACCGATATATGGGGACCATCGTCTTTTCCTTATATAGTCGGAGACATATTTCTGCCTAGAGTCTTCTCTTATTTGTCGATTAGTCTTGAATTCTTTCCAACTGATGTTCATGAGTTTTCTAAGACATTTGTTCTCGAATGTATTTCAGCTTGTTCTCCAATGATTTTGTTATTTTCCAACTCTCACAGCCGTATGTTAACACTGAGATAACATTTGAATTAAACAGACGAAGCTTGGTATGTATATTCAATGATCGTAATTTCCAAATGTTAGATAATCTATTGAAGGCGCTAGCTGCCAAAGCAATTCTAGTATGGATTTCTCTTGTTGTGTCACCATCCTGAGTCATTTTACTTGAGTAAGCGGATAGATAAATCATGAACTAATCACTTTAGTTATCCTCAACATCCGTTACTGCAATTTGACGCTTCTCACGTGTATTAGGCTCTTAGTGGCCTGTTGCAGTCTCAAATTTAATTTAAAAACAGAAAACTGAATTGAAAAAATACTTACATCACCGAATGCGTGGCGCACTTTATACACCACTAATGACACTCCTCGAGTTGCGGGACCCTAAATATCTTGTCGCACAACATATAACAACAACACAACTGTTCAGAATGAAAACTAAGACATGAATGAAGGAATAGCTAAGAGTTCAATGCAGCCAACCGCAAAAAAAACCGCGAAATTTGAATTTAATTTAATTTGGCGCACTTTGTGCGCCAATGCGCCCCCCAGAGGGTTAATGACCAGACATAATAACAAATACAGATTTGTTTAAAATGTATCACAGCCAACAAAGCTAGAGTTTTAAGAAAGAAAATGGAGATAGTAAGACACACCCATAGGAAACTACCAACCAGTAAAACCAGAGGTGAAAGAGAACCTGGAGAAGCAAAAGTGGAAGAGGAAAACAAGATAGCTGAGATCCTGCGGGCAGAGCTGAAAAAGAAGGCCTAAAATTGAAATAGTCTCAAAGCAACAGTTGTAGCCCTGTGTTCCACATGGAGCAAAAAGGATCTAAAAAGAATAATAATATATTCTATTTCAATAATACCAAAGCTGTGCTAGAGTTAGATTGTTTGAGATCTGTCAGCTAAACAATGCTGAAGACATGATTTGTATTATGAAGATGTAATGTGTCAACTGGTTGCTCCAGTGTCTGTTATATACTGTGTTATATCCTGTGCTATATCCTGTGTTATATCCTGTGTTCTATCCTGTGTTATATCCTGTGTTATATCCTGTGTTATATCATTTTATATCCTGTGTTATATGCTGTGTTATATATCCTGTGTTGAAAGTTCTTATCAGCTTTGTGTGGATGTGTGTGGGCCAATGTTATCCTGACTAAGCATGTGGCAGTCTTGCAGGATCCTGTGTTATACATCCTGTGGGACCAATCTCAGTCTGTATAAGTGACTGTTCAGTCTGTTGTGTCCTGTTCTCATACGGAACAGGATCACCTGTTTTGCTCGATCAAGATATTGATAGTTGTCTCTTTGTTGATCAATTTTCCTGATGGCCTTGATAAGAAAGAATATCCTGTGTTATATGCTGTGTTATATCATGTGTTATATCCTGTGTTATATCCTGTGTTAACATTCTGATCTGAGCTCTTGCTCCACTGGTATTAATCTGGGTCTTGTCATCAGTTATGCACTGGTTATCTTCTTGTACCTTATATTCTGCACATGCACCCGTTTATGAAAATTTTTAACTTCTTGATTGTTGTTTCTTCCTCTCCTTCTTCATTCACCCTGGCTGTTGTTTCTATTTTCTTCATGTCTCATAATCAAACAACAGAACTGACTCGACATTTGAGCAGAACATTCTTATATTTTTTAGTTGTTTTGCTTTACGTTTCTACACCTTGAGGTAGCCATGCTCATGCCCATGTCTCCTTAGTTGCCTTCTGTGGTGTGCCTGGTTTAGTCCAGTGTTACGATTCTAAGCTCCCCTATTGGGCCAGACACATGGGAAGTTAAAGTGTAATTGAGTGGTCCATGTAGCATGACTAGTATTTTTAGCAAATATTTTTAATGTGTTGAAAAAATTTATATAAGCTACAAAAAAAATGTGTGATATATACACATTTGTCAAATTTACTTTCTAAAACTAATGGTTTGTTTTTTCTTAAAAAATGTTTGATACATTAAATTCTTATTCAAAACTCTTAGTTCGCAACATTGCTAGTGACTTTATTGTCATTAAATGTCATTTTTGACTTTTATGTTTTTAAAAATTTTGTTTAAGCTTGTGGGAACGCCATACTACATGTCCCCAGAGATCATGAAAGGAGAAAAGTAAGATAACTGTGTTTAATTTTGTGTTTCCAGACATAGAAAAATCTTGAACAACTAACACAAGATAGGAGGTCTTGACCTTCAGCTAACTGAAGGCCTGTGGTCCACATTAAGCATAAAAAACTAAAAAAAAAGAAGATTATACCATTAATAAATATGCCTGTTTGTCTTGTTTAACTTGAAATCTGCTGCATTAGCATTTGTGTAATTTTGTTGTAAATTTGATTGCTAGTCCTTTAAGTTAATGCTTAATGTAACATTAACCACAGTAGCATAGTGGTTAGTGCACTGGCTTCCTAGCTCAGTGGTCTATGGTTCAAAACCCAGATGAGGTGGGATTTTTTTAGGCCGCAAACGGCTCCTGTGTTGACCCAGCCCCAACTGGGTACCAGAGCAACTCTGGGAAGGTTATGGCAGCTGGCGTGATGTTGACCACGTCACCCCTAGTGTGCCGGTGGTCAAGAAAATATGGGCTTAACAGCATATTCCCAATATGCCTCAATGGGCGTGTAACGGGATCTTTTACCTTACCTTTAATGTAACATTTGGGAATGAAAGGATATAGCATGTACGATAAAAGATAGAGGTAGGGCAGAATGTTAAACGGGCCTGCGTGCCCCATTCTGAACCCTTTAAAAATAAAGTTTAGTTTGTTCATTTTGTGATTCTTCTTAGCACTTGTGTAATTTTGTTGTAAGTTTGATTGCTATTCATCTGCCTGCGATTCTTCTTTACCCTTCATCTCCCCAAGAAGTATAGGCCTTCAACAAATGTATGCCATATCCTCTTGTCAAATGCCATCATATCAAGGTCTTTCCATGTCTTCCCCATCATATCAAGATCTTTCCATGTCTTCCCCATCATATCAAGATCTTTCCATGTCTTCCCCATCATATCAAGATCTTTCCATGTCTTCCCCATCATATCAAGATCTTTCCATGTCTTCCCCATCATATCAAGATCTTTCCATGTCTTCCCCATCATATCAAGATCTTTCCATGTCTTCCCCATCACATTAAGATCTTTCCATGTCTTCCCCCATCATATCAAGATCTTTCCATGTCTTCCCCATCACATCAAGATCTTTCCATGTCTTCCCCATCATATCAAGATCTTTCCATGTCTTCCCCATCATATCAAGATCTTTCCATGTCTTCCCGTCATATCATTTTCATTTCTGTCTCCAGTTCTCTTCTCCATGTTTTTCTCTACTTCTCTTACCGTAGGGATTCCAGACCAAAGACTGCCGGGGAATGCTATCAGATGGTAACCTCAGTGTGTGTCTTATCCATCTCCAGTATGTTCTCATCTCTAGTTCCACTGGCATTTGTCTGGTTTTGTCATCAGTTCCACACTGGTGACCTTGTTACACCATTTCATTCCTTCTGTTCTATGCAAGCATCCATTTATGAAAGTCTGTAACTTCTTGACTGTTGTTTTTGTTTTTCTCCACTTTTCAGAGCCAGTAGGTTTGCCGTGTAATTCTGTCTGACTGCTGTTCTAATATTTTGAATTGATGGCAACTGACAAATTTTATAATTGTATCTGATCCATGTTATTTAAACTTACAAATGTTTAAATTTAATGTTATTGCTTTTCTATCAGATACAACTTTAAGGGTGATATCTGGGCTCTAGGCTGTGTTCTTTATGAAATGCTTACTTTGGAAAAAACATTTCAAGCAACTGTGAGTTGGATTTTGTTGATTTTCTTTAAAACTGAGTTCACCAACCTCTCATCAGAAATGAGACAAAGCATAAAATCTAAGTTTAAAATGTTCTAAATATTGCTGCCTTTAATTCTTCTTCTATGTTCATCCTAAAAAGGACGTTTGTTACATTGTGTCGCCGTTTACAGCAAAGCTGCAATATCTGCGCCTTTCGACCCGACACATCCATTTTCGACATGGCATTTTTGAGACCGGGTTAGCCTTCCCTCTTCGATCCCTAATCTGTCAGCCAGACTGCAGTGATGCAGCCTGTTTCCAGGACCACCACTTGGAGGTGGAGTAGGGTCTTGGTCAGCTCTGGTTTGCTGACCCTGACGCAAGCAGTCTAGCCATGGGTCGCTTACTGCATTCCTCACTTTTGATGCATCTTCGGTCCCCTGTCTAATTACATTATGACTGAAGAATAAATGGCTTCATGTAGTTCCTGGGGGTCTCAAGAAAGAATACGACTACTGTACCCTCAGGCATGTCATACAAGATGGCTAATATGAGGTTGTACATGAGGCTGGCAACCTCATCGTGTAAAACAAATTACCACAGAAACCACCACTACAAGAGTATATGAATGTTTGGTGTAGGTTTCTTGCAAGGGGACAAGCTGCCATGATGATTCCATGCTCCGTAAGGAGCGCAAATTAAAAAATTATGATATATAGAAAATGATGCATAACATTTAGAACAAAATGTGATATTTTTTTTAAATTATGAATTTAACATGCTAGATTGCAATCATCACAACTGATTGCGTGAAATGTGTTTACTACTTATACGGTTTTACCTAAGAGTAATACACCACAAACTGTGTCAGCGATTGGAAAGAGTTGTCGTACAGGGATCCCATCTCATTGCATCCTGACAGTGAATAGGCTGACAGATTGGCAAAGAAAGGTGGAAAGCTACCACAGCCTGATACAAATATAACTTTCAAATAGGCAAAGAGTTTTATCAGATACAGGAACAAATTTGAAGCAGAGCATCCAGCCCACCTAAAAAAAATTATGCATATTATCAGCTCAGCAGAATAGAACAATTGGTAATCTTCAGACTCTGCACGGGCTACAACAGATTGATATACCATCTATCCAACAAACTAAAGATAGGAACTACTGATGAGTGTAACTGTGGCACTGATAAAATGACTCCTGAACATCTACTATAAAGATGCCCAACAAATGAGGAGCAGAGAAAGACATATGGCCATCACCAGTATCATTCCAGGAGAAGCTCTACGGAGATAGAAACAGCCTCAAACTGACCACAGCTTTCTTTGAACATATTCAAGTTGACGTTTGAGAATGTACCAAGAAGGTTTTAGAAAGTTAGCATCATAGTTCATGCTTTCATTTTTTTTATTCATCTGTGATACATCCTCATAAAATTCAAAACATATTTCTGCATTTTAAAATATTCACACTTTAGCTTGCAAAAATACACTTTGGTTAACCAAAAAGTACTTATAGTTTAACAATGTATTATAGTTTTGCTTGTAACGCAACCACAGTGATACATTCTTTTATTGAAAGTTGCTTTCTTAACTCTTTAAGTCCCGATCAATGTTATTTCGGTTTTCTGATTTGACCTGTTTGACCCGATCAACATTATATCGTATTTTGTATCTTTTGCTCCTTTTTAGAGTTGTTTTCCAATTTTAACATCATTTCTGACAGGAAGACCTTCTAGTAAATACCTCGTGTGTTTAAGAGAGAATGTGTTTTTGTGGTTTGATATTAATTTAAGATTTTTTAAGCATGTATTTTATAAGATCAAATGGCCACGCCCACTGCTTCTGGTAGACCTCTAAATTAACTTCAGAGCAAACTAGAAAGTTATTTGAAGAAATTCTAGATAGTGATAATAATTCAGAGTGTAGTATTTATTCACAGGATAGCGAAGATGACTCAGATTTTCAACAGGAGCCTGATATCAAGTGATAAGGGAAGTTCTGATGTCGATAATGAAGTTATGGATACAGGAGCATGTAATCAGACTGTAATAAGTTCATATAATATATCATGATAAAGTAATGTTTATACATAGGCCTAGTGTAAATATATTTGTGAGTGACCTTATGTGATTTCCTATGGATTACACATCATCTTGAGAAGAGGAGCAGCTCAGCAAGGTAAGAATATATAATTTCCTTTTTTTTACAACCATGTGACCTGTTGTTGTAATCTGTGAAGTTAACAATTTCCTGAGTGTTTATTGACTAAAAACTGATTGTACTTTGTTAGAATACTTCTGTTTGTGACATTTTGAAACTTTACCCTTGGATATTCTCCTGGGGAACAATTCTAGAAGAATTTGATTAAATACTTTTGCTCTAATTTTTCACAGGCTTATTCTTTCAGCCTCCATTTTACCTTGAATAACTAATAATTTGTCAATAAATGCTTTTATACTTGTAGCACTAGAGTAAAGTACATCCATTTACCTTCAGTTTAATATACAACAACAAAGTTATTTATGTATATGAACATTTTAAAAAAATATTTCCAAACAACAACAATAAAAACACACTGGGGTGGCCATTTTTGTTTGGGCCAAACCCACTTTTTTGCTTGGGACTAAAAGAGTTAATGTCTTTTTATTTTCAAAATCTTTAGAATCCCTTGAAGCTAGCAATGCAAATTGTTAAGAAAGATCACTCAAGTGCGAACAAGTGCTACAGTAGTGGAATGCGCTCCCTTGTTGATCTGATGCTTAGAAAGGTGATTAGTCTCTTTTGTTAAGGATTTGTTAGGTGTGTGAAAGTTCATAGATACTACTCAGAGAATCTTGAATATAAAAAAACATTTCTCACAGGTCTGTAAAGATTCTGATGTCATCATAATTTTATCATTATTTAACAGTTGAAACACTGAATCCTGAAATAATGTTGGAATCGTCATATCAAAACATGAGACGTTTTAGGGTTCACACTTTGTCAGCCTCAGTTACAAAGAGGCGACAAAGACAAACTGGTCAACAGAAAAAGACAATGGACACTGCAAACACATAGAAAAAATGATGCATGAATCAGAAAACAATATGGTGGGTGATACTAATTTTTATTTTAAAAACACAGGTAACGCTTGGGAAAAATAAAATAAATTAGCAAGTAAAAATTTAGAACGATAAAAAAAGAATATCAACTCAAATAGTTCAACAAACAACAAAAACAGAAAATGAAATAACAAAGCAAAATAATATATCTTGATGAAGAAATGCACTGAAGAGTCTTCTTCTACTTCGTACACTCTCAGACGTAAACTTGAATATGTTCAAAGAAAGCAGTGCTCAGCTTGAGGCTATTTCTATCTCCATAGAGCTTTTCTAGGAATGGTACTGGTGATGGCCACTTGTGCTTTCTCAGTTCCTTGTTTGTTGGGCATCTTTGAAGCAGATGTTCAGCAGTCATTTTATCAGTGCCACATTCACACCCAATGGTAGTTCCTATCTTTAGCTTGTTGAACAGGGGGTATCTCAATCTGTTGTGGCCTGTGCAGAGTCTGAAGATTATCACTTGTTCTCGTCTGTTGAGCTGGTAATATGCATCGTTTTGTGTGTGACCTGGATGTTCTGCTTCCCATCTGATCCGGTATCTGCTTCTGATAAAACTCTTTCCCTCTTCAAAAGTTATGCTTGTATCAGGCTGAGGTAGCTTTCCACCTTCCTTTGCCAGTCTGTCAGCTTCTTCATTGCCAGAGATGAAGTTGCTGTGAGATGGGATCCACTGTACTACAACTCGTTTGAATTTGGTGGCTCAGTTTGTGGAGTATTACTCTTAGGTCATCCAGGTCTGGCTCTTCAATGTTGCAGTTACTAATATTGTATCTGTAAAGAAAGCAACTTGTCTCTCTGTGCTTTCCTCTATCATTACTGAAGAGTCTGACTGCAAATTTCATTGAGACAGGAAGTGATGTATAAAAAAGCAACGTAGTAGCACAAAAATACATTAATAGGATATGAAACAAAACACAAGCAACAAAATAGACAGATCATGAAAAAAGTGGGAAAAAGAAAGTACTGAAATAGTTGAAAACCACAAAATATCAGAGTTCAAGCAAAATGATGCTGGACATTCAAGCCATCAGGAGAAAGACAACCCATTTGAAAAAATGAGATGATTCTCCAAAGAAGAGTGAGTTCCATCATCACCCTTTGGAAATGAAATAGTTTGAGTTTGGAACACAAACAGACAGGTGCAACATTTACGGTGTTGTCAGGACTTTGCACTAAAATATGAAGGCTAGTATTCGCCAAACAGCTGTGTAAAAGAGTGTCCCTGAAATTCTTATCCCTATGATATGTCCCCAAAGGGGCATCACAAAACAAGTCACGAGTAACAGGATCAGAGCAGAGAATAAGCAGATAAAGAAATATAATTTTGTTTCCCCATCAAGCAGTGAGGATGGAAGGTTAAAACAAGTTTGAGTCTGTTGTATGTTGCAGTAGGTTTTATAGTGAGTGCAATCTGACGAGTGGCATGTAATGCGATTAAGAAAGGTAGTACTGGTACATCCAGCATCTTCTTCCTCTTTTTTTGATGATATGCTGAAAGACGCCTTGTCATCCAACTCTTGATGTTACCTTACCACTTATTTTACTGGTATCCTCTTGGCTATTTGCTTTTAAACATTTCCTGCATTATGGTTTTCAATAAATTCTTAGACTCTCAGTATGTCCATAATTGCTTGTTTCTTTTCAGAGTTTGTTTTATTTTACTTGATTATTATATTTGCTTTGTTTAACTTGATTATTATATCTGTTTCTATCTTACTGCATTAATATATTTGTCCTGTTTCACTTTGTTTTTGTTTTGTTTAACTTTATTGTTATATCTTTTCCTCTATCAATCTTTCTTTAAACTATACCTCACTGCAACTTTTTCAGGAACCCGAGGAGAGACCCACAGCAGAAGATATCCTAGCTTTACCCCTCTTGGCTAACTCTAGTCAGAAAATGGAGAAGAAAGTTCAAGAGCTTAATTCTGCTACAAGGAGATCAAGAATGTCTGTTCCATCAATGTCAAATGTTGTTTCTGTTGTAACTTCTAAAATGTGTGAGGTAATGAATTCTACGAGTCAATTTTTTTCAAATGTATTAATACTGTAGCACAAGAACACTAATATCAGTTTTATTCACTCTTCTGTAGTTGTATCTATCTTTATTATTAATAGGTTGTCTGTTTTAGACTTGTCATATTGTCATACATTTTTCCCTGACACGGGTTAATGAAGGCCATGCTGTCATTCTGCTCTTCTTATGGAGTCCAAGGTCTTAGCAGACATGTTTTACTGTTTGTCTGTCTTCCCTATATGGACACATATCTGCCTGTCAGATTTTTTTATTTGTTGAAGAGGTGGGATATGAACCAACAGTGGCCAGCTCTCAGTTTGTAAATTATAACTTGAACTCTTCTATGTACTTCTATATCTGACTATGGCTGTCCTCTTTGCCATTTTTCTCTTTTATAGCTTTTCATCATCTCATCTCAACCCATAACCCGTCATGGGTCGTAGGGGTGCCATGGTGGAAGCATCAGCAGACAGGGTCCTCCACTGCTCTCTATTCTCAGCAATGCGTACAAGTGTGGAAAAACCGTGTCCTGCCCATTCTTTGATGTTATCAGCCCAGGATTTTCTTTGCCTTCCTCTTCTCCGTTTACCTTCGACTGTTCCCTGGAGGATCGTTTTCGAAAGGGAGTCATGACGAGTTACATGCCCAAACCAGGCAAGCTTTCGACGTTTCACTATTGACAAAAGTGGTTCTTGATGGCCTGCATAGGTGTTTATCTTCTCTCTAACATAGACATTTGTTTTGTGCTCTTTATAGCAAATGCGCAAAATTCTTCTATAACATTTATGCTTGCTCCGTATCTGCAGTGAGTGTCCAGCCCTCACCCACATACAAGAGAATAGATAATACAAGTGATTTGTATAATTTGATCTTCACAGGAAAACTGATGTTACTTTTCCAGATCACATTCAACCTTGTCATGGCAGCTGAGGCCATCTCAAGTCTTGTCTTGATTTCTTTATTTGATCTTCCATCACTACATATAGTGGACCCGAGATATTTAAAGGTGTTAACTTCTTCTAACGTTTGCCCATTTAACTTTTATATAGCTTTTATCTCTTCAAATGTTATCTTGTCCTTAGCTTTAGCTCTACTTCTGTCTTCTTTGGCAAGTCTATATATTTCCATATTATCTTGCAATGGGTAGGAATCCACTATACTTTCGCTTTTTAAAATTGATAGCTCGTTCCCCGCAGTGTGTCTGACAGACCATCTAATTTAATGTTATAATGGTGCCAAAGAGTCCTTGTAACTGATAGGGAATCAATAGGTTTTTGCTATAGCATTATCCTGACTTTTTACAATGGTTATTTTGGTTGTTGTTAGTGCAACTGCCTCAGCTTTGATGTTATTTGAACATTTTCCAGATGTCACTGAGATATGGATTTCCTGTCACTGATATACGGATTTCCTGTCACCGAGATACAGATTTCCTGTCACTGAGATATGGATTTCCTGTCACTGAGATATGGATTTCCTGTCACCGAGATATGGATTTCCTGTCACCGAGATACGGATTTCCTGTCACTGAGATACGGATTTCCTGTCACTGAGATACAGATTTCCTGTTACTGAGATACGGATTTCCTGTCACTGAGATACAGATTTCCTGTCACTGAGATACAGATTTCTTGTCACTGAGATACAGATTTCCTCTCACTGAGATACGGATTTCCTGTCACTGAGATACAGATTTCCTGTCACTGAGATACAGATTTTCTGTCACGGAGATACAGATTTCCTATCACTGAGATATGGATTTCCTGTCACTGAGATACGGATTTCCTGTCACTCAGATACAGATTTCCTGTCACTGAGATATGGATTTCCAGTCACTGAGATATGGATTTCCTGTCACTCAGATACTGATTTCCTGTCACTGAGATATGGATTTCCAGTCACTGAGATATGGATTTCCTGTCACTGAGATATGGATTTCCTGTCACCGAGATATGGAAATCCTGTCACTGAGATATGGATTTCCTGTCACCGAGCAACAGATTTCCTGTCACCGAGATACAGATTTCCTGTCACTGAGATATGGATTTCCTGTCACTCAGATACGGATTTTCTGTCACTCAGATATGGATTTCCTGTCACTGAGATACGGATTTCCTGTCTATTCTTTAGTTTTGTGTTTGTGCCTCCATCTCCATGTTTTGTAGATCATGTTGCTGATCTGTCATATATATATATATATATATATATATATATATATATATATATATATATATATATATATATATATATATATATATATATATATATATATATATATATGTATATATATATATATACACACACACACACATATATATATGGGTCCCTTCTGGTGTAGGTAATGTCTGTTTTAATGTATTTCCTAGTTATATAATGATATGACAAAGTCACCAATGTGAAACTGATGGTAAGAATCAGATAAGCGCCAGTGGCACAAGAGATGAGGAGAGTATGCTGGTTTTGGATAGGACACACGTTGAGGAAACTTGCTGATAGCATTACAAAGCAGGCCTTGTTATGGAATTCCCAAGGTAAGAAAGACCAAAAACTACGTTGAGTGAGAGACTGGAGACAGCCTTGAAAGGAATAAAAAAGATGTGGAAAGACTTTAAAAGAATGGCACAGGACAGGAAGACTTCACATGAATTTATTGAAGGCCCATGCTCCTCAAGGAGCTGAAAGGTAACAAATAAAGCTTCTCTGGAGTTTGCTTCAGCCATTTATGTTTAGTTTGTCACTCATTTGGTGGTCTGGGAGTCTTTTAAATGTTTCTGTCTGTTGCAGCAATCTTTAGTCTTCTGTCAGTAATGGACTACAGTTTTGTCATCTTGTTCATTTCATTTATGGTTTTAATTTCATTGTTCCAGTAATGATTCTCTCAGGCCTGGTTTTGTATTCTAGCTGTTCTGTCAAAGTTGGATTTTGATGCAGCTCCCCCCGGCCAGAATTCCATATTCCAGTGCTGGTCTAACATTTCCTGCTTGCAAGAGTTTCAGAATTTTGATGGTCTTCATCCCAGGCAGTTCATGGTAGTTTTTCATCATGATCATTTGCTGTCTAGTACTTTTCTGCCACTCATCAAGTTTGATTTTTCCTTGTTAGTCTGCTGTTCAACACAAGTCTAAGGATGTATAGTATTTCAATCCTACTCTGCACGAGCATCACTTTATAAGAGTCTGCATCTTCCTACCTGTCATTTTTGTTGTTGTCCATCTTTCAGAGCCTTTTAGTAGGATTGATCTGACATTTCAGTTTAGGATCCGAGAACCAAGTAGTTACTGACTTTCATCGTTCCCTGTTTTCCTGAAATTTCTGTCTGTGGCTGTTGCACAAGTTGGCAGAATGCTCTGAGGTTGAAAAAATATCTTGTAATGATTTACTACTGTTATTAACTCTTTGGCTCCGCAGTTATTTTCCACCCTGTGCCGTAATTTTAATTCATGATAGACTAAAAACAACGCACAGAGAGTTGTATTGGCACGGGTGTCAAATCTGACCAACGCTCTGAGCGTTGTTCTGGAGTCAAAGTTAAGAGAAGTTTTGTCTACTATTGATTGTTTTATTATCTCTTCTTCTGGAAGTATGTTTTTTTTTTTTCAATAGCAATGATGTATTATCAGTTATGACATCATAGAGGAGACAGACATGAAGGGGATGGATAAGACATAGAAAAACTATGAGCTGATGGCATGGGACAGGAAGACCTGGCATAAGTTTGTTGAAGGTCTATGCTCCTTGGAGAGTTGAAAGGTGAAGAAGTAAAAGACATCTTAGAGCATGTTTTAATGGGCTTTGATTATAGTATCAGTTATCACATCATAGACATGTATTTTAATATGCTTTGATTATAGTATCAGTTATCACATCATAGACATATGTTTTAATATGCTTTGATTATAGTATCAGTTATCACATCATAGTCATATGTTTTAATATGCTTTGATTATAGTTTCAGTTATCACATCATAGACATATGTTTTAATGTGGCATGATTGTTTTATACTAGTTATCACAAAGAAATATGTTTTTATGTGCTATGATTGTATTATTGGTTATCACAACATAAAAATATGTTTTGATGGGCTGTGTGTGTCACGTCAGTTATCACATCGTAGAAGTATGTTTGATGTGCTATGATTTCAGCTTTAGTTATCACATAATAGAAACATGTTTTAATGTGTTGTGATTGCAGCCTTAGTTATCACATCATAATAATACATTTCCATCATCATTTTCTCTTTGCTCCTTGGCAACACTATGGCTGGTCCCCCTTGCTGGAAGCCTGCATCAATCATTCACATGCTGTTTCTGCGGTGGTTTCTGTAACAGTTTATCTTGTACGATAAAGTTGCCAGCATCATGCACAACCTCATATTAGTTGCCTCATACAATATGCACGAGGAAGCAGTAGTGTAATTCTTAGTTTGTCTCAACAGAGGCCACCAGGTGCTACACAACGCAGAAATATATTTTAGGTGCTACAATTATGTTAACAGTTGTCACATCATAGAACTATATTTTTAGGTGCTTTAATTGTATTAACAGTTGTCACATCATAGAACTATATTATAGGTGTTAAAATTGTATTAACAGTTGTCACATCATAGAAATATATTTTTAGGTGCTACAATTGTATTAACAGTTGTCACATCATAGAAATATATTTTAATATACTATGCTTGTGGCCTCAATAATCACATCATTGAAATATTTTTCGAGTGCTATGTTTGTATGAACAGTTTCACAACATAAAAATATGTTTTGATATATAATGATTGTAGTCTCACTTATCCTATCATAGAAATATGTTTCGATGTGCTATGATTTTATCGTCATTTATTACATCATAGAAATATATTCAGATATATCATGATTGTATTCTCTTATAGCACATCATATAAAAATTATTGTAATATCACCTGGTTGTGATCTCCTTTCTCAGAACACACTACATGTTGTGCCATTGAATTTGTATCTTCAGATGTACGAGTGGGGGGGGGGGGAAAATTACACCTCAAAAACTGTCAGTGTTCACAAGAGAGAAAAGTCCGATGCAGGTACGGCAGTAAATGACTGTTTTACTTTACTAATATTGTAAGTAAGTCATCATCATCGTCATCATCATCAGCATTTTCCTTTTAGCTGCTTATGGAGCATGGAACAACAACTACAGCTGCTCCCTTGCTGGAAGCATGCACCCAACATTCACATGCTTTTAGAATGGTGGTTTCTGTAGCAATTTGTTTGACATGATGAGGTTGCCAGCCTCATGTACAACCTCATATTAATAGCCTGATACAACTGAAGGATCAGTAGTCATATTCATTCTGTGTCTCATTAGGGACCCATTAGAACTACACAGGGCACTGTAAGTAAGTGATGGTACAAAAATGCAAAAGTGTCATGTTGCTAGAAAAGTGTTGTAGTAACTTGAGAGCCTGATATATTTCATAGGACTTTACTGGCCATTTACTGTTTTATTTTATTCCTGCTCTGTTTTTGATCTAGTGTTCTAGTTTTTATAATATGAGGAAAATCCAGTGCAATAAACCACCGTCAACGCACTAAAAAAGGTTCTGGAGTGTTACATCAAGCCAATATTATTGCATGGAAAGGGATCATGGTTAATGAGCAGAAGAATGCAGATGTCATTGGAGGCACCAGGGATATAGTTTCTCAGATTAATATTGGGAATCCTGTACATAACTAAGATAACTAACAAAATGCTAGAGAAGAACTTATGAACAAAGAAATATAATAACAAATATAAGGAGAAGATAATCAACCTTCATTGGATATGTGATGAGAAGTTGAACACTTGAAAATGTCATGACCATGGGATGAATAGAGGGAAAGAGAAGCAGAAGAGCACAGATAGAAATGACAATATATAGTCTAACACTGTTGCATTGGAAGAGATAACAAGAGATCAACAACAAAATTTATGATGTGAGTAAACAAATTTCAGATCTGTGGAGGGACATGACAGCCTGCCACTAAAGTAATGGCATCTGGCATGGTGACTCCAAAGATGTAGCCATTGTTGTTTTTTGTCTTAAGTTTTGTACAGTTTTCATTTATTCTTTCTCCTTATGTGTTCCATAAAGAGTCAAGTGCTGCCACTGCTTTTGATGTCTAGGAAGCCTGGGCTTAACACTTTAACTACCGAATTGGAAAACACACTGTGGAATAATTAAATTTGGTTCCCATTTTCACCCTGTAGGTGTATGCACAAATTAAGCTGTAGTTTTCGTAATTGCTTACAGATTTTTATGAATTATACGTCATTTTAAAAATAAATGAATGTTCTATTACAACAAGCTGAACAAATTATGTTTACAGGTATGGTAAATATTATTAATAATATTAATTGATTGAAAGACAAAGTTTCAATTTTGTTTTTAAATTATCAACTTACCAACATGTTGCTTGTTTCTAAGGCAGTTAATGCCTTTCTGTAGGTGATTATCACATTAGTATATCCAATAATAAGAATAACAAGCTTATAACTAGCTTGTTCAGCCGTTATTGGAGATGTGCAAGCATTTTTTGTGGTCCTATCACTAGTTGCCACAGTAAAAAGTTTTACACGATTTGGTAACTAACCCAAAACGTTGAAAAATATGAACATAATATAAATTTTCCAGCGTTCTACAACAACCAGGCTTTGGGAATTTGTTTTTCGGTGGCAATTTAAAATCTCGAACCAAATCAGAAAGTGTTTCAGTACATTTTTCATTCGTTTAATTACTAAACATACATCGGCGCTCTGAGTGGCTCACGGTCCAAATGATAGGATTCCATAAGCCGGTTCTACCGGCTCATGGTAGTTAATGTGTTAAGTACTAGCTGTGTTTTTGTTGTTAAAGTTAATGTAGCAACATATTTTACATAATGAGTTTACCAGCCTTACTCAAAACCTCACGTTAGTTGTCTCTATAACATCAGTGAAGAAGCAGTGTAAGCTTAGACCAGCTTTACCATAATCTTTAATGTTCGTACTAGAACAGCAAGAAAATTTGAGTCATGTTGATCCTTACATTCTTGCAATCTAGATTTTAAGTTTGGTTTTGGTTTGGTTTTAAAGTCCAATCTTCATTGCACATGAACAACACCATCAGTGTTTCTATCTCCTCCCATATATCACACAAGGAGGATATCAGCACAGTGCATGAACTCCATAGCACCGGCGAGGATCCCAATTTGTGTGTACAGAAATCACACATTCTATAAATATTTTTGTGGTGGGTAGGTTTTCCTAATTTTTAAATTTTGCCAGGGCAGCGGCTGTATGGCTTAATCTTTATGATTTCCAACTGCCGAGGGATTTTTAACGTGTGCAAATTGAACGCGGAACCTTTTTTTTCACTTATCCGAGAAAGCTAGGCATCCGATCTCATTATCCAGGAGATTAGGGGGAAGTATGACATCATTAGGGACAACTGGTTCTGAAAAAAATTTCCATCAATTATATTCCCAGTACTGAGAGCGAACCTGGTACCTTTAGAAATAGAGGCAGATACCATACCTCTTAGCCACCCTGATACCCTCTAGATTAAAAATGTTCTGTAACAATTTTGTTATAACTGTTATGTGCTTTGTAACTGTAAATTGGAGACTATTATTCCAAAACAGGTTGCTGTTGGCCATAGCCATTTTGCTGCTATTACTCTTGAGAAAGAACTCTATACATGGGCAGTAAGTTGATTCCTTATTTAATGCATTTTAGCATGTTTGGTAAGATCTGTTTATCAAAATTCTATTTCTTGTTTTGAAATACATTAATCATACCTGTAGTTGTGTGATTTTTTTATTCATTCATTACCATTCAGCTCTCTTTAGCAAATCATGTAATTCATGCCAAGGCTTCACGTTCTTTGCTATCTGTTTCATGTCACCACATGTACACCGCCCCCACCCCCCGCATTGCCATATTTTCTGCCTCTGATTGCAACCACTGTGTGTCTCTCAGTCTTTCTCTATTGCTCTTTTACTGTGGATTTAAGAACACTGACTGTCCTGTAACTTTTTCAATGGTTCAGTGTGATTGTTTATAAGTGATGACTTGTATCAACTTGATTTTGTAACAAAAGATCACACAATCATAATTTATGCTTGTATAATTACCGGTATTTTAAAAGATTGGCTTCCATGACAAGTATGGGAAACTAAGAGCCAGGGATCCAGACCTCCAGGATGACCCAGAGTCCACTGAGAGGACAATATTAGATAGTCTCTGAAGGACTGAGGACTAGATTGGAACCAAGCCAGGAGAAAGACAGCCGATAGGATAGTATGGCACTCTCTCTTCCAAATCTCTACACCTCACGGTAAAAGAGGAACGACTAAGTAAGTAAGTAAGTATAATTATTTGAAAATAACAGTTATTTGCACTTGACATTTGGATGTGATAATATACTCTATTTTAATCCTAATTTTCTATGAAGCTGATGCTAAATTTCTTCTACCAATTCATTTATTCGTATGTTTATTTTCAAACCATATGGACCATAGACTCCGATGCCATCACAAGAACAGCTATGCTATGGACCGTCAAAAGAAAGTGAAAGAATGAACCACAGCTGAGACACTGTACGAAGGATGGCTGCCAACCGAACAAAGTGGAAGCAGTTTGTTGCTGCCCTACAAGACACCACTAGGCGTGATGGCCACTGACTGCTTTAACAGTCAGCGGCTAAGTATAAAAGAAGAAGATATGGACCGTAGGTTGTGACTGTTGGTCACTATTAATCTCTGTTTTATGTAATCTTCTTCAGCTGTGCCCATGAGATACCAGTTGCCTTGTCTTTGTCTCCCATTATTCTCCTACAGGTTCTGTTTAGCCTTCCTTCTGTTCTTTTCCCCCAGTGGGTTCCATTCAAAAGCATGCTTGTTATACTGTTTAGTTATTTTCTGATTATGTGTCCTATCCACACCCACTTTCTCTCTCATCTCCAGCTGTATTGAGTTTTGCCAGGTCCTGTTTCGCAGGTCTGTGTTTATTATTACATTTGATAATTTGATATGGAGGATGTGACTGAGGCATCTGTTGATGAATGCCTAAAGTTTACTCAGGCTATTCTGGTAACATGCCACATTTCTGAGTATGCTTGGGGAGGGGAGGTGGGGAATGAAGGTAGGTAATGTTTTTCTTACTAGAACAAAATAAATAAATGCTAAGGCAAAGAAGTGGCCTGCGTTACAGCCACAAAACATTCATCAGAGACAAGAAAACTAAAATAGTTGAGGAAAGAAAGTGGTAACTATTCTAAATGCATTTAAAAGAAAATACAACTTCTGAGCAGAAATGTAGGACAGATTTTACATACTTGATGAACAGCCTCATTTTATTTTTCCTGGGAAATTGCTGCAAAGTTCTGTTCTGGTAGGGAGAGAATAGAAGACCAGTCTGGCATTATTAAGGTTGCCTTGTACTACTTCTCAGAGAAAATTCTTCACATATACCCACCTTCAAATATTCATAAACTGACAATAAGCTATCTGGTTTTAATATTTTGTCACATGACAAAAATGGGAAGCCAAGAGGCAAGGATCAACACCTCCAGAGCGACCCAAAGTTGCTGGAATGACAACATCAGACAAACTCTGAAGGACTGCGGACTGGACTGGAACCAGGCCAAAAGGAAGACAGCTGATAGGATAGCATGGCACTCTCTCTGGCTAACCTCTACACCCCAAGATAGAAGAGGAATGACTAAAACAAGGCAATAACCTAAATGCTTTACTGTAGTAAGGTAAAGGATCCAATTATATACCCATTGAGGCATATTGAGAAAATGGTGTTAGGTTCAAATTTTCTTGACCATACGGCACACTAGAGGTGATGGTCAGCATCACACCAGTTGCCTTTAACCTTCCCAGAGTTTACTATAGTGATATTTTACAATCAGTTTAATCACATTCAGTTTTCTTGATTTCTTTATGTTAGAATCTTCAAGGTGGTGCTTCCATGGTAGGCCAACTTGGCCATGGAGACACAGCATCCTGCAAGGTTCCCAAGTTTGTAGACTGTTTTCTGGGAGTACCAGTCCAGCAAGTGGCTTGTGGAGAAGATTTTACACTTTGTGTTTCTGGTGTGTAATTCACAGTTGTTTGCTGATGTGTGGTTAATGACAGTTCTCAAGTATTTGGTCCAAAGAGTTTTCTGGTTGTGGTTTATGTTAAAAAAAAGGTGCATGCATGTCACAGATAAATACAATATTTATGCAAGCACTGTGCTTGTCAGTCTCAAACCTGGAACGTAATGAAAGAACAAATAAGTAAAAAATAATAATAACTGTAAAAAGAAAATAATAGATAAATACAGTATTTAAACTAGCACTGAAGTATCAGTCTCAAACCTAGAAGTTAATCAAAGAATAAATAAGTAAATAATAATAAAGATGAGAAGAAAAATAACAACAGATAAAAACTATTTTTACTAGCATTGTTTTGTATGTATCAGACCTGGAAAAGAGCAGGAAAATAAAGTAATATCAGCATAAGAAGAAAAATAACAACAGATATACAATATTTATACGAGAGTTGTAATCTCAGTCTCAAACTGCAACGCTCATCAAAGAACAAGTAAATAAAATAATAATAATGAAAAGATAAGAAGAAAAATAACAACAGATAAGAACATTATTTAAACCAGCATTGTGTTTTATCAGTGGACCTAATCAAAGAACAAGAAAGTAAGTAGTAACAAGGGTAAGGAGAAAAATAACAGGAGATTAGTATACGGTATATTCAGCATTGTGGTATCAGTGTCAAACCTGGGCATTAATCAAAGAACAATAAGTAAAATAATAATAACAAAAAGACCAGAAGAATAATAACAACAGATAAATACAGTATTTATACCAGCATTCTGTTATGAGATATGTGGGAAAAAAAAGCTGATAAAGCGAGAAAAGACCTGATAAAAAACTAAAAGGGTCTCGTTACACACCCATTGAGGCATATTGGGAATATGGTGTTAGTCCCATGTTCTCTTGACCATCGGCACACTAGGGGTGATGTGGTCAACATCACGCCGGCTGCCTTAACCTCTCCAAAGTTGCTCTGGTACCCGATTCACGAAGCTGGGTTGACCCCGAAACCGTTTGCGGTCTAAAAAATCCCACCTCAACTGAGGATCGAACCATGGACCACCGAGCTAGGGATCCAGTGCACTAACCACTGTGCTACTGCAGCTCCTGATAAAAAACTAAGTGGTCATGCAGTTGACACTGGCTTCCTAGCTCGGTGGTCCATGGTTTGATCCTAAGTTGAGGTGGGATTTTTTAGACCGCAAACGGCTCCAGTGTCGACCCAGCCTCATGAACTGGGTACCAGAACTACTTCTGTTAAGGTTAAGGCAGCTGGCGTGATGCTGACCACATCACCCCTAGTGTGCCGATGGTAAAAAAAATACAGGCCTAACACCGTATTCTAAATATGCCTCAGTATGAGTGTAATGGGATCATCCATGCAATCGAAGGAATGGCTGTGGTGAGGGAATGTACTGAGAAACATTTAGAAGTTTGCTAACTTCTTTAACTGTATCATAACAAAGTAAGATCCTCATTGAGTTAACAGTCAACAACTTGTTCAACATCTAATAGTTTTAATTTTTTTTGAAATGATTGCACAAGGGTTCCTCCTCACTTTCCCCATCCTCCGTGACTTTTATTTCTTCTTCCTTTTATTCACCTCCTAAATATCTTCATCTTATTCCCCCACTTTCAGATAATTCTTTCAAGTCCTGTATTATGTAAAGCATTAAGTGGCAGGGTGGTTAGAGCACTTACTTGTTGAAGCAAAGTTACTAGGTTCAAAACCTGGAAGCATCACATTTCCTGACTCTGTTCTTGAGTTAATTAAGGCAAAGGCAGTAAGGAAGGGAACTTGTCACTGCACCTCATAAAGCTTAGAGCTAGGATAGTGAAGTCTTTAACACTTCACTCCACTGTGGCAGCACTTGTTACTGATATACCTCTGTTGTCTGCATTGAAAAGCTAGTTATCCCAGAATGGTTTTATTAGAAATATATCTTAACATGAAACAGTGAAAAATATCATTATACAATCAGTTGAAATCCAGTGCTGTCTGTGCACTAAAAGCTGTCTGTAATGGATCCCGCACATTTTCTGTCACTTACCTTGGTAGTTTACTCATGACAGATTATTTTCCCTTTGACCTTTCTGCTGTTTGCTTCTGTGGTACACTCATGACAAATTACTTTCCAATCAACTCTTGAAGTTTCTGTTATATGCTTTAATGATACACTCTTAGTAGATTTTACTTTCCATTCGACGCTTGACATTCCCTAACTTGTATTTCATTCATTCTCTTGCTCATTCAACAACTTAAACATGTGTTCCTTCAGTATTATTTTGAATGAACTGTATATCTCTAGCTGCAATGTCCCTTGATAGTGTGGCAGTTAGCAGTCCAGGGAGATCTTGCAAGTTGGTAGTGTGTCATTATATATAAAAATTCTATGTGTCTCCTCACTGTGGATCAGATCAACAGCCATCTCCACATCAGCGGTTAGTGCAATGAATCTTCTACTTCATTTGTTTCTGGCCTTGATGGTGCACCTTGATAGGCTCAGTCTATCTCTTGATGTTACCTTCATATACGAGCTTCATTTTATTAATTTGCTTTCAACTATTCTTTCCATTATTATTTTTACTCAGGTCTCTTTACATGTCCAAAATATTTTACATGTCAAATTGTTATCTGATTCACTTATTCTCTTTTTATTCCTAGCTTTTCTAAGACTCTTTTATTTGTCTTCTTCTGTTTTCATGGCGTGCATCTCAGTCTTCTATATATCCACATTTAAGGACCTCAAGTAATTCTTTTATTGCTTGTTTGTGTCCATGTTTTCGTCAGGCAGTATATATTTAAATAACGCTTGATGACTACACTACACTAAACCACTTAAAGCGGAACCATAATTTTCTTTTTCTTTTTAAAAAATCAGTAAAAAAATATTACTTATAAGTCCACTTTAAAACAGAACATAACAAAAGTTGTTTATTTAAGTTAACTTGGTTCTTGGACATTGAACAAAGATCTGGGATAAAAAAACTGGGACCTTTGAATGAAGATGTGTGAAAGAATTGAGTGCACCTGATGGCAAAAGAAAAAACAACTAATCAAGTCTGGAAAAAAACTAAGAATTAAAAAAAAAATACGAACGAAGGCAAAAGAGATAAAATGCTGGAGATCTGTTACTGCCAACATTCACTGCACACTTAGGATATGATCTGATCTGATGTGATCCTAATACACTTTACTGCACATTCCAGACAATGGTGCCCTCTATGCATTTGGATCAAACTACTATGGCTGCTTAGGTTGTGAGATAGAAGAAGATGAGGTTCTGTCCCCCGTACGTATAGAGTTCTTCCAAGATAACCCAGTACAGGAAGTAGCCTGCGGTGATGCTCATGTGGTTGTCCTTACAAGATCTGGTGACATCTATACCTGGGGATGTGGAGAGTTTGGTAATGAAAATTCATTGGTTTTTTCTGTACTATTAAAACATTTTTTTTCTTATATGTGGTCTATTTATTTTCATTCATTTCTTTTGTGCTCCTTATGGATCATTAGACCACCCCTGCAGCAGGTCCCACAGAAAACCTGCACAAAACATTCACATGCTCTTACAGCAGTGGTTTCTGTAGCCAGTTTTATACGAGTACATAATGATGTTGACAGCCCCATGCACAACCTCATATTAGTCACCTGGCTTGTACGACATGATATGATGAGGAGACACATTTTTTATTAAAAGTAAAATTGAGATAGTTTATAATATTGAAATTTTTTTACACCCTATGCAAATCTTTCAGTTGTTAACAAAATGTGCACAACAATTATTAAAGAATCTAAAACAGTTTTATTGATTTTATATGTTTGTGTGTGCGTTTAATTGTGCATTTGTGTGTAAACATACTTAGTCAACTTACATATAAAATAACTTGCAAGCACAAAAAAGGGATGTGGATTCTTATCATAAAAAAAAGCAACAGAAGAATAACACTTTGGAGTGATCACTGATAAGGGCTTTTTTAGTCTAAGAAATTAAGGAATGAAACGTATTATTTAATTTCTTGTTTCGATATTTCTTTCAGGTATTACGATTTTCTTGTATTATTATTGTTCATTTTTCGCTCATCACTGTGGTTGTTTATTTTTTCCATCTGCTTGTATCGCTCATTTTCTGTATGTTTCTCATCGTATGTTTTTGTAGTATGTATATGTAATTCTTGTCCTTGTCACCTGTTTGTAACTGTGGCTGATGAAGGGTAAAACCCAAAACGTCCCTTGTTTCACATGAACCGTTAATTTGTAGAACTGATTCAATACTGTTTTATTCGTTTATATACTTATTTTCATTCTGCAGAACAGATGCCATTTTAATTGTAAATGTTTTGTGGAAGTTCCTACCATTACAATTGTGTACATGTGTGTGAGTAAGTGATAATACCCTTACAGGAAGCCTTCACCATGCATTCACTTGCTCTTACAGCGGTGGTTTCTGTAACAAATTATTATTCGTGATGAAGTTGCCAGCCTCTTGCTCAACCTCATATTAGTCACCCTTTTATGACGTGTCGGCGTCTGTGGCCTAATGGATATCAACGCAGTTTCATAATCCAGATATACCAGGTTCGAAACCTGCTGCAGGCGGTTTGGTAGCAGATCGCTTTGTGTGGATTTTTAACAATGGTATAAGCGCCGTACCGTTCAGAAAGCAATGGCAAACTACTGAATGAAAAAAATTGCCTAGAAAAATCACAAACAGCCAATAAATGCTGGGGTTGATTGTCATGTGACCTGTAAAGGATAAGCAACTAACTGTTTTTTTTATGACATGCTTGAGCGGGCAGGAGTCCTAGTCTTTCTTTGTCTCAGGGGATATCCCCATGACCTACATGTGGCATTTATATGAGCTGTTATTTTATTGACCTAAGGAAAGTTCTGTTTATTAATACATTGCATTTGAATTGCAAGACATTCCCCAGAACTCTATTTGTTAAAATCTTTTTGCTTATTCACACTGTTGTTTTTAAACCATTACTTACTTACTTAGTCGTTCCCCTTTTACCGTGAGGTGTAGAGGTTTGGAAGAGAGAACGCCAGACTATCCTATCGGCTGTCTTCCTCCTGGCCTGGTTCCATTCTAGTCCTCGGTCCTTCAAAGATTGTCTGATGTTGTCCTCCCAGCGGACTCTGGGTTGTCCTGGGGGGTCTGGATCCCTGGCTTTTTGTTTCCCATGCTTGTCGTGGTAGCCGATCTTCTCCCATTCTGCAGACATGGCCAAACCATCTTAGTTGGGACTGTTCTACTTGGGTCTGCAGAGGGTGGGATTTTAGGCCTTGACGTATCGTCTGGTTGCGGACCATGTCTCTTCTTGTTACTTCAACCACCTTCCTCAGATACTTCATTTCTGAGGTTTGGATCTGGCTTTTGTAGGTTTGTCATTGCTCATGACTCGCATCCATATGTCAAGACTGGGACATAGGTGGAGCAGTATACAGCCATCTTTGTTTTCTTACCAACCTCTCTCTTGCTGAGGAATCCTCAATTTATGGCCTGAAAAAGTCTCCCAGCTGCTGTTTTTCGAGTGGCCAACTCTTCTTTGATGCCTCCCTTTCGATCTATAATAGCTCCGAGGTATTTAAAGTGGTCGACCTGCTCCAGGACCTGTTCTCCCAGCTTAATTTGATGTCATCTTTCTTCTTGTGATATCACCATGGATTTTGTTTTAGAGCTGCTTTTTTTTTTTAATCATGCCTGTTCAAAATTAAGCTATTTAGGTGCAACCTTCTCACCAATTTTTAAGCTCTTGAAGTGCAACCTTCTTACCAATTTTGAATATACTTTCTGCAAAACTTAATATACTTCTAGTACTAGAACACGTAAACTTAAGATATTGTAAGACATAATAAGATTTACAGCTGAATAAGTAAAAGATGTGCACAGTAAAAGATGTGCACAGTAAAAGATGTGCACAGTAAAAGATGTACATGGCATACTATTGAGATATTTACTGTTTTTGTTACACTTACTTGTGATTTCAGGAAGACTTGGCTTAGGATCAGAGGATGACTTGAGAATACCTCATAAGGTCAGCTGTTTGTTTTGTCAGTGATTGTGATACTGGAAAAAATTAATTCCAGATAACACTTGCTTTGATATATGAAAGAGAGCACAAAATGTCATTTGGTTAACTACATATGACAGCTAGCAGAAGATTCATGTTGTTCTTCTTGTTATGAAAATGCAGAAGGTATTAAATAGTGTTAAATGTATACAACAACTGTAGAATATTTTTAAAAAAATTAAAATTTTGTATCTTAAATTATGCATTTAGGTTAGTTTACCCATGCCTTTATGTATCATTCTTGTGCATTCCAGCCCGAATGAAGACCTCGTGATTGTAATATTAGTCAATCAATCAATCATTCAGTACCCTTTAGCTCCCCAGGGAGCATAGGTCTTCAACAAATACATGCCAGTCCTTCTGTCACAGGCCATCAGCTCTAGTTCTATCCATGTCTTTCTCGTCATTATCATTTCTGCCTCCAATTCTCTTCTCCATGTGTTCTTGTGTCTGCCTCCACTTCTCCTACCTTGTGAATTCCAGAACAAGGACTGCCTGGTAAGGCTATCAACAGGTTTTCTCTGTGTGTGTCCAATTCATCACCAGCATCTTCTCATTGGTAGCGCAGTGGTTAGTGCACTGGCTTCCTAGCTTGGTGGTCCATGGTTCGATCCCCAGTTGAGGTGGGATTTTTTAGAACGCAAATGGCTCCGGGGTCAACCCAGCCTCATGAAGTAAGTACCAGAGCAACTCTGGGAAGGTTAAGGCGGTCGGCATGATGCTGACCACATCACCCCTAGTGTGCCGATAGTCAAGAAAATACGGGCCTAACACCGTATTCCCAATATGCCTCAATAGGCGTGTAACGGGATCCTTTACCTTACCTTACCTTTGTCATCAGTTCCATGTTGATGACCTTGCCATACCATTTGAATCCTTCCATTCTATACAAGCACCCATTTATGACAGTCTCTTACTTCTTTGTTGTTGTTTTTGTTATTCTCCATGTTTCAGATGGCTGACTAGACATATGAGATGATGGTTATGGTTTTTGTGTTGGACTTTCTTTTGGTTTCCTTATATTCTCAATGCAAATGGGAGTCACAGTGGCTAAGAGGTATGGTGTCCACCTTGAATTATAAAGGTACCAGGCTCAATTCCCAGTAGCAGAAATATAACAGTGAAGAAAAAAAACATTTTCACAACCAGTGGTCCTTATGATGTCATACTCCCCCCCTGATCTCCTGTGTAGTGAGATTGGATGTCTAGCCTTCTCGGATACGGACGAAAAAAATAGAAGGTCCTGTATGCAAGTTGCGCACGTTAAAAATCCCTAGGCAGTTGGAAATCGTAAATAGTAGGTCATGCGGCCACGGCCTGGGCAAAAATTTAAAAATTAGGAAGCCTACCCACCACAAAAATATTTATAGAATGTGTGATTCCTATATACACACACTCAGATTCTCGCTGGTGCTACAGAGTTCGTGTACTGTGCTGAGATCATCGTTGTGTGATCTAAGGGAGGAAATCGGAGCACTAATTGAGTTGTCCATGTGCAGTGAAGATAGTCCTTAAAACCAAACCAGATCAATGCAGTGAAAGTTCCTTTGCCTTTTTAATCCTTTTTTGATATTACATTTTGTCCCTGCAACACTCTGTCTATGGTTGTAATATGGTATGGGCTGTATCTATCATGTCTTATTAAGACTGCCCTCATTATCAGTTTATTCACATCATCATTAGATGGAGCTGCAACATTCAGTCCTCTCATAAAGTGTACTCTCATAATTTTTTACTATTTCTTATCCTTCTGACCAAGTGTGTGATAACTCTGACTGCTGTTGAAAGTTCTTTTCTTAGTCACAAGTTATTCTCTGATTTGCAGATAAGGGATTTATATTATTCTTCTGTGTTAAAATTGTTGCAATTCTTGTATGCAAAGAGAATCACTTTTTTCTTCTTCTTTAATGATTGTGTTTGGAGTGAGTGATCATAGGGTCGTAGGCATGTCTCCAGTCCAGCCTGCAAGTCTGGAAGGAAGAGCTGGAGAAGAGAGGGATGGTCATAGGCAGCTCTAGAACAAGGTCCATGGTGATGTCACGAGAAGAGAGAGTGCGTCAGATTGGGCTGGGAGAGCAGGTCCTAGAGCAGGTCAACCACTTTAAATACCTCGGAGCTATTAGAGACCGAAAGGGAGGCATCAGAGAAGAGTTGGCCACTCGAAAAGCAGCAGCTGGGAGACTTTTTCAGGCCATAAATCGAGGATTCCTCAGCAAGAGAGAGGTTGGTAAGAAAAAGAAGATGGCTGTATACCACTCCGCCTATGTCCCAGTCAGAGTCTTGACATATGGATGCGAGTCATGGGCAATGACCACAACCCACAAAAGCCAGATCCAAACCTCAGAAATGAGGTATCAGAGGAAGGTGGTTGAAGTAACAAGAAGAGACATAGTCCGCAACCAGACGATACGTCAAGGCCTAAAATCCCACCCCCTGCAGACCCAAGTAGAACAGTCCCAACTAAGATGGTTTGGCCATGTCTGCAGAATGGGAGAAGATCGGCTACCATGACAAACATGGGAAACAAAGAGCCAGGACGACCCAGAGTCCACTGGGAGGACAACATTAGACAATCTTTGAAGGACCGAGGACTAGAATGGAACCAGGCCAGGAGGAAGACAGCCGATGGGGTAGTATGGCGCTCTCTCTTCCAAACCTCTACACCTCACGATAGAAGGGGAACGACTAAGTAAGTAAGTGAGTGAGTGAGTGATCATAACAGAGTTAATTATAATTTACCAATCCATTGTGTTTTTCTTGCCATGTTGTGAAAGGACAATATTGCTTTACAGATTGGTTTGCCAGGGAAGCAGCAGGTGAAACATGTTTGTGCTGGTGGTGACAGCACATTCCTTGTGTGTTTTAGTGGTAGATTGTTAGCATGTGGCAGCAACCAGTTTAACAAACTTGGCTTTAACTCCGAGACTTCTGGATTGCGCAAACGGAAAGCTAAGGTGAGTTAATTTAATTATGTGAGAAATTTGTAAATAAGGACCTATGCTAAGTGACATTTTTCAGATCTACCAGACTTGCTGTTCAGTTTATCAAGTGAAAGCTGAATGTCTTTCACCTCGTTAAACAAAGAACATTGAAATTTGAATTTATATAAAATATCTCAATAAATATAATATGTTATCTCAAATTGTTATTGTTGTTGTTTAACTAGGGCTGCTGAGATTGTTGCTCTTTTGCAGCCAGTGCCAAGTTGAAGAATGTCCATGTTCTCTGTAGCTGTTGAGTGGTGCTATATAGAGTGTTTGTGATTGTTGAGGAGTCTGATTTCTTCTTCCTGAGGAGAGTCCTGGGCAGCACATGCTGAACTGTCTCATTTGGATGGGTACTGTTGCGGCAGTTAGGCTCTTGTGAGTGGTTTAACTTGTAAAAGTGCTTGTTGAGTCTGGTGTTTTTTTAATTTTTATGATTATGTTTTGCTCCACACATCGTAGGTTGTTTTTGTTGTTATTTTTGTTTGGATGGGTCATTTCCTTATACGTGGCACGTCCATCTGTTCAGCCATTCCTCTTTAAGTTGTTTTGAAGTATTAGTTGAGCTGTCTGCATATTGAATTGATTGTTTGTTTGAATGTTAGAAACCGTTCCATTGGTTTTCCATACGTGAGTGAGGCATATTTTATTACAATGCTCATTTGATCAGTGTGTGAAAGATCAGGAGAAGAATCCATGGATGAACTGAAGTATCCAGCAGAATCTTTTTCATCCACAATAACTGTTTGAACATTGTCACTCATTAAATCAAGTATTACTTCAAAAATGGTGGGAAAATACCAATATTGGAATCTTTACAATCAAACTACTCAAAATGGGGATTTATAGTTCATTCAGTTTTATTATAACAATTAATTTGAAATTTTTTTCAGGTGCGCCCATTCGTCTGGTGCCCTAAGCTCATGCTTAGTGTGCTTAATAGGCAGTCTAGCCCTGGTACCAGAAAAAATGAGGATCAGATATAATTCTTATTTCTCTATTTTTCTGAGACATTTTATATACCATGCACATGTACTGTTAGAGACATGACACATGAGAATCATATGCAATTTTTGTTTCTCTGTTTTCCTCAGGCATTTGACATACCATACAGACATACTTTTAGTACTGTGAAACCATTAAGTAGATGCAATGTGATGCTGGTGTCTGCAGGAAATACTCATTCTGGTATCATAGACTGTAAGCTTTGGTGCTTGTCACATAACATTAAGGTATTTATTGGGGAATAATAGTCAGGTGTTTGTCACATAACAGTAAGGTATTTATTGGGGAATAGCAGTCAGGTGTTTGTCACATGACATTAAGGTATTTATTGGGGAATAGAAGTCAGGTGTTTGTCACATAACAGTAAGGTATTTATTGGGAAATTGTAGTCAGATGTTTGTCACATAACAGTAAGGAATTTATTGGGAAATTGTAGTCAGGTGTTTGTCACATAACAGTAAGGTATTTATTGGGGAATAGTAGTATGGTGTTTGTCACATAACAGTAAGGAATTTATTGGGGAAAAGTAGTGTTTGCCACATAGTACAGAGATGTTTGTCACATAGAACAGAGATGTTTGTCATATAGCATTAACTCTTACTATACGGGAGCTAAAACCGCGTTTTTACGCGCTAGTTTAGCTATCGTTACCGTCGCGCGCCACTTCACGGGGCGAGCCGTAAAATTGGTACTAAATCCGCGCCACTTCACGGGGCTTGCCGGATTGTAAGAGTTAATGAAGGAGATCACAATTAGGCAGCTAAAATATTTTGGCTACATAAAAATGCATAACACCTTGCAGAAGACCATAATAGAAGGGAGAGTTGAAGGCAAACATGCAAGGGGAAGACAGCGCTATATGTGGGAAGATAACATCAAAAGATGGACAGGAAAGAGTCTATCAGAGTGCACCATCAAGACAAGAGGCAGAAGATGTTGGAGATCCATTACAGCCAACCTTTGTTGTGGAGATGGCAGCTGATGATGATGTTGATGATGTAGTCAGGAATAGTAGTGTTTGTCACATAGCACAGAGATGTTTGTCACATAATAGTAAGGTATGTATTGGGGAATAGTAGCATTTGTCACATAGAACAGAGATGTTTATGACATAACAGTAAAGTATTTATTGGGGAATAGTAGACTTTGTCGCGTAACAGTAAAGTATTTATTTGGGGAATAGTAGGAAGGTGTTTGTCACATTGCACAGAGATGTTTGTCACATAGCACAGAGATGTTTGTCACATAGCACAGAGATGTTTGTCACATAGCACAGAGATGTTTGTCACATAACACTAAGGTCTTTGTCTCATATTAAAAGTTGTTTATCACATAACAGTTAGGTCAGTAGGTCTTTGTCTCATTAAAAAATGGTTGACACATGACAGTAAGATCATTGTCCTGTGAAAAAATGATGTTGGTTTACATAAAAGTAAGACCTTTGTCACATAAAGGTAAAGTTTTTGTAACATTTTTATCACATGAAAGTAAGTCTCTTGCTGCATAAAAGGTATACATCACATATTAGTCATGTGTTTGTCATGTAAGACTAAGTCATTAGTCAAATAACGATTAGGACTTCATCTCATAATAGTAAGGTCTTTGTCACATAAAAGTAAGATGTTTGTCATATAAAAATAAGGTAATTTATTCTGCTTTTATACCACTTAAGATGCATGGCACCACTATTACCATGGCACCACTATTACCCTTGGCACCACTATTACCCATGGCACCACTATTACCCATGGCACCGAGCCTATCTTGATGCACTTCATGCTATCTTGCAATGGGGGTTTTTGTAGCAGTAAACTTTATATAATGAGGTTGGCAGCCTAATACACAACCTCCTATTAGTCACCTCTTGGAACATGTTGAGGCAGCAATAGTTCTACGCTTTTTAAATTTTATCAGAAGTTGTAAAAAACCACATGACAAGATTTTTGTTTTGTTAGAACAAGGTATTGACAACATAACAGTAACGTGTATTGTTATGAAATATATAGGTGCTCATCACATAACAGTAAGATGTCTAACTTACAACCACTGGACGTTTGTCACATTACGTCATAAAGAATGCTTAGACGTTTTTAACTTAACTTTATTTACATTGTGCCATCCTCATTGCATTTGATTTAATATTTTAATTTTCTGAATTCTGCTAATTATGCATGAGGTCATTACAACTACAAGTAAATGTTAACACTAAACTAAGGGTTCATACCCTTCGACATTTGCTGAGGGAGACTGAGCACCTATGGGTTTGCCGGAGTGCAATGACGTCGATTCTGATTAACATTAACATTAACATTAACATTAACTAAACTAAGGAATAGTCAGTCAATGCCAATTGTTTGTTTACTTTTCGTCTTCTTTTTCACATCCAATGTCAGCAACAATTTTTCTTTATGGTGGCTTTCCTTAACCTTTGGCTGTCCCTAGCCTACCTACAAGATAGTAGGTAGTTTACAATCAGAGTTATCATCTTTGCCAAGATGAATTGCCACACAAGGTTTATGTGCATTATCAAGCAGGAGCATTCTGGTTTTAGGGTGCCAGAGACTCACCTCGCCTCTTCTCCTGATAGTTAAAATGATCGTACCATGAGAAAGCCAGGAGCTAGGCTTCTGCTGTCAGAGACTATTTGAGATGCATTTAAATGGAGTTGAAAGCTCATCCCCAACTCCACTCCTGGCTGGGACAGCATTTGGGACCATTTTTCTGATTCACTGTCTTGTGATAGGATCTGTTTTGACTGTTTCTGCCATTGTACAATTTTTACTGCAGCAACCTAATTTTTTTTTTTTTAATGGTTATTTCCTATATTGAAATAAATGTGTAAAAAGCAGTTTTTCTTAAATTGAGAAGCTAAATTCAATTAAATTTATTTAAAAATAATTGTATTTTAATCCTGATTTAACCTTTCTTAATGGTTATAATAGTATGACTTCCTTTTCTTGTAGTAATCTTTAACAAAGGAGAGCACCTAAGTTGAGATAACTCATGCTTGCTTAGTTTACCAAACATGTCCTCTTTTATTTACAGCATTTGGTCACTTGTACATGTTTGGTTCCAATAAATTTGGGCAACTTGGTGTAGGTGATTTTAAGCCAAGACCAGGCATTTGCCGTGTGGGTGGCGTACTAGCTGGACAGCGTGTGGAGAAATTGGCTTGTGGGGATGAATTTACAGTTGTAGCAACCAATGGTAGGTTTGGTTTCAGTGTTTACTTTCTTTAAAGTTACATAAATATTTACTTCTGCTTCTTTTTTTGCCTTGCAACTCTCACTTTATGTGTCAGGTTAGGGATATTGCAAACCATTTTTGTCTTTCTGTTCAACACAAGAAACTTACCAACAGCCAATAACATCTCAGCTCTTTTCAGACTTAATGTTAAGGCAACATTAATTGAATCTTTTGCCTCATACGTACAGAGCGTTTCTGCAGAGACAAAGGAAGATTACGACTATTTCTCTCTGAAGCATGTCATACAAGGCAACTAATTGTGCATGGGGCTGGTAACCTGATCATGTAAAACAAATTGTCACAGAAACTACTTCTGCAAGAGCATGTGAATGCTTGGTGCAGGCTTCCTGTAGGGTGACCAGCTGTAGTGGTTGCTCCATACTCTCTAGGGAGTGCAAAGGAACATGGTAATGATGATTGTGGCAACACTACTTATGTGGGTTTACAATGATGATTGTGGCAACACTACTTACGTGGGTTTACATTGATGATTGTGGCAACACTACTTACGTGGGTTTACAATGATGATTGTGGAAACACTACTTATGTGGGTTTACAATGATGATTGTGGCAACACTCCTTACGTGGGTTTACAATGATGATTGTGGCAACACAACTTACGTGGGTTTACATTGATGATTGTGGCAACACTACTTACGTGGGTTTACAATGATGATTGTGGCAACACTACTTATGTGGGTTTACAATGATGATTGTGGCAACACTACTTATGTGGGTTTACAATGATGATTGTGGCAACACTACTTACATGGGTTTACAATGATGATTGTGGCAACACTACTTATGTGGGTTTACAATGATGATTGTGGCAACACTACTTATGTGGATTTACAATGATGATTGTGGCAACACTACTTACGTGGGTTTACAATGATGATTATGGCAACACACTACTTACAATGTGGGTTGAGGCAACACTGATGATTGTGGCAACACTACTTACATGGGTTTACAATGATGATTGTGGCAACACTACTTACATGGGTTTACAATGATGATTGTGGCAACACTACTTACATGGGTTTACAATGATGATTATGGCAACACTACTTACGTGGGTTTACAATGATGATTGTGGCAACACTACTTACATGGGTTTACAATGATGATTGTGGCAACACTACTTACATGGGTTTACAATGATGATTGTGGCAACACTACTTACGTGGGTTTACAATGATGATTGTAGCAACACTACTTACGTGGGTTTACAATGATGATTGTGGCAACACTACTTACGTGGGTTTACAATGATGATTGTGGCAACACTACTTACATGGGTTTACAATGATGATTGTGGCAACACTACTTACATGGGTTTACAATGATGATTGTGGTAACACTACTTACGTGGGTTTACAATAAGATGACAGACAAACTAAGAGACAACCTAAGCTAAGGGACCACACTAGTTAGAATACACACTTATAATAACGAAAGAACACCAAAAAGTTCAAAATCCCTCTTTACTCAGCAAATAACAACATAGCCAAAAAATGGCATAAGTTGGCATAATGAGATATCTAATGACAATGTAAAAGCCTTACATCAGAATATGAAAATAGTGCCAGCATGGTGGGGTCAACATTTGACAGCTAAAAAAAGTCATAACTAGAGAAACCTCTATAATTACATGCTAACACAATTAGGTTATAATTAACATGACAAAATGTTGCCAAAACTCAGCAGAAACATATGAAAACATTAGCTGCTAACAGTAAGGTCAGAAAATCAAAATGGCCCAGGTCTGTCCTTCAGGCTGTATGGGCTGCCATTCAGGCAGGCTAAAACAGATCTGTTTCAAGATGGAAGACGAATGTCGACTGACTGACACTTTCCATCATGTGACTCGAGGTCACGAGCACTGACTAGAGTTCTGCCTTGTCAATAAAAGTCTACCGGCTCTGCCCCCACTGGAGCATCTGCCTATTACGGTAATCATAAAACATACTGTGACAATAATGAATTTATCTTTCATAATTCAGTGCCTGCCATTCCGTATTTTCCTCAAAATGCACCATGAAAACGTTGCAAGCATGTTTGTTATTTTAATGAGTGTTCAGTTTAGTTTTCCCAGTGCAATGCATGCCATTTCCATATTTTCAGAAAGGCTGTTCAGATTGTTTCCTTAAAAGAATTAGTAATATGGGAATTAGCATAACTTTACTTGCGGTTTCCATGATGTCTGGAGTACATGGTGAGGTTTTAGATGATGCTTGCGGTGTATTTAGGACAAACATATTGCTGCAGAAATCACCACTACTAGAGCACATATTTGACATAGATTTTCTTCATGGGAGATAACTACTATAGTGGTCTCATATTCCTTTAAGGGCTTTTAAAAAATAAAAGGGATATTCATTTGTACAACAGAGTGTCAAATTCCCTAAAACGTTGCCACACTTTAACTATTTATATCGCTGAAAGTCATGTGACCCATGTAGTTCATGAGGGTCTCTTCTGAGACAAGGAAATAATAGGATTACAACTCTCACTGGTGTGATGTATTAGGTGACTAATGTAAACATGTGAATGAAAATGGCAACCTTGTCATGTTAACGTAAACTGCTACATTGACCACTGGTGCAACAGCATGTGAATGAGAATGGCAACCTTGTCATGTTAACAAACTGCTACAGAAATCACTGGTGCAACAGCATGTGAATGAGAATGGCAACCTTGTCATGTTAACATAAACTGCTACAGAAACCACTGGTGCAACAGCATGTGAATGAGAATGGCAACCTTGTCATGTTAACATAAACTGCTACAGAAATCACTGGTACAACAGCATGTGAATGAGAATGGCAACCTTGTCATGTTAACATAAACTGCTACAGAAACCACTGGTACAACAGCATGTGAATGAGAATGGCAACCTTGTCATGTTAACATAAACTGCTACAGAAACCACTGGTACAACAGCATGTGAATGAGAATGGCAACCTTGTCATGTTAACATAAACTGCTACAGAAACCACTGGTGCAACAGCATGTGAATGAGAATGGCAACCTTGTCATGTTAACATAAACTGCTACAGAAATCACTGGTACAACAGCATGTGAATGCTTTGTGCAAGCTGTAGTGTTGGCTCCATGCTCCATAAGCACCATGCCTGCCTCACTTCTTCACTTACTGAAAGTCACATTCACAAACAGGATGAAACACTTCAATACTTGTATTGCAGAAACCATATTGAACTCTTCTATGACAGAAAACTATATTGAAGTCTTCTACGACAGAAAACCATATTGAATTATTCTGTGACAGAAAACCGCATATTGGACTTTACTATGAAAGAAAACCAGTGCTCGAAAGTAACAGAGCAGGAAATGTCAAAACTGTCCTCCTTCCACACAATCTGCCTAAGGAAAATTCTCGGAGTCTTTTGGCTGAATACTATCACTAACCAAGAACTACTTACTTGGAGTAACCAAGAGGACATGTGCACCATCATAGCTGGCAGATGCTAGAGTTGGGTTGGCCACATCCTCAGAAGAGACCCCGATGCCATCACAAGAACAGCTATGCTTTGGACCCCCGAAGGAAAGCGAAAGAGGGGCTGACCAAAAACAACTTGGCGGAGAACTGTGGAGGCAGAGACGCAAATAATGAACTGGACCTGGGGCACTGTACAAAGAATGGTCGCTGTCTGAACAAAGTGGAAGCAGTTTGTTGCTACCCTACAAGACACTACCAGGCATAATGGCCACTGACTGCTTTGACAATCGGCGGCTAGGGATCAAAGAAGAAGATGACTAAAAACCACATTAAAGTCTTGTATGACAGAAAACCATATTAAAATCTTCTATGACATAAAACCGTATTCAAATCTTCAATGAAGAAAACCATATTAAAGTTTTCTGCAACAGAAAACCGATTTGAACTCATCTATGATAGAAAACCATATTAAAGTCTTCGGTCACAGAAAACCATATTAAAGACTTCTATGACAAAACTATTTTGAACTCTTCTAGGACAAAAACTATATTGAACTCTTCTATGACAGAAAACCACATTAAAGTCTTCAGTGAGAGAAAACCTTATTAAAGTCTTCTATGACAGAAAACATATTGCACTCTTCTTTGATAGAAAACCATATTTACTCCTGGGGAAATGGAGAAAGTGGCCGCTTGGGGGGTGAGTTCACTGACCAAGGCATTGGTCCAAATGGAATGTGCACAGCTCTACCCCGTCCAATATTCGGCTCACTGCATGTTGTATCATGCCTGGCATGTTGTCACTGGCACACACTAATTATTGCAGGTATGTAAAACTGTGACCATTCCAAGTTTATTGTGCCATGTACATAGATATGGAACTAAATACATTTAGTATAATTGTAAATTGGTTTTCGTGTGATTTACCAGTAATGTTCCTACTTTTAGATATACCCATTTATGGTTTTATTGTCACCTAGCTTTTGACTACTGTGACACATTTTTCAAAAAAGAAATTATTTTATATCAAGTTATTTTTTATTTTTACCTAAGCATTGTAACAACACCAGTTGAGGAAAATGGTGTTAAGAAAGCTGCCCTTTATTTACTCACTTCACACAACTTTGTGTGTGTTACATCTTCTTTTGCGCACCACAACATGCTCACATATGTGAATTGCTGTTGTGCTCAAATGGAGTTGTTAGTGCACGGAACAGCAACGCATTAAACAATGACATCATGTAATTTATGCAAGCAGACGCGTGTAGAGATGCATCGTCTGCTAGGGACCTTTTGGAATATGTTCTTGAAGTGTTAAGACGTGTTTTGTCGAGCTCCATGCTCCAGTGTGTTTGTCCGCTGATCTGCTCTCATTTTCTAGGATGTCGGCATTATGATTGAATGCCAGAGAGAAGTGTTTATGTCAGGAGAGTATTTCAAAATTACTACTTCATTAAATTTTGAACATATCGCGCTAATCGACTGTATCACGGACATCTGACAGGCGGACTGATTTGTTATATTGATGTGGATAGACTTGAAGGCCTTATGTATATGGCCAGTTGACAGTGATCATATTTTCATCATTTTAATGGAGCTCGTCATTGTGTCATTAAACTGTGTCTGTGACTACAAGAGAGACTTGCTTAATTAATGTTGCTGTTGGCGTTTGCTTTGAAAATTACTTGGCCAAAAGTACAACTACTATAATATTGTCAATATAAATCAAGAAAGCATCGCAACAGTGTGGCATGAACTGCTTTGTTAGATCTGCTGGCACTCAACATCCTTAAGTTCCCTATGGAGCATACACTCTGAATTTGTTCAGGCCAAGCCCTCGTGTCCTGTGTCATCCATTCATTTCTTCTTTGTTATTTTTAAGTATTTCTTCAGTTCCTTTCTCCATGTGTTGTTTTTTTAATTGGTCTCTGTCACAGTATATTAACTACACTTTCATGACATTGTCCTCTTATTAGCTTGTATACAACTGTGAGAGGTCACACAATTAAGACATGAAGGCGTGCTGTCAATCTACCTTTTTAATAATCACGATACTACACATATAACCTCAATAATAACAGCGAAAACCATCTGACTGGCTCACTACAGCCCGCTACCGTCAGATTATACAAATAATGCTGCCTAAAACCAAGTAATCACAAAGCGAGCATAAGCAAATGAACTATAGCTCCTATAGCCGGCTAACTGATATCTTTCTTCCAAGGCTTCCTGTTCAATCTGCTCACTGCACCCATTTGCACCGTTTCCTTTAACTGATTCAGTACGTAATTATTTTCAGCTCTGGACGGAATTATTTTTAAGCCCCAAAAATTTACACATACATAATTTACGTTTACTGACAATGTGTGTCTAATCATGAGTTAAGTATAACATATTATATATCAACTTAAAGTACATTGGATGAACAATATAAATCCATATGCCTTTCTAGCTAATTTTATGTTATGTTTATGTTATAACAGATAACATGTACACGGAAAAAAAGATAACTTGAAATTTTGAACAAAAATCTTCGACTTACGTAAGGCTTGTAACATAAATTGTTATCACAATACAGTTTCACTGCTCTCTTTGTGCAGGTAGTCCATTTAGAAACACAGAAAAAGTAAGAAAGTTATGGTTGATCACACAGTTTGTTCACTGTTCACATATTAGTAACATATCCTGTGTGTTTTCGGCCATTATGGCGATACAACAAAACACGATTAAAGATGAAGATAAATGTGATAAAAATCCCTTCAAACGCAAATAAAAGACGTTGAAGCTTGTTGAAATTTGCCCAGTTTTGTGTTTACTTCCGTTCGAGATAAATTCCGGGCAGTATAAAATATCAGAATAGAAAGAAACAACGAAATAAATCAGCGTCTTTTAAAAGATCTTGCGGACACAGCGGTCGGCCATTGCGTCTTTTAAAAGATCTTGCGTACGGAATCAGTTAAAGCCGATGTCCACAACATAAGATATTTTGATTCCTTCATAGCCAAGGTGCGCAACGTAAGATATTTTGATTCCTTCAAAGCCAAGGTGCGCAACATAAGATATTTTGATTCCTTCATAGCCAAGGTGCGCAACATAAGATATTTTGATTCCTTCATACATAGCCAAGGTGCGCAACATAAGATATTTTGATTCCTTCATAGCCAAGGTGCACAACATAAGATATTTTGATTCCTTCATAGCCTAGGTGTGCAACATAAGATATTTTGATTCCTTCATAGCCTAGGTGTGCAACATAAGATATTTTGATTCCTTCATAGTCAAGGTGCACAACATAAGATATTTTGATTCCTTCACAGCCTAGGTGTGCAACATAAGATATTTTGATTCCTTCATAGCCAAGGTGCACAACATAAGATATTTTGATTCCTTCATAGCCAAGGTGCACAACATAAGATATTTTGATTCCTTCAAAGCCAAGTCATAGCCAAGGTGCGCAACATAAGATATTTTGATTCCTTCATAGCCAAAGTGCGCAACATAAGATATTTTGATTCCTTCATAGCCAAGGTGCACAACATAAGATATTTTGATTCCTTCATAGCCAAGGTGCACAACATAAGATATTTTGATTCCTTCAAAGCCAAGGTGCACAACATAAGATATTTTGATTCCTTCATAGCCAAGGTGCACAACATAAGATATTTTGATTCCTTCAAAGCCAAGGTGCACAACATAAGATATTTTGATTCCTTCATAGCCAAGGTGCACAACATAAGATATTTTGATTCCTTCATAGCCAAGGTGCACAACGTAAGATATTTTGTGACAGTCTCCATTAGTTGTATCTTAGGGGTTTCAGAACAAGGACTGTTCTATAAACATAAGTTTTATTTGTGCTCCTAATGGAGCATGGAGCCACTACTATAGCTGGTCACCCCCTACAAGGTGCCAGCACTAAACAGTCACATACTGCAATACTTCACTTGGATAAATTCTGTTACACAACACTTCATGCAGATAAGTTCTGTACTTCAATGATATTCTGTTACACAACACATATTACTATGTTAACAACATAAATTTTGTTACACGTAACTTCACTGTAAATAAATAGTGTTACACAGAACTCCACTGTGATACTAGTTCTGTTACACTAAACATCACTATTGTTGTTGATTAGGGTTGTGTCTATTTTTGTTAAGGTATGCTCCATTGAACCCAAGCACCAAGTTTTATTAGGGCTATGTCCAGTATAAATGACTTATTGGTCTACATAACACTTTCAACATTGCAATAGGTTCTGTGATGTGACTGTGCTATTATATAATGTTTTCTCCTTTCATCAGAAAAGGTTCTCAACCAGAAGACACTAAACTCCAGACCTTCTTCATCTAAATGTAAGTTTTTTCTTGCAAATTTCATGTTCTTGCTTTGTGATTAGTGGAGTTATACAGACAGCAATTAACTCAGTGTAGTCAGGTTTCAATGGATTTTTATTATATGTTTTCCAAAAGTTCTGTTAAACCATTTATTGTTGAAATTCTTTCCCTTTTTTTCTGTTTCATTTGTATAAGAACAGAAACATATTAAAACTAAACTAGCAGAGAATATTGTTTTTACTCATTTTAATTTTTTTTCCATTGTTCTGATAATTATTGTGGTGACTGGCGTAATAACTGAATTTAGTGGTTCTCTTATTTATGCACTAATAAGCATAATGAGGAATCTAATTTTCAGTTTTTAATGCAACATGTGCGATTTTGGCCAGCTGAAGCTAACAGTATTTAATTAATACCATCTATTTTCCTATCTGGCATATTGTTACCCTGAAGCTAGACCTACTGTTGATTGTTTGTAACAACTGTTGATGGTGCTGCAGTTTAAAGACGGGAACCAAACAGTTTTAACTTTTTATGTCACTTTTTCTCTTTGATGTATGTTGCTTGTTATTCTCACCATTTTTCATATTCCTGTGTATCTATCCTCGTATAACATTGGCGTTTAGAAAGACTTGTAAAACGGCTTTGTAGTTTGTTTATTTTAAAAGATACACAAAAATTATACTTTTAGCAGTAATATTTGCTAACAGATAATTTGGTACGAGTGTTAGAGAACTGGTGATGGAAATGAAAGGGATGGAGAAGATATGGAAATACATTGAGCTGATGGCACGTGACAGGAAGACTTGACACAGGACAGGAAGACTTGACACAGGACAGGAAGACTTGACACAGGACAGGAAGACTTGACACAGGACAGGAAGACTTGGCATAACTTTGTTGAAGGTCTATGCTCCTTGAGAGCTGAAGGGTGTTGAATAAATGAATGACTAAACAGAAAGTATGGTAGCACTGTTATCTCTTGACACCCATTTTCAGTTTTTGTTAACCTTTGCTTTTTTTTTCTTTCTAACTAAGCAACAAGTGGAGAGTCACTGGACTATGGACATGGCTCTGGACAGCAGATGTTGGATGCTGGAGTAATTCCAGACACACCAAGTGATTTGGTTTTGTCAGATGTTGCAGAGGTCACTGACAGCTACCTTGACTTCTCTCCAGATGTCTTTTTGCCTCCATACTCACAACCTGCTTCTGCTAATGTGTTGATGGAAAGTAGTATTCCAACATGGCTAGAGAAGGTAGCTGTCAGATCTTATGACTTTTCCTTCCTTCCTTCCATCTGTCCTTCCTTCCTGCCTCCTTGCCTCCCTTGCTCCTTCACTTCCCCTTTCCATCCTTCCTGCCTCCCTAGCTTCCTTCTTCCCTCCATCCCACCCTGCCATCCTTTCCCGTTGTCTTCCCTTATTTCTTTCTTCACACAATTACCTAGGTGGTTGTTGGGGCTCTGTTTATTATTTATCTCCATATTAACTCTCTTGTTCCAGTATTTGCATCTATGCAGAGTTCGTTCCTGTCTTTCTTCTTCGTTCATTTTTTTTTTTTTTTAAAATAAAGTTTTGCCTCGTTTTGGTGAGGCGCGTCCCGTTCAACCTAGTCGGTTATATTAGGGCGCATGTCCAAACATAAAAGACCCTTAGGTCTGGGGTTTACCGTAATCTTCGTTCATCTTCAGACTTCTTCATTAATGACTAATAAAGGCAGTAGTCAGCTCAAGGTTCCTGACATCTCGTTCCTCATCAGACTTCTACATTAATGACTAATAAAGGCAGTAGTCAGCTCAAGGTTCCTGACATCTCGTTCCCCATCAGACTTCTACATTAATGACTAATAAAGGCAGTAGTCAGCTCAAGGTTCCTGACATCTCGTTCCCCATCAGACTTCTACATTAATGACTAATAAAGGCAGTAGTCAGCTCAAGGTTCCTGACATCTCGTTCCCCATCAGACTTCTACATTAATGACTAATAAAGGCAGTAGTCAGCTCAAGGTTCCTGACATCTCGTTCCCCATCAGACTTCTACATTAATGACTAATAAAGGCAGTAGTCAGCTCAAGGTTCCTGACATCTCGTTCCCCATCAGACTTCTACATTAATGACTAATAAAGGCAGTAGTCAGCTCAAGGTTCCTGACATCTCGTTCCCCATCAGACTTCTACATTAATGACTAATAAAGGCAGTAGTCAGCTCAAGGTTCCTGACATCTCGTTCCCCATCAGACTTCTACATTAATGACTAATAAAGGCAGTAGTCAGCTCAAGGTTCCTGACATCTCGTTCCCCATCAGACTTCTACATTAATGACTAATAAAGGCAGTAGTCAGCTCAAGGTTCCTGACATCTCGTTCCCCATCAGACTTCTACATTAATGACTAATAAAGGCAGTAGTCAGCTCAAGGTTCCTGACATCTCATTCCCCATCAGACTTCTACATTAATGACTAATAAAGGCAGTAGTCAGCTCAAGGTTCCTGGCATCTCCAAACAGTTTTTCATGGAGAGAAGTGGATTGTTGCCATATGCCACTCCGTTCACTGCTGTAAGTTGGGCAGGTCTGGAGCAGATGTTCAGCTGTTGTGGGGCTGGTGCCACAGGAGCAGAGATCTGTTGGACCAGTCCTGTACTTGTGATATAGCCGGTACCTCTACCTATTGGGACCAGTATTTAAGTGGAAAATGATGACCTGATCTCACCTAGATAGCTGGTGATAGGCATCATCTTTTATGTGACCTGGGTGTTCTCTGTCCATTTCTGCATACCGTCTGCCTAGGTGCATCAATGGTTTAGCTCTTTTTCTTGTTTGTGGAACTGTCCCTGTAATTTCGGTATTTGACAACCCATTTCTTTTTACCTTTGTTTATATCATTGAAGTTTGTCTCTAGTTACAATTTGTTCTGGCATCACAGCCTGTTTTATGATGTTCCACACACTGTCATTTGTGACATGATCCATGTATGATGTTCCAAGGATCCTTCTGAAGCATCTTGATTCTATTGCTGGTATTGTTTGCTCTAGTTTGGTGTTTTATGTTCAAGTTTCACTTGCATTTAAAAAAAATTTCAAAGGTACCCAATTTCAGCATTAATTTAAATTTAGTGTAAAGAGCTATATTTATGTCTTGCCAGATTGGCTTGTGTTTGGTTAGAATTACAGCTGTTTATTACATCCTAGCTCTTAGCTCTGAGCTCTTACTTTTGTTCCTTCATCATAATTATCATAATAATTATTTTCCTTTTTGCTCCCTATGGAACCACCACTGCAGCTTGTAGAAAGCCTACATAAAGCCTACATAAAGCCTACATAAAGCTCTTGCAACAGTGGTTTATTTAGCAATTTGTTTGACATGATGAGGTTGCCAGCCCTGTGCTTAACTTTATATTAGTTACCTCTTATAACATTGTCTCTTATAACATTGTCTCTTATAACATTGTCTCTTATAACATTGTCTGGAGTAGCGGTAGCCCTGTTCTGTTTTTAGTCTTCTCAGAGACCCCTATGCATGTCTGAGGGAGCGGTAGACCTATTCTTTCTTTGTCCCATCAGAGACCCCCCGGGGACTAAACAGGGCTTTATAATTATGGTTCCTAGTTTGAACTGGTTCACTATCTCTAGCTTCTGTCCATTAATTTTGATGCAGGCTATGGCTGTTTCTTTATTGTTCAAGTTCTGTCATCTGGTACTGCATGAGCAGTTATCACTGACTTGGATATCAGAAGTTTTGGTATTAATGTCAATTATCTCATATGATGGGATACTCATCCATCAGCTCAAGTTCTGTCCATATCTTCTCCATCTTCAACATCCCTTTCATTTATACTCCAGTTCTCTTCTCCATGTGTTTTTTGGCCTTTATCATCTTCAGGATTAGTTCTGTGAGAAATGTCCATCAAATGCCTGTTTCCACACACCTTTTCAAACAATGGCATAGATGAGATTCCTGGATTCCCAAGTAAAGACCTCCCTAATAATGAATTACCCTTTCAGAAATGAAATAGTTTGTGTTTGGAACAGACAAGTATGATACCTATGGTGATGACAAGTCTTAGTGCCAAAATGTGTAGAGCTATTGTTTACCAAGTGGTTGTTAACTAGTGTGTCTTTGAAATTTATATCCTTAAGATTTAATAGCTAATTGATTTCAACCCTGGATGTCTGTCATGCAGGCCATATTTTTTTATTCATTATTTGGTGTTAGTTATTCTTTGATTTATTTTGCTGAATTATTGTAGTTAGTTTATTTGCATTGATATTTCTTTGTTATTTAGTACTTTTATTTATTTATGTATTATTTTCCCAATCATTCGCTGTGTCCTTTGCCATTTACTCTTAGCCAGAGGTTGAGTGTAGGGAGATGTTCGTAACATTTCTTCCCTTTTGTTTTATACAGCCCAGAGTGTTTCTCTCTTCTGCTGCCACCTGGGCAGTTTTTCCATATTCATTAAGCTTTAAAACATTCCGTATGCCCAATCTGTTTGTTACTGTTGACTTCTCTTCACCACAATGACACATATGTGTTGTCCAGTTTTTACATTTGTTGAAAAGATAAGAAAATTAGGTGGATCTCTATAGGACTATAATACAATTAGGTCAGTGAAAATATGTATTACCACAGTGATCACAGCAATCATCTTCAGCATTCATATTCTTTTTTTTTTATGCATTTGGAATCGTTTTTTTCTGTATTGTTTTTATATATCTTGTCCCTGATGAAGATCTTATAGTCATTATGTAAGGTGGTCTTTGGCCTTTATGATAGTAAGACTGCCCTAATACCTCATTTACTTTGGCCTTTATCATTGACAAGATGGTTCCTAAGTGGAGAACTCCAAGGTGGAGTGAGTTCAAATCTTAGACCAGGTGAAAAAAAATCATTAGGAGAATAACACTTGGGAGTTACAACCCAAGTGGGCCCACACCCTTCTCCAGATTGCCAAGGAGGTAAAAGAGCTGAAACACTTGTCTGATTGTGTGTGTGTGTGTGGGGGGGGGGGGAAAGAGGGTACCTTCAGGTGGTCAAATTACCCCTTGGGGAGGGTCACTTCTGATGTTCAAATTACCCCCTGTTGTAATGCTGTCTATAGTTTCCATCATAATTGGTCACCTTTTGGCCTGTGTCAACTAATGCTAGATGTTTGCTTTGCTGTTTTTATAGTTATTTACAAGCATGTCAGCAGTCAGTGGAAAATACTGTCTGAACATCTACATTTTCTCTATTTTCCATGATATTTGCAGCTGTTTTCAGTGCTTCCATTTCAGTTTTTTTTTAAGTGCAATTTTCTAATATTGTTGCTTAGGAATTGAATGATGCTGAGATCATCCCAATACCAACTACATCACCAGCTGCCTGTGATACAGACTTGCCACAGCAGTGCCTGCCACCATGTCATCACATAGCAGGACCACCACGACCTCAGCCTGTCACAGAAGAATTAGGTGTATCACCCAAAGCACCTGGGTTGAAGCTGAGTATCCCTTCAAATGAGGTAATTGACATTAATACCAACCAGACCACCAGCAGTTACTATAACATTAATACTATAACCTCCATGAGGAGTTAGAGAGAAATAAAAACGAACTTAGACCTATGGAGATAAAAGGGTTAAGAATTAGGTGCACAGGCCTGTCTGCCCTTCCTCTTTTTCTGTTATCTTGCATACTGTTTCTGTTATCTTGCATACTGTTTCTGTTATCTTGCATACTGTTTCTGTTATCTTGCATACTGTTTCTGTTATCTTGCATACTGTTTCTGTTATCTTGCATACTGTTTCTGTTATCTTGCATACTGTTTCTGTTATCTTGCATACTGTTTCTGTTATCTTGCATACTGTTTCTGTTATCTTGCATACTGTTTCTGTTATCTTGCATACTGTTTCTATTCATTCCCACATGTACTTAAGTATTAATTTAAAGGCATGCAACATAAAGGTAATATATATAACAGCATACATTTACAACATCCAGTCATAATAAGAATTAAGTATGTATCAAAAACAAAAACAAAAGTAATAAAAAACAATAATAATAATAATAGCCCCTTCAGTCATAACTGACAATGGGAATGCGCCCCTGAGGTGACAATCCTCAGCTGCTTATTTTTATGGTGTTCCGTTCAACATTTTCTCCTCTCTTCTGCTTGCTGTGAGAGCTTCTTTACACCAATCTGAGTTGGTGCCATACAAAGCATCACGACTTAGTGTGATCAGCAGCTTTATCCTCCCAGGTTGCATGATTTATGTCCAGTGCCAAAATGTCTCTCTTGCACACATCTTTGAACCTCAACTGTGGTCGCCATACTGTTCTTTTGCCATCTGCCAGTTGTCCGTAGAAGATATCTTTCGGGATGCAACCATCTACCATGCGGCGGACACGGCAAAGCCAGTGTAGTCTGTGCTATCTAAGCAGTTTATACATGCTTTGAAGGCCAGCACATAACAACACCTCAACATTTATCACTTTGTCCTTCCACGAAATACCGAGGATGGGGCATAGACACTGTAGATGGAAGTTATTGAGCCTTCTTTCTTGCTTAGCATAGGTTGTCCATGTCTCACTGCCATATAGTAGTGTGCTGGTGATGCAGGCATTATATATTGCAGCTTTCGTCTTAGTTGTGAGTTTAGACTTACCCCAAAAATGTGTTGGGAGGCAGGAAAAGGTGGCTGCAGCTTTGCCAATGGGCTGGTAATTTCTGTATCCAGTGAGAGTTTGTCATTGATGGTAGACCCCAGGCATGTAAAGTGGTGCACCACTGCCAATTCATAGTTATCGATAGTGATAACTGGTGCAGCACCCACATCCTGACTCAGCACATTTGTTTTCTTTAGACTTATTGTGAGGCCAAAGTCCTCTGAAGCTCCTGTTCACTTTGAGTAAAGACTGCATCGTCATCAGCAAATAACCTCTTATAGTGACCCTTCTGATCTTTGTTTTTGCCTTCAGCCTTGCGAGTTTAAACAGTCAGCCATGTGACCTAGTGTGAAGGCATATTCCTTCAGTTGCATCTTTGAACGTATGTTTCAAGAGCAAGGCAAAGAATATCCCGAAGAAGGTCAGAGCTAGGATGCAACCTTGTTTAACGCCACTGCGTATGCCAAAGGGCTATGATGTGCTTCCAGGATATTGGACTGTTCCCTTCATGGAATAACTTTATCATTTCCAGCAATTTAGTGGGGCAGCCTATTTTCAGGAGGATTTTGAAGAGTTCATCCTTGCTAACCAGGTCAAATGCCTTTGTGAGGTCTATAAAGGCGATAAATAAAGGCTTTTTCTGCTCTCTTGATTTTTCCTGAAGCTAGCAGAAAGAAAAGATCATGTCTATTCTTGATCTACCAGCTCAGAGTCCGCACTGCAACTCTGGATATATATATGCTCAGTTAACTTGTGTAGCTACTCCATAGTTGGCAGGCAGTTTACAGCATCTGGGGCTGCAGGCGCAACAGTATTTTCTCTAGCGTAAAGCTCAGAGTAACGTTCGACCCACCTTTCCATCTGTTTACCTTTATCGCTTAGTTTCTCCTCGCTGATGGTTTTTAGTGGTGCCGTCTTACTTTTTAGGGGACCAGGGGTTTCTTTATACAGACTTACATTTGTCTAGTGTTGCCTGTTTGTGCTGCAGTCTGGATGCTCTCGCTGAGCTGGAGCCTATAATCATTTGCACAATAATAATAATAGCCCCTTCAGTCATAACTGACTATGGGAAATCATTTGCATAACATCAAGCAATTTGTTGGACTTTGCTTCTCATGGCCTTTAGGATCTGTAGGGTTCTAGCACTCGGTGAACATATGTATTCAATCACAGCACTATGCTAAGCTTGAATGACAGGTGTCATCACATCTGATGAAGCATCAAACCAGTTATTTGACTTCCCTGTCTTCTTACCAAAGGTAGCAAGTGCTCCCAGTTCTCTGTAACAGAATCACCATGCTGTGGACTACTGAGCAGTTTCTTGAAGGTTGAGGTAAATTGAGTGATCATGACAAGGTCTAACATCTTGCTGGTATCAATGCGTAGTTTCCCTTCATGTCTGACATGATGGAGTTTTCTTGGTTGTGCTCTGATTTTGCAGCAAACCAAGGAGTGATCTGTATCAGTCTGAACTATGGTACGAGCATGTGGAGAGCACAGACTTGAGAAGTGGTCTTCCTGACAAGAATCAGATCCAGTTGGTACCAGTGCTTGGATCGTGGGTGTCTCCTTGACATTTTATGCTGGGGTTTTGTCTGAAAGTAGGTGTTGGTCACGTTCTGATCCATTCTCACTTGGTTCAACCATTTTAGTTTTTAGCTGCAAAACTACTACATGTTCTTGAGTTTTATTAAGAGTTTTATTGCCAATAAAATGTGTAGTCCTTCTTGCTCACCATTCCAGAGCCTGCCACGCACATTTCCTGAAGTGCAGCGATATCCACCTGAAGTTGTTTAAGTTCATCGTTGATTATGGCTGTCTTCCTTACATCGTTTATGTCCTGTAGGTTTTCAGATAGTCCAGTCAATATAATCAGGATGTTCCAATATCCCAATCTGAAAGTTGTCTTTCTATTATTTCTTGTTTTGCGATTATTGCTTGATGCAAAACGTTCTGTCCACAATTCGGCTTTGACCCTAATCCCCATGCAACCAATGGGAAAAGCAAACAGTGGCGGGACAACACCTAATTGACTGGGGGCTGCCCAGCTTGAAGTGGGTGGTAGCTGTCCGGAGAGATCCTAGAACCTCTCCCACTGTCGGAAGTAGCCCCTGGTGCCATGCCTTACACCAGTTGGGCGAGATGCTTGTAACCAGTAACTGCTACTTCCTGTATTGTGCTGACACCTATAGGGTGAAGCTGGAGTGTCCTCTCCAAGGTGCGAGCTTAGGCACAGTTATATGTAGTTCAAGCTGTTGCCCATGCAAAATGTTCCTCTCTCCATGCAGCCATAAGGTTCAAAAGAATGTCAGTAACTGATACAGTTTGTTACCAGCCATGTTGCAGGAGTTAGAATAATGTTAATCGAATTTAGACTGCCTAAGGAACTCCGACTCCAGATTTATTCTCAGGGTTTACTCCCGAAGCCTTTCCCGTAAACGGATATTCTCACAAGGCATCTGTGGTTTGAATTCAGAGTTTACCTTTTCTTAGATAGGCAACCAACCAAGGATCATGAGCCCTATATGTCCGAAGCTGCTGATTTTAAGGTGCCAGTGACTCACCTTCACCCCTTTTCCGATCAGGGGAAGCAGTTCCGCCGGGGTCAAATTGAGCCATGCATGAAGAGTAGGAGCTGGGCTTGGTTGTCAGAGGCTATTTGAGGCACGTGCCATAGAAGCATTGAGAGCTTATCCGCACTACAACTCCCAGCTATGACAACCTTTGGAACCTAATTTAAAAAAAAAAGAAAAAAAGAACAAAACAAAAAAACTATTTTAAAAAAACCAAACAAAATTGTAATTGTTATTGTTGATCAGAATTGACGTTACTGCACCCCGGGCAAACCCATAGGTGGTCAGTCTCTCTCAGGAAATGTCGAGGAGTATGAATACTAATTGTTCCTGTTGCATACACGCCGGATGAATCCTCTCATACGTCCATCCCTGCTGGTCTTAATGCAGTCTCAGACAACCACCTTAAGGCTGCAGTAGCTGCCTCTACCTCCATTATCATGCTGGAGGTTGTTGTCATGTAAGCCCTGCTATGTTCAGCAACGATTCTGCTCTTTAGCAGAGAAGCCCCACCTTGATTTCTCACCATGGATTACAGACCATCAGTGTACACAATGGCATCATCATCCCCAGCATGATCATCTACCAGTTGATCAATTTCCAGCTGTGCCGTCCTATTGGCCCAAGTTCTGCTCTCTCTACCAAGGCTGATGATGACTTGTTGGTAATTAGTCCAGTTCTCATCTGATTTACTCCACTCTGCCCCTTTGAATATATTTTCAACTGTGGTCACCTGTTTAATCGTTGCCTGTGCCTGTACCATCCATGACATCCCACTCTTTATTCTCGCCTTCTTAATGTCAGCTATGTATCCATGTAGGGGGTTGAAACATAATCAGGTTCGGGTGGTATATAATTAGCTCATGAAATGTTCTAACAGTCTGCTATTGATTGAGCAGGAACTTTCTTTGTCTCCAAGAGATCTAGACAACCAGTCTATATGGATGTTAGAGAGAAATAAAAACTAACACAGATCTAGGAGAACTAGACTGTGGTTCTCATTGTCAGATCCCAGTTCTTCTCCATAAGTCCATGTTAGATTGTGTGTGAAGCATACAAAGGAGACTGTGTGGAGAAAAATGGCACAATGTGTGATACTATGTTGTACAAGTAGATTAGACAAGTCCCTGAGGAGACATTATACAAACTAAAAATGCATACATCAAACTGAGATCCAGATCACCAGCAGAGCTATATAAATAAAAAATATGATCAATATTGGTGATAGTTGTGGTGGGGAACAGCAGCTGTGGCCGTATAATAACCATCATCATCATCATCTCATTTTGTTGAATGTAGCTTTGGCCATTATTAGTCTCTTCTTGATTTCCATTTCACATCTGTCATCATGTTATTATAGAACCAAGATATGAGAAACTCTTGACTTGTTCCAGGATTTTCCCATTTATTTTCACCTTTTAAGTTGGCTTATCACCTGCTTTGCTAATTATCATAGTTTTTGTTTTCTCAGTGTTAATGTCCAATCCGTCTTCATATGCTGTTTACTTGCTTCACTAGTTATGGTTTTATACTATATGATGGGTCAGAAAAGCGCCAATCTCCATGTTTTTGCTTCGTCACTACATACAAAGAGCCGGCAAGTAGTTTTCCATGTGTCAATGTCACTGGAAAGATGTGAAGCGCATAGGCAGTAATGGGATCCATGTCTGAGGAAGGCGACACTGAAGTACATTGTCTTTGGAGACAAGTGACACAGCTAAAGGCTCAAATTGCTGGGAAGACCAGCAAGGACTGTCCACTGTTTTCCGTGCAGGGAGGCCCCATCAGACCAAGGCTGGAAGGTCACCTCTTTCTGCAAATAAAGCGGTTGCAGAGGCAGGAAGAGAAGGCCTGGGACACAGAAGGAGTCCAAGGGGGTCAGATGCTACAACTGTGCTGACTTTGGAGATCACTTAGCTGCCCAGTGCCCACATGGCCCTCTACCAAGAAGATGCTTCAAATGTAAATCCATGCAACATGTCATATCAAGCTGCCCATTGATTGGCTCTGATTCGAGGTGCTTACCCCCCTGTGAGCGAAGACAAAAAGGCAGAAAGTTCCACTGCCATGCAGAGAATTGGTACAAAGGTCAAACCCTCACAGAACATAGCAGCAGAGAGAAGGTGCAAGTCTAATAAGTCTTCAACACCCATACCTGTGCGAGAGGGGGAACGAGTGCAGAAAAGGTGGCCCTACTCAGACAAGGCCAAAGAGCAAGATCTATGTATGTTAGTCCCTGGCAGTGGCCTTGGTGTGATAAGGCGAGCAGACAACAAAGAGCCGAGAATGAGAGTCACAGCCCACGACATGAGGCGAAATCAAGAGAGAGATGCAGAACTTGGCGAAGGAAATCCATTTATGGATCTTCGCACAGCTCCTGCCGAATCCAAGATGTCAGGCGAGAAACAAGATGGCCGAGCGGGCCCACAGCCGAATTGGTACATCCTGCATGAGCTGAGCCCCATGCCTTGCCACTCTGAAAGAATCAGGCGCAGGGTCAACCGCAGAGAATAGGTTGTGGGGACCACATTTTCAGGGCAGATATGTGATGGGTCAGAAAAGCTGATCTCCATGTTTTGGGTTTACGTTGTCACCGCATACATAGAGCCGGCAAGTAGTCCCCCATGTGTCAACATCACTGGAAAGATGCAAAGCACATAGGTAGCTTTTCCCGATTCCATGTTTGGTATGATTCCATCAGGACACGGAGATCAAGAGATTGGCAGATCATAGAAAGGGATTCGCTAGAGCAACTGCAGAAAGAAGAAGCAAAACTAGGCACCATGTATCGGTTGGAGGGTAAACGAAGACATATGGACATGTTAGCACTTGTGCACTGGCTAGGTGTTCATTTCTTTGTTTGTTCATTAGTTTGTTTATTTGCTTGTTTTTTTTTTTTTTGTTGGATTGTGTCACTGACTGGGTTGTATACACTCATTAAATACAACCTCTGCCTAATCATCAAGAGTTTTATTAGTGTATTAGCGTTCTTACTCTTCGACATTTGCTGATAGAAACTGAGCACCTATGGGTTAGCCCGGAGTGCAATGACGTCAATTCTGATTAACATTAACATTTATTAGTGTATGGGTCTGGTGCGAATGTGAAGTGGCTGCAAGTCAATAACGTAGATCAAATATCACAACCCACACCTTCACCCACCCTATCACACTACATATAACCTTTTATGCTGTTTGCTTGCTTCACAAGTTATGGTGTTATGTTACACACAACCCTTTCTGCTGTTTGCTTGCTTCACAAGTTATGGTGTTATGTTACACACAACCCTTTCTGCTGTTTGCTTGCTTCACAAGTTATGGTGTTATGTTACACACAACCCTTTCTGCTGTTTGCTTGCTTCACAAGTTATGGTGTTATGTTACATACAACCCTTTATGCTGTTTGCTTGCTTCACAAGTTATGGTGTTATGTTACATACAACACTTTGTAGTTGACACAAGTCTCTGAGGAGACAAAGGAAGGACAAGACTACTACTCAGGCGTATGATCAGATGTGATCAACATACGTTTGTGCATATGACTGGTAGTTTTATCCTGTTAAGCAAATTACTACAGGAACCACCGGCACCGCTGTAAGGGCAAATGCTTTACTGTAGGCTTCCTCATGGGGAACAGTCTGCACTGGTGGATCCATGCTCATAAGGATTAAAAAATAAGATGATGATGGTAATGTTACTTACAGGTCTTTAGTCAGTTTGTTATGTGTTATTTGTTATATTTCTGTACTCAGTTTGTTATACACTATTTGTTACAAATGAATTTGGGTAAGCAGAAGATACCATAAAAGCAAATTATATGTTCAGTCACAGACTGGTCTCTTGTGAATGTTAGTGTTAATGTTAACCTGTCATACACGGACTCAAGTAAATGAGTTGTGATTTTTCTGTTCTAGGGGGACATAATCTCTATGCTGATGGCAAGAGTAGCCAAAATGGAGGAAGAAAATGCAGAGGTAGGTAATAAATGTATGATAATGATTAGAAGTATGTAAAATGTTAGCCCAGCGTAGTTCCCATGTGTCTCCGAGGAGAGAGGAAAAAAGTAACAGGTATGTTGTAAGAGGCAACTAAAATGAGGTTGTACATGAGGCTGGCAACCTCATCATGTCAAACAAATTGCTATTTAAACCACAATTGTGAGAGCATGGAGGCTTCTGTTGCTGGTTCCTGCAAGAGAGCCAGTGGTAGTAGTGGCTGCATGCAGTGTAAGGAGTGAAAAAGTAAATAAGATTTACAACTTGGTAGAGCAGGGCATGTCGCTACAAGGTTTCAGATCTGTTAACTTTGCCTTGAGAATTCTTAACGCTTGTGCCATTTTGTCATTGACACTCATGCTGTACATACATAGAAAATGAGTTATATTCAGGGGTCCACCACTTAGCTTGTTCCAAGATGTTCTTTACAGGTGTCAACTAAACTGAACTCTGCCTAGGCCGGTCCCAAGCCCGGCTGAAAAAGGAGGAGGACGGCCTGCATGGAGGCCGTAAGGAGGCAGCCCCTCCACATTGCAAAGGCACAACAGGCCAATCACCTGTTTGCTTTAAACTTTTGATTACGAGAACTACAAGAGAGAAAACCGGACTGATTCTAAAGGCGACGAACTGGAACGGACTGCGGACTACGACTTATGGAACTTGGAACACAGGAGGTATAAATGGGAGGGGGGAGGGGCTGGTGGAAGAGATGGGGAAAGCAAAACTAGAAATCCTGGCTATGGCGGAAACAGGGAGAAAGGGACGGAGAGTCGCGGATCTCAGTGCTGGCGTGCTGCTCTGCGGTGGTGTGCCCACATCGGGGGGGTTTGCGTTGTGCATGCTTGGAGATTTCAGTGCCAGAGTTGGGGATGACCATGCTGGATGGGGTGGAGTTATCGGAAGATATGGAGAAGATACTCTCAATGACAATGGAAAGCTACTCCTTAGATTCTGCAGTGAGCAGAATCTGATCTTTACAGGCAAGGGGTTTCCCCGTGGGCGCACGCATGCATGCGCTAGGTGTGGGCTGGCAAAGGGTGGGAGGTCAGTGGTCGACTGTGCCATTGTTGGGAGGAGCTTGTTCAAATATGTCCGGAATGCTAGAGTCTGGGGGGAGGGGGGGCGGAGATTGGAGGTGATCACGGCCTGCTTACAATCAAAAGAGCAGCTGGGGGAGTTGCTCGGCCTGGGGGCTGCCCGACATCATGCAAGAAACTAAGTGGACGAACGGGACCTACAGGCTGGGAGAGCCGGAGGTTAAGACCAGATGTCAGGGGATTTGTTGCTGCAGCGGTGAGCAACACAGAGGGATGGCCTGATGACTTGGAAACCCTCTGGCTTAAATTCAAAGACATCATGGGGATGGCTGCTGCGGGGGCATGTGGTGAGGTTCGGCTTGGGAACGGGAGAAGCAGGATGCCTTGGTAGACAGAGGAAGTCGGAGAGAAGATGGGAGAGAAGAAGGTGGCATGGAGACAGTGCTGGGGAGCTGAAGACACAGCAGGACAGATGGAGGCGGAGAGCAGGGACAGCTCAGAGCGGAGGCAGAGAGCAGGGTGCTGGTGGCGGGAAAGAGATCCTGGGAGGGGTTTGGAGAGGGGCTGGAGAAAGATGCGCAGGAGGACCAGAAATTGTTCTATAGGACCCTGGGGTGCATGAGGAGGGAAAGGCAGTGCCCTCTCGGATTTATAGAAGACAGGCAGGGCAGGTTGCCTGCTGCCCCGAGGGAGGTAGTGGTGGGATGGAGGGAGTGTTTCTCAGAACTCCTGGATGGCGGGCATGGTGAGGCATTAGAGGTGGTGGCCGCTGGCACAGAGGGGGGGGGGAGATGATGGTGGAGGTGACATGGGGAAGGAAGGGCTGAGGGCAGTGCTGGAGAGGCGGGGGCAGGGCAGCGGGCCATGATGGTATGACACCGAGGATGGTTGGGAGCATCGGGTGACCTGTTGCTCTTAGGGGTCCTACGGGCGGCATGGTGCAACGGGACTGTGCCAAAGGATTGGGAGATTGCCATCATAGCACCAATTTTCAAGGGGGACGGGGGGGGGGGGGGACGGTGTGGAAGCCTTGGAGGTGTGTCTCTTCTCAGTGTCCCTGGTGGAGTCTGCTCTGGAATCCTGGGGCAGAGACTCCGACGCCTAGCTGAGCCACAGTTGGATGAGGTCCAGTGCGGATTCCGAGCAAACCGAAGAACTCAAGACCTTATCCTCACGCTCAGACAGCTGAGTGAAAAGGCCCTTGAGTATAAGAGTGAGATCCATCTTTGTTTCATAGATCTGGAGGGGGCGTTTGACGGGGTCCCCTGGGGCAGACTTTGGGACTGTTTGGCAGGGAAGGGCATTCCAGCACCTCTGATTCATGCTATACAGAGCTTCTACAAGTCTTGCAGAAATTATGTGAGGACGGCAAACCATAGGTCAGAGGAGTTCAGGACCACCACTGGGGTAAGACAGGGTGATATCCTGTTACCTTGTCTTTTCATACTCCTCATGGATGGTGTCATCAGAGCATGCGGGGAGAGAACAAGAAAATATTCAGTGGGGTACTGGAAGATGAGACGGGTCTGTATTTTAGAGCTGGCATTTGCTGATGATGTTGCCATAATTGCTAAATCAGAGGCACATCTCCAATCCAACCTGCAAGTCTGGAAGGAGGAGAGGGATGGTCATGGGCAGCTCTAAGACAAAATCCATGGTGATATCGCGAGAGGAAAGAGGACATCGGATTGGGCTGGGAGAGCGGGTCCCGGAGCGGGTCGACCACTTTGAATGCCTCAGAACTGTTGTGGACCGAGTGGGAGGCATTGGGGGGGGGGGAGTTGGTCACTCGGGAGGCAGCAGCTGGGAGACTTTTTCAGGCCATAAATCGAGGATTCCTCGGCAAGAGAGAGGTTGGTAAGAAAACGAAGATGGCTGTATACCGCTCCACCTATGGCCCAGTCTTGACATATGGATGCGAGTCATGGGCAGTGACTGCGGCCCACGGAAGCCAGATCCAGACCTCAGGAGTGAGGTATCTGAGGAAGGTTGTTGGGGTGACAAGGGGAGACATGGTCCGCAACCAGACGATACGTCAAGGCCTAAAATCCCACCCCCTGCAGACCCAAGTAGAACAGTCCCAACTAAGATGGTTTGGCCATGTCTGCAGAGTGGGAGATGATTGGCTGCCACGACAAGCATGGGAAACGGAAAGCCAGGGGTCCAGATGACCCGGAGTCCGCTGGGAGGACAACATTGGACAGTTTTTGAAGGACTGAGGACTAGAATGGAACCAGGCCAGGAGGAAGACAGCCGATGGGACAGTCTGGCGCTCTCTCTTCCAAATCTCTACACCTCCAGGTAGAAGGCGAAATGACTAAGTAAGTAAGTAAGTAACTAAACTGTCTTAATTGTCACCAAAATTGAATTTTAGAGGGTCGGAGTGGCTAAGAGGTATGGCGTCCACCTCTAATTCTAAAGGTACCGGGTTTGCTCCCAGTACAGGGGATATAATTGATGGAAATTTGTTAAGAATCAGTGGTTCCTAATGATGTCATACTCTCCCCTGATCTCCTGTGTAGTGAGATCAGATGCCTAGCGTTCTTGGATAAGGGCAGACAAATAGGAGGACCCATGTGCAAGTTGTGCACGTTAAAAATCCATCGACAGTTGGAAATCATAAAGAGTAGGCCATATAGCTGCTGCCCGGCAAAGTTTACAAAAATTAGGAAACCTACCCACCACAGAAATATTTATAGAATGTGTGACTCCTGTATACACACACTGGTATCCCCGCCAGTGCTACGGAGATCATGCACTGTGCTGAGATAATCCTTATGTGATCTAAGGGGAGGGATCGGAGCATTGATGGAGTTGTCCGTGTGATCTAAGGGGAGGGATCGAAGCATTGATGGAGTTGTCCGTGTGATCTAAGGGGAGGGATCAGAGCATTGATGGAGTTGTCCGTGTGATCTAAGGGGAGGGATTGGAGCATTGATGGAGTTGTCCATGTGATCTAAGGGGAGGGATCGGAGCATTGATGGAGTTGTCCGTGTGATCTAAGGGGAGGGATCAGAGCATTGATGGAGTTGTCTGTGTGATCTAAGGGGAGGGATCGGAGCATTGATGGAGTTGTCTGTGTGATCTAAGGGGAGGGATCGGAGCATTGATGGAGTTGTCCATGTGATCTAAGGGGAGGGATCGGAGCATTGATGGAGTTGTCCGTGTGATCTAAGGGAGGGATCGGAGCATTGATGGAGTTGTCCGTGTGCAATGAAGATGGTCCTTAAAACCAAAACCAAATGAAGGTCATGACCTTGCCAATAAAGACTTATGTTGACCTACTTTGTTTTCCTCTACAGCTGAAGATCATTATCTCAGAACAGACAAAGATTATTGAAGACCTGAAACGCCAGCTTCCCTGAAGGTTGCAGATATTCTGTAGATTTAGGAGTACAACATTTCACCATACAATGCCCAGAAAGTATGAACTGTAATGACACATCGCTACCCTTCCTGATTGTCTCTGACTGTTGTGCAGTTAATAAAACTCACTGCTGTAGAAGTCTTGATAGCACAAAACTCATCTTGCTCCTTATGGACAACTGTGAAGGACCACCAATACTTGTGGCAAAAGTGCCACATGAGAAAAGGTAATGAAGAACACTATATACCCAAATTATAACCAACATAGGGTTGAACTGGGTATCCCTTGCACACGACAAACACCAGTTTTCAAGTGGGGGATTAAAAAACCAAACCAAACCACAAAGAGAGCAAATACGGGACAGTTTGATATCATGGCATGAACAGAAGTCAACAGAATTGATAAATAGAACTAGAGACAGGAAGTTGTTGAGAGACATTATCACATGCGCCACCAGGTGTGGTACTTGGAGAAGAAGACAAAGAAGTGCTGTTATGATTGTTGGTTTGTTTCAAACACTGTCTGTGTTTAATTATTGTCTTTCCATGCTTTAACTCAGTGGTGGCCAAGCTAAGGTTGGCCGAGGGCCAGATTATGGTAAAGGGTAACACCAGAGGGCCAGACCTATAAAATCCTTAAAAAATAACGTTCTGAGATTTAGTTTTACATATATAATGAACCACGTACAGAAAGCAACGGCAAACTACTGTACTGCGCATCTGCCAAGACATGTATACCAGTCTTCGGACTGAAATTACTGTAAAAAAAATATATATATATAATGAATCTGTTGTTTTAATTTGTTTTGTAATGTGTAATATGACATGTAATTATTTATTTCAAACATACATTTGTGTGTTATTTCATTGTGAAGAGTGTGGCTTCAGTCAACAATAAGAGGTCGGCCAAAACAGGTTGGCGGGCCGGTCAAAACTGGTTAACGGGCTGGATCTGGCCCGCGGGCCGTAGTTTGGCCACCTCTGCTTTAACTGATAATTATGCTTTTGATGTGAATACAGTACTTGGCCATGTGTCAGTTACTGTCAGTTTTTGTGAACTAAACATCAGTACTGACAATAGTGAAATAAATAAAGAAACAGATACTTGAAATACTTTCTGGAAATTCTATTTTAATATTTTTCTAGCGTAACAGGCAAAAACAAATCAAACTTGTAAATACATTTTGACAAGTCATTAAATAAATAAAGAAGCCATCATGTTTTATAAGACTTTTGGTGATAGTCATGATGACTTTAAATGTTACATATCTTTTCTTTTAATTTAAAAATGTACACATATTTCAGTGTACGTAATGATAAATAATAGCTTTTGATATATTTTTGCATTATGTAATTACATTCCACGTATGTTTAATGTTTTTTAACTGCATAGACAGTTATTTAAATCTAAATATTTTGATCGCGATATGATATTCTCTGTCACATCAACTGTGGACATTGTCCTATGCCACGCTGTCCACTGTCTTTTCTTAAAGCTTTCCTCTACTTCTGTTGTCTTATATCATTTCCATTGTCACAGTATTGTTGATGTCCTCTTCTGATTAAATATCTGCTGAAGATTTACTGCGTCCTTATCTTTGTAACTTTCTTTTTCCTTTAACACTTCATTCTTATTTTTTGTCCAATTTTAGTTATGCATAGGATTTTTCTGAAGAACCAGTGACTTTGACACACGTTCATTTCATAGCATAGTCATTCTATCACTAGATTACTTGATTATATATGCCATATATCTATGATGTTGTTACAGTGTATTTGTTATTCTTTGCTTTGTTGCTGCAGTTAGTTTCTTTATGCTGGTATTTGTTTCTTGTTTTGTATTATTATTTGTTTATCTATTATTTTTTTACATATTCGCTGTGTCCTTTACCATTTACTCTTAGCCTTTCAGTCCTTGTTTCCTATTTGCTACTGTGGCTGATGAAGGCAATACACCCAAACATCCCATCTTTCTAGTGTATTGTTTATTTACAAAACTAACTCCTATGCCATCTTTCATTTTTTGTTTAAGTTTCTGAGAAATCACGTGAGATGTTCCTAATGATTGTCTCAAATGTTAACTCAATGTCCAGGTTCGACTTCCACACATTAGAGTTGGTTTGATGTAACACTTCAACAGTGAAGTTTTCCTTTTGTTTGCCAAGAGAAGAATTGTTGCATAGGATATTCTTATTAGCTTGCTGTTTGTTTCAAAATACCAAAGATTGCCTGCAACTATCCATAAAGATGCTGGAATGGCCATATCATCTGTTTGGTTTGATGTGTATTAAGAGAGTTAATCAGCATCTTCAGTTTGTGTATAGTACTGGTCGTGCTTGATCCTTGAGCACCTTTCTACATGGAGAAATAAACAAATTAGTGGATCAAACGGAGATCAAATATTACATTGATAGCATTAAACACAGTTATGTTTCAGCATATTAGATAGCGCCCCCTGTAGTTCTTCGATGAGAGAAATAAAAATTATGACTAATGCCCTGTTAGGAATGTCATACAAAGTAACTATAAAGTTGTGCTTGAGGCAGACGACATCTTCATGTAAAACAAATTGCTACAGCAAACCTGTATGCTGGATCAATAAAAACCTGTATGCTGGATCAATAAAAACCTGTATGCTGGATCAATAAAAACCTGTATGCTGGATCAATAAAAACCTGTATGCTGGATCAATAAAAACCTGTATGCTGGATCAATAAAAACCTGTATGCTGGATCAATAAAAACCTGTATGCTGGATTAATAAAAACCTGTATGCTGGATCAATAAAAACCTACGAAGACCAAAAAAAAACTTTATGGAAAAAAAATGTATTGTAAATTATACGAGATACGTAGTTTTAAAATGGCATATATGAATTAGTTAAATATACATAAAGACAGTTTTTACATCTCTAAAATTTTATTCTTTTGATTTAGAATTATCTGTACTACATGCAAAACATGCCTGTCAAATTGGCATCAATGGGCTTAATTAATACTTACTTACTTAGTCGTTCCCCCTCTACCGTGAGGTGTAGAGGTTTGGAAGAGAGAGCGCCAGACTATTCTATCGGCTGTCTTCCTCCTGGCCTGGTTCCATTCTAGTCCTCGGTCCTTCAAAGATTGTCTAATGTTGTCCTCCCAGCGGACTCTGGGTCGTCCTCGGGGTCTGGATCCTTGGCTCTTTGTTTCCCATGCTTGTCGTGGTAGCCGATCTTCTCCCATTCTGCAGACATGGCCAAACCATCTTAGTTGGGACTGTTCTACTTGGGTCTGTAGGGGGTGGCATTTTAGGCCTTGACGTATCGTCTGGTTGCGTACCATGTCTCTTCTTGTTACTTCAACCACCTTCCTCAGATATCTCATTTCTGAGGTTTGGATCTGGCTTTTATGGGTTGTAGTCATTGCCCATGACTCGCATCCATATGTCAAGACTGGGACATAGGTGGAGCGGTATACAGCCATCTTCGTTTTCTTACCAACCTCTCTCTTGCTGAGGAATCCTCGATTTATGGCCTGAAAAAGTCTCCCAGCTGCTGCTTTTCGAGTGGCCAACTCTTCTTTGATGCCTCCCTTTCGGTCTATAATAGCTCCGAGGTATTTAAAGTGGTCGACCTGCTCCAGGACCTGTTCTCCCAGCTTAATCTGATGTCTTCTTTCTTCTCGTGATATCACCATGGATTTTGTTTTAGAGCTGCTTATGACCATCCCTCTCTTCTCCAGCTCTTCCTTCCATACTTGCAGGTTGGATTAGAGATGTGCCTCTGATTTAGCAATCAGGGCAACATCATCAGCAAATGCCAGCTCTGAAATATAGACCTGTCTCATCTTCCAGTACCCCACTGAATAATTAATGAAAAAAGAAAAGGTTGAAAACTATATTAGTGGACACATGCCACCTTTTTACCCAGGCAGTTAATACAGCATCTGTTTGCCGAATGTTACTATTTTGAAGAAAAAAAAAAACTTGAAACAAGGTTTGGATTAGGGCTATGGTTTGTGTAAGAGGTTTTTTAAAAATTAGTTGAAGTGACACAGTAAACGTATCAATATCCACTTGGGCAACATGGTGGCCTGTATCTACCTTCTGAAATTCTACATAAAAAACAATTTTTAATTTTCATGTTTATTTTTTCTACTGTACAGTTGCGGTATAAGCCTGATTACTGTGTGCATGTACCACATATCATCCTCATGTCATGATCATCAATTTTGTCATGAATCGTTGAAAACTCTGCTGATTTATTACATCAGCATGTCTGTTGACACCTACCTCTCTTTGCCTAATGGACAAGAATAGTTCCTTATTTCAATCAATCAATATCCTTTAGCTCCCCAAGGAGCATAGGCCTTCAACAAACACATGCCAAGTCTTCCTGTCCTGTGCCATCCGCTCAAATTCTTTCCATGTTTTCCTCATTTTTATCTCTGTATCCAGCTCTCTTCTCCATGTGTTTTTTGGTCTACCTGCCTCTCTTTCCCTGTGGATTCCAGAACAAGGACTGCCTTGTAATGCTATCAACAGGTCTCCTCAATGTGTGTCCTATCCATCGGCAGCGTCTTCTTCTCAACTCTTGTTCCACTGGCACTTGTCTGGTTCTTGTCATCAATTCCACATTTGTGACTTTGTCATACCATTTCAGTCCTTCTATTCTACGCAAGCACCCGTTTATAAAAGTCTGTACCTTTTTAGTTGTTGTTTTTGTTGCTCTCCATGTTCCTTATTTGAGCCATGTAAATTGCAAGCAAAAACACTCAATTTAGCACATATCTAGGCGTATATCTAAGTGAAGACTGCTTGGAATGGAGTCATAGCTTTACACAATATGGCAGAACTGGGGCGGAATTTATGGAATACTGTTTGGAATCGCTACATGATGTTATTTTGGAGATATTGTGAAATATTGCTATGAAAGATGCACAAATCAATGTGGCAAGCTGAAAAATTGAGTCTGGAGAGAAATTACCCACAATGCTTTCCGAGACGTTCACTTAGCCAGTATATGAGACAGCAGTGAAATTCAAATTGGACGAAGCTGATGCCTGTATGAGAGCTAGATCTTATTGAAAGCATCGAAAGCCTCCACAGAGTGATATAAGATAGAAGAATACTGCCATTGAAGCAATCAAAGTTCGAAACAGCTGCAGTTGCCATAGGCTTGTGAAACTGAGGGCATGTTTGTTACTCTCACAAAATACATTAGGTTTGAACAATTATAAATTTATAAATTGATGTAGATTTTAGTGCTTGATTTTTCATGTTATAATTGTGTTTTGATGTGTATTTTATGCCTGCTTCTTCATGTGTACATTCTTGCATTTGCCCGAATGAAGCTTGGTTTCATCACAAAATATGACCACAATCCCATACAGCCTTGGCGTAGCTAGAGTCCTTGTCAGGACTGGTATTCACTAACAAGTAAAGCTATCAGCACTTTTCAGAGCTGACTTTTAATGCTGAACACAAAGAGTTTGCCTTTTTCTATATTCACTGGGTACCTTTTGTCTATTTGGTTAATGTATTATATCATGTATGATGGACTCCCCCTGATGGACTCCATGCCTCATAAAATGAGAATTCTGACCCCAATGGCCAGTCATCAGAGGAGGGGGTGCCTTCACTGAACAGGTACCATACACTGGGCTTGTTTTGTTTCGGGTTTTAATTAGTGTGTACCAAGTGACATAAAAACAGGGTGAAATGTGAACAATGAACGCCACTGTCACATGGCCTCAGCATTGTGACTTGAGAACCAGGAGCCTATCCACGTGATATAAAATAAGTTCCCTAAGTGAGGGAATACCACCAAACCCAAAATCTAAAAACTGTGTGTGATGACACAAACTATTATTGACATTCATTATTGTTACTGAATTCTGTGAAATTTTGTTGTAAAAATTATTCTTGATATATTTATTCCTTAATTATAATTCATTAATTGTTAAATAATCAAATTTATACTTGAAGTTATTGAAATATTTTCAATGTCTCAGTGTTTTAAAGTGATCTTAAAGTGGTAGGGATTAATTACAAGCTACATTCACATTCCCTAGGATCATAGGATAGGTCCAGCGTGAGGGTAACTTACCTGCCAGCTCTCTTCTTTAGTACATCTGAACTGTGAGGTTGACTTTCCAACCTTGTCCTGAGCCATCCTTACTTATAGTTCACCAGTTCTCTTTTTGAGTCTGGGGAAAACTAGTTCTAGCTATCTCAAGTTAACTGCTTGATACTATCATCTAAACTATCATTTAAACTTCCATCTCGCCTCAAATGTCCTTTTTGTTCCTTATAGAGCATGGATTCACCAATATAGCTGGTTCCTTGCAGCTGCACCAAGCATTCATAGGCTCTTGCTATGATCATTTCTGTAACAATTAGTTTTACATCATGAAGTTGCCAGCCTCATACACAATCTCATATTAGTTGCCTTGTATGACATGCCTGTGAGTGTATTAGTCCAATTCTTTCTCTGTCTCATCAGAGATGGCCAGGAAATAAACGGGGCATGAATCATATATGGGCACCACACAAAAAAGACGATTATTTTGACATTATCCACTCACAAGTTTTTTTTTTTTAAAGATAAAACGTGAAAACACTTGTAAAATAGAATGTGTTAAAAACTTACGTTAAATCTTTTTGTCTCAGCGCAATTTCGATGCGCCGTTTTTTGGTATTCAGGCTGGTGTTTAGTGCCATACAGAACAAGCAAGGCACTTTTCAATTTTCCTTTGAAATTACCATTGCTCTGGGAACAAAAATTATGTGCCAGAAAAAGTTTAGTGTTGGATATTTGAAAATAAAAGTTAATACTCAAACTACTGTGCCTCCATTCAACAATGAAGGTACAACAATAAAAGTATCACTACCATAGTGACCTTTACCGCCATCACCACCATTATTGTCACAATAGCCATACTATCTCCAGACACCATTGATTCGTCTTCTTGTCCGTTTGTTACTCCTTAAGGAGCTGGACACCTGCACCAATGGACTTCATGTGATCTTATTTGAAGTGGTGGCTTCTATAGCAGTTGGTTTTACATAATGAGGTTGCTGTAACCTTATACCATCAACACAATCATTACCATAGTTGTGATAATTTTAAATTATAATTAGTCATGTTATTCTCAACAATAATCTAGCCTTCAATGCCTGTACCATACATCCTTAACAATATTATTAAAACCTCACCCTCTGTATCCTCACAAACAATTGATAAGGAAAAGAAAAGAAAAGCAGATTTAAACAAAATCAGAACAAAAACGTTCCAGGACCAAGGTTCATGAAAAGGAAATATGAAGGACCTGTGCAACAGTACAAAGAAGCTATCTGGGAAATATAAGCAGTCAAATTGTCTTATCAAGGTTAAAGATGGAAAAGTGCTTACTACCATCAAAGAACAAATGAAGAAATGGGCAGAACATTTTCATGAACTTCTAAATAAACGAGCTCCATACAATCCCGAGATATCCATCCGACAATAGGGCCATATTTCCCCATTAAGCAGTGCATGGTGTCCAGGATAATTTTAGGGCATACGCATGAAGGGAAATATTATTTCCCCCTTTTTTAACATCTTTTTTTTTAGCACATTTAAGTGTTTTATTGCCTACAACCACCTAAATCCGGCTCTGGCCGACAGAAAAGAATTTACAAGTTAATTGTGAAAAAACAGATAAGGAAGATATAAAAAAAGCGGTAAAACTTTTAAGAGATAGAAAAGATGCTGGACCAGATGGCATTCCAGCAGAGGTCATCAATGTGGACATTGACATATCTTCAGAGATATTGTACTAATTACTCAGTAAAATCTCAAGTATCTGGTCAAGTTGCCTAGGAACGGAAAATTTACAAGAGTGCACACATTATCAAGTATTAATTTTACTTTCAGTCACAGGAAACATATTCAACAAGATCATCCTTGAGAGTATACAAATCCATAGATGGACAACAGAGAGATGAACATGCAGATTTGTGTCATTTCAGATCCAGTCCAGACCAGATAGTCAAATTGAGAATAATGGTTGAGTAAAGTCTGGATTTTAGCACACCTCTTTGCATGGCATGTGTGGACTATGAGAAGGCATTTGACACTGTAGACAGAATCACTTTGGAAATTTATGAGGCATTACGGAGTCCCCCTGAAGATCATTAACTTAATAAAGAAAACATATAAAGACATGAATAATTCTCATGGAAGGACAACATATTGAGCCCGCTACCTCTATTACTACTAACCTTTACCATCACCCTTATCACAATAACCACTACTCATTACCAACATCTCTACAAATATTACCACGCTCATTACCATCACCCATACCACTGCTCATTACCATAACTACATCGGTGTTATTATGGCAATCTCCTAATCCTTTGGTATGGTCTTGTTGCACCAAGCTGCCTGTAGGACCCTTAAGAGTAATAGGTCGCCTGTTAATCCCATGTACTCAACCATTTCTGGTGTTATGCCATCATGTCCTGCTGCTTTGCCCATCTTGATTTTCTCCAGTGCTGCCTTCAGTTCTTCCATCTTTATGTCATCTTCATCCCCATTGGTTTCCTCTTCTGTGCCAGTGGTTATCATTTCTGATGCTTAAATAAATTAAGGGGCTGCTGTAAAACTGGTAAGGAATATAAGTTTATAAATTAATAAAACGGTATTGAATCAGTTTTACAAATAACAGTTCATATGAGACAAGGGACGTAGGGATATGAATTTTAGGGATATTCTTGTACACAGTCGTCTGCGACATACTAGCCCTTCATACTTTGGTACTTAAACCGTGCCAACGCCGTATATTTAAAAGCTGTCCGTTTGTACTCCAAACTCAGACAGTCACTTTTCCAAAAGGAAAATTTATCATTAGAGAGTCTTTCACGTGCCAATCCAGAAACCTTATTTATGCTATCATCTGCAAGAGGTGTGGCATGACCTATATTGGTGAAACTGGCAGGCGTTTGGCAGACAGGTTTCGTGAGCACTTGAATGACATCTATCATGGCAAACATTTACCAGTGGCCCTTCATTTCAATAGGCCTGACCATTCAGGTAAATCCGATATCCATGTCACGGCCCTCCGTTCATGTGTCGGGGATGACAGGATTCGCTTTTCATTAGAGAACCGTCTTATTTTTCAGTTGGGCGTTTTATGTCCTGAAGGTCTCAATGTTCAACATCATTTTGCATAAATTCTGGTAGCTTTTCTCTCTCTTTCATTCTTCTTTATTCGTTGTTTTTTCGATCTATCTTCTTATGTTTTGGTTTTGGTTCGTTTCATATCCTTTTGTATCTCTAAAAATTGTCGCTGTCTTACACGTCATTTCCTTCGAGATTATTTGAAGAGAGGACTGCGATCTTGTGTATTCCGAGCATTTACATTTCTAGCTAAGTGTCTTGTTCCATAGTTTTGTTCATTCTCGTTTTTTTCGTTTCGTTTATTATTTAATTTCTTGATTGGGTATTTCTGTTAGGTTTTTCGATTTTCTTGTATTATCATTGTACTTTTTCCATCTGCTTGTATCGCTCATTTTGTATTGTTTCTTATCATCGTATGATTTTGTAATACCTATTACTATATGTAATTCTTGTCTTTGTCACCTGTTTGTGGCTGTCGAAGGGTAATACCCGAAACGTCCCTTGTCTCATGTGAACTGTTATTTGTAAAACTGATTCAATACCGTTTTATTAATTTATAAACTTATATTTCTGATGCTTAACCTTGCTTACCATCCAGGAGTTCTGAAAAATATTCTTTCCATCTTTCCATTACTTCTTTTGGGGCAGTAAGCAATTTGCCTTGCTGTCGTGAAACGACTCTCCCCGACTTTTTCTTCTGTCCATTATTTTATCCCTCTACAAATTTCTCCTATCATTTGACAAGAAACCAAAAATCTCTCGCTAGATTGTAACATATTCCCTTCACATATCTTTTCATTCTTATAATGAAAAAGTCTCTCTCTAGTTTTAGATTTCACAATATTCGCTAGCCTCAGGATTCACACGGCCAAAAGGTAATAAATTATTCCCTTGGCCAGCCTAAGTCTTTCCACTTGAAAAGGTGAAAATCAGTCCTACGAACAGACCAGATGTCACAAACAGGACACACGTAAATCAAGAAAGGGGCAGAAACCCTGCCTGCCGCTGCAAACATGTACACAGTGGATACTAGGGCGAGTTTAATGAAGTTAACTTGATAACCCTGGGACCAAAATAGATAAATTTGCACCAATACCACAGCCCACCCCTGCCCGGGAACCTCATCCTGGAATTGGGAGGGAATTTTAAGCATTAGAACGCTAACCATTGCTCGAAGTAGAAGCGTATATGGGCTCAAAGTGGGCATTACTGTTGCAAAATATTCATAGTGAATTCAGTTGAGCGAATCCACCCAGGTTGCGGTTACAAAGTACAAACCCAGGTTGCGGTTACACAGTACTAAAACCAGGTTGCGGTTACCAGATACCTAAACCAGGTCCAGGGTACAAACCAGGGTACGAGTCCACGGTACCAAAGATTACCCTTACCCACCATACCCTATCGAATAGGTTATCATACCCAACCATATCCTATCACCCAGTAACCATACCAAACTTTCCATAAGCAGAAGAGATATTCAGCAGAGGTGACTTACCCCATCCTTATCTGTGATGTGCACTGAGTCCAGGGAAGCAAACTCTGACACCCTCTGAACCCATAGAACTGTTTATGAGACCAAAGTGCTGGAGCATACAAAACCAAGAGAGTCCAAACACAAATCATCTCCGCAGCTACTACAGTCCTTGAGGAGATGAGTATTAACACCTACCAGCAAAAATACCATAGAAGAGATCTACTGTCCATATGATGACAACACTAGTTGTTTTTTTTAATAAACAGTAGAGCTAAACTTTTTTGTTTCATATTTATATGTATAATAAGAAATGTAAGATTCTATACCCTTTTATTCAACTTTACATAACAGCGTCTGTTGTTATTTTTCTTGTTAACTTTATTTGGGTTGTATTTCGTTTAAATATAAATCTACACCCTGGGGGCTCAGCCATAATTCAATTAACTTCAATTGGGTCGGGATATTTTAAATGTGGCTGGACACCAAATCTCTTTCTCAACCTTATGTGCTTTACACAGTCCTTTTGTAGGATTCCTGAGGAAGAATTTATCGTCCAGAAAATATCCTGTTTAGTGTCACCAGAATTCTCTTTGTATTAAGGATTTCTAGTACACTATTTCCCGAGGAGAGGCAGTTTCTTCAAACTCAGAAGCTATCAATAAGACATTATTATCTTTATTCTTCCATTCCATTCAAGCTGTCCTATCTCCTCAAAACACCTCGCGACAATTGGGACGCTCGTGTCCGGGATAAACTCTTATTTCATATTTAGACACTTGTCTGAGATATGAAAACTCTTTATCTTTCCTAGACCATTACTGCTGTAGGTACTTGTCACTTATTGGTGTCCAAGTCTAGGATTAGATTAAAGAGGGGACATATAAATTACCCTAGACTTAAATACATATACATTTTTTTGCAAGAAACACATATTTTAAGTTGTGTTATGAGAACTCTTCTTGGTGGTACTGCTGGTAATTAGTTACCTATTGTTAACTAAATTTCTAATTTGATGGTTATATAAGGCTGGTTTGATTTAATATATGGTTTTGTAATACTTGGTATAGTTAAGACTATAGAAAGTATTTTTGCCTTAATTATTGTTTGTGAGTTAGAGATCTCATACTCGCTCAACAAACCACTACGGATATAATGGAAGAATCTGTAGAGTTGAATGAGTGGAGAACATTCTGGACAGAGTTAGCCATTGAGTGTGAACTCTCCGGAGAAGAACTGGATACTTATGTTTCACAAAGGATGGAAAAATACAGGATGAGAGAAGCGAAAAGGAAGGAAGGGAGAGCAAAATGCAAGGAAGAGAATGTGAAACATGAGAGTCAAAGACAAGAAAAATCCCTCCAGTGTAAGGAAGAAGTGGAAACTCAGTTTCAACCTACAAAAATTGAATCCAGGGATAAACTGAAAGCTAGGAATACTCATCATGCCACTCCTTTGCCAGTTGCATCACCATCTTCAGTGGTAAATATAACTGCACCACATGAAGCCAAGTCTTTCTCAGAATTCAGGCTCAGACAGAGCAGAGGTATGTATATCCAAACGGAGACAGCTAGACCATCCTGAGAACAAGATTAAGCACAAGAGTGCTGATAATCTGAAGAGACCTTCCTCATCCTCAGCAAAAACTCACAACAGGCATATCGAAAACAACCGCACCAAAAACCTGGTAAATAGGATCGCTGAACCAAATAGGATCACTCAACAGAAAAGGATTAAGCAACCCTATGGGAAGGGAAGGGATGTTCTTGAACATCACCTGTCGGCCACCCTACATCAGTTAGACTGTAGGCGCCAAGACCCAATCCCACAGACTTCATACAAAGCTAAGGTCCCTACCATGGATGGGAACTTGACGAAGGCCCGGAGTGGATACAGGGATTCTCAAAATGTGGAGACTGCCACAGTAAATGGAGAAGAAATCACCTGTTTGTATTATCAAGGTCTTGGGTGTGATGCCCTTGTCTCAGCCTCTGTCATCGACCTTGATCAAGTCACCGAAGAGGATGTTGAGGTAACAGAACCCATGATAAACAACAGAAGGATGATTTTGCCTTTAGCTTATGTAGAAGTTAGGTCGAACTTTGTAAACGGCAAAGTAAAGGCCGCAATATTAGATGAACGAATTTACCCGATACCTCAAGGAGGGAAATATATCATCTTAGGAGACTCAGCACGATCCAGAGATGGCGTGACTGAACAGGCTATGGAGACTCCAATGCCTAACTCATCTTCCAACATTTTCACTGAAAAGTTGGAAGAGTGCAAAGGGATTGACCACCCCAGTGCACTTAATTCTGAACAAGTTTTGATAGTCTCACCCACTATCTGCGTGCAGAAAGTGAAGCCGGGCCAGAGTTTCTTGGTACCTGGTGGGATGAAACATGTTTCAGAAATATCTTCCTTTAACATGGGAGAAACGGCTGTAGAGGAACAGGACCCTCAAGCACTAAGACTTCACTCAGTTCCGATAACCTCACCCACTCTCTGGGATCAGAAAGTGAAGCGGGTCCAAATTTCCTTGGTACCTGGTGGGATGAAATATGTTTCAGGAATATCTTCCTTTAACACAGGAGAAACGGCTAAAGAGGAACATGAGCCTCAAGCACTTAGTCTTCACTCAGTTCCAATAACCTCACCCACTCTCTGGGATCAGAAAGTGAAGTGGGTCCAAATTTCCTTGGTACCTGGTGGGCAGGAACAACTGGTAGACTTATCTTTCTCTGTCACTGGAGAAACAGCGAAAGAAGATCATACACGCTCTCATACCTGGGGAGATAGGTATGTGTCCTTAGGCAGGTCAAGTAATATGACTAAAATAAGGTTGTGTATGAGGTTGGCAACCTCATCATGCAAAACTATTTGCTATAGATCCAATTGTAAGCAGAGTGTAGGCTTTAGGGCAAGCTCTTTGCCAGGAGGCAAGCTTCAATGGAGGATCCATAAGGAGGAAAGGAACAGTGAGATTATCATGCGAGCAGGCTTGCTCAACCCTCCTCAACTACTTATTGAAGAGGAAACGGATAGCCATTTGTGGATTCCAGGCATACCGTTTGACAGAGGAAAAAGAGGAAATATTTGGATTGAAGAAACGGAAAACACGATACATGAATGTAGTGTCTGACATAAGAGAAGAGTCGGTTCGAACTTAGTTGGCCGTTGGCCGAACTTTCAAAAGGGGGCTTATGTCGTGAAACGACTCTCCCCGACTTTTTCTTCTGTCCATTATTTTATCCCTCTACAAATTTCTCCTATCATTTGACAAGAAACCAAAAATCTCTCGCTAGATTGTAACATATTCCCTTCACATATCTTTTTCATTCTTATAATGAAAAAGTCTCTCTCTAGTTTTAGATTTCACAATATTCGCTAGCCTCAGGATTCACACGGCCAAAAGGTAATAAATTATTCCCTTGGCCAGCCTAAGTCTTTCCACTTGAAAAGGTGAAAATCAGTCCTACGAACAGACCAGATGTCACGAACAGGACACACGTACATCAAGAAAGGGGCAGAAACCCTGCCTGCCGCTGCAAACACGTACACAGTGGATACTAGGGCGAGTTTAATGAAGTTAACTTGATACCCCTGGGACCAAAATAGATAAATTTGCACCAATACCACAGCCCACCCCTGCCCGGGAACCTCATCCTGGAATTGGGAGGGAATTTTAAGCATTAGAACGCTAACCATCGCTCGAAGTAGAAGCGTATATGGGCCCAAAGTGGGCATTACTGTTGCAAAATATTCATAGTGAATTCAGTTGAGCGAATCCACCCAGGTTGCGGTTACAAAGTACAAACCCAGGTTGCGGTTACACAGTACTAAAACCAGGTTGCGGTTACCAGATACCTAAACCAGGTCCAGGGTACAAACCAGGGTACGAGTCCACGGTACCAAAGATTACCCTTACCCACCATACCCTATCGAATAGGTTATCATACCCAACCATATCCTATCACCCAGTAACCATACCAAACTTTCCATAAGCAGAAGAGATATTCAGCAGAGGTGACTTACCCCATCCTTATCTGTGATGTGCACTGAGTCCAGGGAAGCAAACTCTGACACCCTCTGAACCCATAGAACTGTTTATGAGACCAAAGTGCTGGAGCATACAAAACCAAGAGAGTCCAAACACAAATCATCTCCGCAGCTACTACAGTCCTTGAGGAGATGAGTATTAACACCTACCAGCAAAACTACCATAGAAGAGATCTACTGTCCATATGATGACAACACTAGTTGTTTTTTTTAATAAACAGTAGAGCTAAACTTTTTTGTTTCATATTTATATGTATAATAAGAAATGTAAGATTCTGTACCCTTTTATTCAACTTTACATAACAGCGTCTGTTGTTATTTTTCTTGTTAACTTTATTTGGGTTGTATTTTGTTTAAATATAAATCTACACCCTTGGGGCTCAGCCATAATTCAATTAACTTCAACTGGGTCGGGATATTTTTAATGTGGCTGGACACCAAATCTCTTTCTCAACCTTATGTGCTTTACACAGTCCTTTTGTAGGATTCCTGAGGAAGAATTTATCGTCCAGAAAATATCCTGTTTAGTGTCACCAGAATTCTCTTTGTATTAAGGATTTCTAGTACACTATTTCCCGAGGAGAGGCAGTTTCTTCAAACTCAGAAGCTATCAATAAGACATTATTATCTTTATTCTTCCATTCCATTCAAGCTGTCCTATCTCCTCAAAGGTACCATGACCTCTGTCACTATTACTTATTATCATCACCCTACCACTATTCATTACCATCATCCCTACCAATGTTATTACCATCACCCTTACCACTATTCATTATCATCATTCCTACCGCTACTATCACTATCCATTACCCATACCACTCTGACTGCTATGCATTACCATAATTCACTGTCATTTCCTTGTGGAACTTAGAGCTGCGGCTTACGCTCGCCACTGACTTCTTATCAGATCAATTCACTTCAGCTCTGCCCATGAGAATCCTGGTTGTCCTGGCTTCCTCGCGTGGCATTCTTCTCTTCTTCAGATTCACTTCGGCCTCCCTACTCTTCCTCTTCCCTGTAGAGCAGCATTTTTTAACCATTTTATCCTGGCGGAACCCTTGAAATAATTGTTCAGGTCTCACGGAACCCCTAGGTACCTCTCACGGAACCCCTGCATAACAATTATTTTATCTTTAGCTCGCGGTAATTTTAATTGTTATTTACAACATGAAAATTTATTGACAAGGTTGTATAGTAAAGCTACTAAAAACCACAGGCCCAAACAATATGAACAAAAAATATAGCCTAAGACAGTTTTATACAAGACTTCGAAGAAAAAAAAAACCCCTTTTAATTTCCTTTTTTATTTTTTTACAATCACGATCTCTCACAGAACCCATGTTGAGAAACACTGCTGTTGAGTCTATTCATGGTCACATCTTATCTTACACTTATTAGTGCTTTTTTAAGACAAGATCCTACCTAATTCAGCTTTCTTTCTATATTCTATCACTACTACTACTGCCTACTTTTACTACGCCTGCTGCCATTAATATAAAAACCTCAAGTATCTTAGTGCTGATACATCTGTAAGACTATCTTGTCTTTCCCTGTCTTGTTTTCTATTTGTTATCTCCCTTATAAGGCAATCTTTTCTCATGTCTCACATAGGATAGGCTACCTTTTTTTCCAGTAATTACGTCATTGTTTTATGTTATCTTGTATAATTTGTTTTTTACTCTTTAATTTCCTTCACATGTTTTTCAACATTTCTTTGTTGGATGGTTCAGTTTCTCTGGCGCCTTGGTTTGTGACATACTGTTATTACTTCAATTATTACATTAAAAATAAAACAGAAGAGAAAAATAAAGAAGAGACAACTCACCCGATCTGCAACTCGAAATTTCCATCTTCCTTGGGGCTTCTCACCCCAGTTGTGTGTGCTCATTAAAGGCCACTCCTTGAAACCTGCTTTTGACTCATCAAGTTTGCGTTCCAACATTAGAGGGGTTACAGTACCTGGTAGAAGTACACATTATTCCTCAATATAACGGTAATGGTAGTACCATAGCATGTAGTGACGTAGAGGAGTGAAGTGTTAGAGACGTCACCGTACTAGGTCCAGCATCGAGAGGTGGGATGATCAGTTCCCTTCCTCGTTGCCTTTTACTTCCCTAACCCAAAGTCGGATACCATTTACAGCTGGGTAGACTGGAGCGTGTCGGTACCGTGATTCGAACCCTGCACTTTTGCCGCGAGAGACCAATGTCCTAACCACTCTGCCAATCGGACGCTCTATTCCTCACTAGTGGTTGTCATGACTGCTAGCGTGTAGTGGTTGTCATGTCTGCTAGCGTGTATTAGTGTCGCATGTGCAGTGATGTATTGGGCATACGGCAACCTAGACTTCTGCACAGGGTTTCCAGTACAAATATATACTTGTCGATGCAACAGGACTTTATTTAAAAAGGGCTTCGCAAGTTCACGCTTCCCTAAAGCCACGCAAAACCTAAAATGTTTCCACTAACAATTAATACGTAAATGTATTTAGTTTTTTTTTGTTGAATACCCCTTCTGGGGCTCAAAGTGAGGTCTATTGACTTTATTTAGTAGAATGTGTGAATTGTGTGTTATCCCGGCCCTGGCTAAGACACTTCGATCTTAGACAAGATATATATGCTCTTTCTGTTACCGATACTCATCCATATAGGACTTTTTTTTTTTTTTTTTTTTTTTTTTTTTTATTAATGTGTTTGCTACTTCATTTTGTAGCACGCCCCTTTCAACCATCTACCATGTACATGGATTTGTTGGTTATATCAGGACGTGTTTCTTTTATTGTAATATGTTTTTGTTTGTATTTGTTTTATATTATCTTATCTCTAGTCGGTATTTTTCCTTTTGTAGTTATAGTTCAACATGGTTTTTAAAAAAAATTCCAATATATGCTATTTTCTAAGTTAGTATGTTTTTGATTTTTACTGGATGGTTTATTTGGTTAATCTGTATGTTTCTGGGGCGAGTCTTTCACCAGTTTGGACTACTGGTTCAATTCCTTATTTGATTTTTATATGTTAGCTTTAGTTTTTGTAATATAGTGTTTTATTAACTTTTGCATTTCTGAAGGGCTCTTTGTGCCTATGAGATTTTCTTTTTTTTTTTTTTTTTTTTTTTTTTTTTTTTTTTTTTTAGATTTTTTTTTTCTTGTTCGTATTCATGTTACATTTATAGAGAGTACATTTTGAAATTTCATATAGAAAAAGTGAATCAAACAGAAACTTTCGTGCACTCTCAAACTTTCATTTACACCCTTTAGAAGATACATATCTCAAGAAGTGGGAGAGTAACTTATAACATAGTTAGAATTTCCAATCATTTTGCACACAATTGTTCACAATTACAGATAGCATGACATAATAGAGAAATGAAAAACCTATAACATTTTTCATGGTTAAATATTGACATAACCTGTTAGCAAATATCCACGGCAACAAATGATACATTTTCAATGTGGAATATAACTAGTACTCTCTGTCAAAAATCAATACCCGTTGCTGATAGTCCACTCTCCAAATGTCGGGTCTTTCCAAGTGTATGTCAGTTCTCGTTTCTGTTCTGTTTCTGTGTCAACTGTGTCATCTGTGTCGGAGCTGTCTGGTGCCGGGTGTATCCTTTGTCTTTTTTTGTCCCGTTTGTTGTTTCTGTCAAGCTCAAAGTCCGCCGGTGGTGGGTCTTTTGCCTGCAACTCTTGTTGGCACCTTGCCGCTTGAGCATTCTTGCTTTGCTCCGGCACTGCTGCAGCCTTTTGTGGTGGTTGTGGCCACGGTGTGGTTTTTACTGCTGCCTCTTTACTGCTTTCCTTGTCTTTGCCTACGAGCTGGGAGTCTTCATGTGCCGGTGGTGGGTCTCTTTTCTGTGACAGTTGTGGTTCATCGCGTTCTGGCGCCACTGTTTCCTTCTGTGGTAGCTGTGGCCACGAAGTGTTTTTTGCTGCCGTCTGCCTAACAGACGTTGGTTTCATCGGGCACTTATTTGCCCAGTGGGTATCTTGCCCGCAGTGTGGGCACGCCGTCCTCCGTCCTGGCATGGTGACGAGGACCTTGTGTTTTTGTTCTGCGATCTGTAGGTTGATGTATTCTACACTCATTTCTACCTTGTGGTAGAAATAAAATAAAATCCATATAGGACAGTCTGTTACAACTGGTGTGATAGGAAGGTCAAGTGTTGAAAATCTGGTGTAAGAAATTTGCATGCAGAAAGTGACAGACTATTGGGTTTAACTGAAGGGGAGATAAGACTATAACTTGTTGAATTTTAAGTAAAGGGGGATAACTCTTTAATCGCGCTCCTTGAGAAAAAGTCGTGTTTTTAGTTAATAGGGAGTCATGTGTTAAAAATTCCGATTTTATAAATTTGCATAAGCTGATTTAGCGGGCTTGGAGTTTGCGTTAGAAGACGATAAAATTATGACTTGTTGATTGGGAAGCAGAGGGGGATAATTTATAATTACGTCCCTTGAGGGATAAAGTGAGTGGTTTTTCGGATAATGTGAACGAAGTAAGTTTTGCATGGAATTTTGTAGAAGCGAATGAACGGTTCGTGACAAAGTCTGATCAAGAAATTTCGTAAATAATTTTAATGGTAAATCGGGGTGCTAGTTTTAATCAGTTCAGATCCAGACGCGTTAAGCGTAAGTTGAGAAAAATGGGTTCTGTCCTAAGTGTTAAAGATACTAAGAATGGTGGACAAGAGAGACAGTGTTCCCATGTTGAAGAAAATGTACACCTTCTCAAGACGACCAGGTATGTCGAATCTCGACAATTAGATAAACAGTTAGAATAATGAGAAGAAAAATAGGGAGTAGCTAGCCATTGAGAAGTGTGAAACAATAGAGGTTTGGTAGAAATTATTACCCCTGGCGGTTAGGCCGGTCTTTTCTAAAGATACACCAAGTATTCAAACTAAGACTCGAATGTTAAGAAGATAGAAGTACAACAGAGCAAGCAATAGCAGAAGTAAGAACAACAAGTACTGAGATAATTGCTATGACACAAGTTTTAAAATGACAACAGTGGTTCTCAAGTCATAACCATCTCGACTACCAGAGTCAGTAGACAAAAACAGAAGCAGTGATAGTGCTTAAGAGAATATAAGGAGAATGAGTAAGGACGATGATTTAGAATTTGCATCATGAAATAAACTTTTGCTGTACAAAAGTTACCTGCCTCAAATGGAAGGTTGGGCAGAACATTTCATTTCAACTGTTACTGAATTTCTTATGTAAATAAACTTCGTATTACGTTCACCGCAGTCGGTGTAAAGTATGTTTACCAGATATTTAAACCATCAACCATCTTTCTGTCATAAGCTGTTGTAATGGTCAAATGGGTCATCAGAAATAACGTAACATCATCATCCAACTACCTACTGTTTAGGGCAGTGATACGAACCCAATATACACACCATCATCAGCACTCACGGCCACACTGGATTGCGCGCCTGTTAAAGCAACGCTCAATGTTTCTAACCTTGATAATGGTGGATGTTTCATTTTGGTCACATTTCTTGAATTTCCTTAGATAATGAAGGGAAGAAAGTAAAAATACATATCCCGCACTAAAGGGTCTTCCACACATGATGTCACACAATGTTTTGCCATCTTCAAACAATAACCCCTCTCTTCCAATCACCCCTCCATTTGCTGTCATATTTCATCACAACACCCAGACACCCCCACCCCTACCCTTGTGTGATATCACAAATCTCTTATATCTCCTTCCCCCCCCCCCCCTTTTTATTACTTTAACTAAAACAGTTGTTAATTATTCAGTCTTTTGCTAACATCTTCCCTTGCAGGTAGCGCGCCTCAGCACGAGACAGGGCCCAAAGTTGCCCTATTCATCTAAATGCTTTTGCATTTTTTCTACATTAAAAAAAAACAAAAAACATTTACACCAGCCCGAATACCGTCTTTCAACCTCGTAAACTTCGGTATCGTTGATTTCATCCGACTGTTGTCAACAGTCGGGATGGTGATGATTTTCTTATTATTTATTTATTTGAATTTTTTTATTTTTTTTGGGGGGGGGGGGGGTGGGGGGGGGGGAATCTTATTTTAATTAACAGTACAGCCAATTTAGTCTGCATTTTGTTGTTTACATTATATAAAAAAAATAGAAATATATAAGTGAAAACAATTGAAACCAGTTACAGGTTATAACAATAATTCGATATGTCAACTGAGACTATAATATTAATATAATTTGTCCATGAAGGAGTTGTTGAATGTCGATGAAATAGGTAGAGAATGAAGATGGAGGTTACACAATCTACTTTGTTCCGACATCTTTTATGAAAGAACCGATTCTCACCGGTATTTCTTGTGTGACGTCACGTTTCTTAAACCTCCCCCCTATCGTTACACTTCGTCACACAGTTTTGACCCCCTTCCTCCTCTTTTCCTCTCACTGCATGACTGACGTCATATGTGGACGATCTCCTCTTCACAGAACTACAAACTGTCAAATGTTGTCAAGTGCTACTTTTCTAATCACGTGTCCATTGAAAGTTGCTTATGTTCTCCTTATATTTGTTATTACATTTCATTGCTCAGAAACTTCTGGGAATAAATGTACCTACATGAGAGGAAGGGAACAGGTCACCCCGACCTCTCGATGCTGGACCTAGTATGGGAAAGACTCTAACACTTCACTCACCTACGGCAGTATCTGCGATGTGACTACATTTGACTTGAGACGACGCTTGTGAGGGTGCTGGTGTATAATTGTGTGGGTGTAAGCTTGTAAGTGCACATGTGTGTATGCGATGTATTAACAATTACATACCCATAGGTGACTCAACCTCCGCGTAGACATTTCCCCTCCTCTCATGTGTCACATCAAAGACGACCTGGATATGCTCCAAATAATTAATCTCATTAGCCTTTCCTTCACACCCATCGGTCTGAAATTCCACTTCTGCGTACTGTCCCGACACAAAGCCGCTAGAGTTGGATAAGACAGGAGAATGGCCAACATTTTAAAACGTATTCAGCTTAACATGTTTCTATTTGATTATTTTTCCTTTGTTCCAGACAGAGCTTGTGGCTACAATTACAGCTGGTTCTCTTGCAGGAAACCTGCACCAAGCATTCACAGGATTTTGCAGCGATGGTTCTTATAATAATTAGTTTTACATAATGAAGTTGACAGGGGCGTATTCCCATAGACAGTTATAAGTGGAGGCTCTATTATTATTATGAATACTCGACTTACGTAAAACTAAGTTCATGCGTCCAACTTCTGTTTATCATCATATTGATAATGACCTAAGATAAGTAATTACTATCAAAATATTTAATATTCTTTTTTACATAATTGCTTGTAATACTTACGTGCTGTTAAAATAAAAATATTAGGGAAACTGACAGAACTAAAACGAGCTTGACTGAATGTATCTGACATCTAAGATCCAGTGTTTGTCTATTACAACAACAACATATTCGGGAAAAGCACTAGTAATTAAGGGAGGGAGAGAGAGAGAGAGACAAAAAGAGAGAGAGTGAGTGAGTGTGTGTGCGTATATATATATATATATATATATATATATATATATATATATATATATATATATATATATATATATATATATATATACAGTAGAACTCCATTTATCCGAACCCCATGGGACCGACCATCGTTCAGATAATCAAATGTTCGGATAATTGGATTACATAATGTATCGAGTACATGTACACATATTTCTAAAAATAATTAACCATCACAAGGAAAATACACTATAAAACATATTTAATTGTGCTGTAATAATAATACCCACACTGTATTAGATCACTGTATCACCAAAATCTTTCATTACACTGCAGTGCATGTTCTACTTGTACAGCATTAATTATTTTTTTTTAAGAAAAAGAAATGTTTTCAAAATAACATTACAAACGATTCAAAACCAGGCGCAACTTACGTATACATGTACTTGCACAGATTAGCCCACTATTTAAAATAATGAGGAACCCTCTTCTGCACCAAACTGGATAGTCTCCTTTTGGCTGCAAAGTCCCGCATTCCCTTCAACAGCAGAAGCTGTGTAGGACAGCTGTCATCTTCTTGCTCGTACCAAGCCATCGCTGTTTCTAGTGCTATAAAGGCCTGTTCAGGACTTGGTCGACGTTTTGGGTTTTCTTCATAATCTACAAGTACATCATGTACTTCTGAGGAATCTTTATCATCGGTCACTACATGCATTTTGGTTTTCTTCTTGCACAAAAACATTTCTTCGTCATTCAAAAACTGAAAACCAGAATCATTATCATCTTCTAGCCACATGTGTGCATCATCTTTGTCACAGTCCGAAAATCCGGGCATTGCTTGAAACAGTTCCACAACTTCATTTATACAATCATCATTTGTGTCCACTGGAGTAGTTTCATTTCCTCCTTTTTCCCAAGCAATCTATTCCAAGCCTTGTTGAGATTATCCTGTGACAGGGTGGTCCAAGCATCAGCTAACATATAGCAGCAGTCTTTGAGATTAAGCTTTTTGGAAAATGCCACCACACTTTCTTCATCTTCAGCCAACAATAAACGACGCAGGACTTCCTTCTTGTACATCTTTTTAAGCTTTGCTATAACACCCTGATCCATTGGTTGAATCAGTGCTGTTACATTGAGAGGCAGAAAAATTACTTTAAAATTTGCATCAACTGCATTCAATGTATCCGTCTCTGGATGAGATGGTGCATTGTCCAGTAGAAAAAAATACTTTTCCAGTTTTCTTTTCTTGTTCTCTCAACCTCTTCACATTTGGGATGAACTGATTTGTATACCAATCAAGAAATATTTCACTATTCATCCAAGCACTCTTCTGTGTTTTGTAGCACAATGGGAGACATGTCACATTTTTTAAACAACGTGGTTTTTTGGCTTTGCCGATCATTAGCACCGCACCGGTGAACGATGACTTCCACTGGCATTCGCGGCTACCAAAATTGCACTTTTTAAACCCAGGGGCAGATGCTTCGTGCTGAGATGCAAGTGATTTCTGAGGCAATGATTTCCAGTATAAGCCAGTCTCATCGGCATTATACACATCATATAGTTAATAACCTTCTTCTTCCAAAAAAGCCAAGAATGTTTCTTTAAAATTTTCAGTGGCAGTTGCATCGCTAGATAAAGATTCCCCTTGAATCTCCAATTCTCGTATGCCATGACGAGATTTAAAGTTTGTTAACCATCCCTGGCTAGCCTTAAAGTCAGGAATGACCGTCAAGTTGATTGTTGAACTGAAGTGCCTTTTCACACAATAGAGAGCCAGAGATAGGTTCCCCTTTGCTTCTTCTTTGCACAAACCATATATAAAAAGCCTCTTCCAATTTCAAATCTTTCGCATTTCTCATGGTTTTATGTTTCTTCGACCCATTTTCACTATCCAATTTCGATGCAAAAGTCATAATTTTATCCTTGTTACTTTTGATGTCAGAGACGGTAGCTTTCCCAACATTGAAAATCCTCGCAAGTGAAGACACAGTTTCACCTTTTCCTAGTCTCTTGATAATTTCTGTTTTCGTTTTAATTGACAAAAACATTGCGGTTCCTTTTATATGCTTTAGGCTTACTGGAAGATGCCTTATCGCACAGAGAAATACTTGTACACCAAAATTATTCTGCTGTAGTAGCAGACACAATTATTTTAAGTTGAACTGTCTGTTTAGCCAGTGTTCTGCCTAGAACGCACTCGTACACTGGATTGGTAAACCAGATATTAACTGACTTTATGATCTAACTGACTTCTTGTACGTAAGCAACCGACCATTAGCCCATCATATCCTCTACAAATTGTTCGCACACATTTGAAGCTTGCCGCATCAAAAGATTCAGAAATGTAGTCTAACATGACTGGTGGCTCCTGATTTTTTTTTTTTTCTGGAAAAAGTGTTCGGATAATTGGATGTTCGGATAATTGGGGTTCGGATAAATGGAGTTCTACTGTTCTATACTATATATATATATATATATATATATATAATATATTTATAATATATATATATATATATATAATATATATATATATATATATATATATATATATATATATATGTGACAGGGGCGCTAGGTGGTACCTCACACCCAAGACCCGTGCACCAACACTTACGCGCATTAATCTGCGCCACACAGATAACACACGCGATTATTGCTCCAGAATGCATGAAAACACAGATATACACAACTAGAGCAAAAACACTACTAATATGTAGGCTTATTATGGCCTTGTAATAAATCTGCTTGAAGATAACGTGATCAAAAGGCACTAAACCACATAGACAACATGACTGCCCAGATGGGGCCATCGCCGAGAACGACAGACCTCAAGATGGCGCTGTCACATATTCCCCGCCTGATTTTGTTGTCGTCCCGACAACTGCACTAAATCAGGCGCTTCAGTCGTATTCTCCAAATCTGGAGGATCACCTTTTCCTTCACTTCGTCTCAGGTCATTGCTGGTTACTCTAATGCTCGGACTCGCTCTGTCCATTCGTTGGATGATATATGGACCCCCTGTCATTGTGGGAGCACGAACTACAACGTACTCGTCTTCTGACCACATATCACGAATCTCGGATCTCTCAGCGTCGTGCATTCTCTTCTTCACCAATTCTCCGACCTGTAGTGGAGTAGAACACGACAGCTTGTCACATCTCTCTTTCCGGACTGCTGCAAAACTCTGCAACGGTGGCTCTGCTCTTACGTGCGCCCCTCGTAGCCTGGAAACGTGTCCTTCAACGAGTTTTAGATGAGTCTCCTCCTCTAAATGCCGACCACTTTTCCCGGCGCCCTTATGGTGACAGTTGCCACGGCCATCTCTTGGCTTGCACTGTGACGGCAATGTAGATGTGTTGGTACGCTTAGAGAGGGCGCTCTTTGATAGGCAAACCGATATCAAATGGTCCGGGGACTTACAATGGAAACATCGCTTAGGAAGCGGGCCCTGGGGACACTTGGCTGCCATGTGGTTCGAAAGGTCTCCACAGTTGAAGCATCTTATTTTCCTAGGCTCCCTCGGTGTCCTGGGTCGCCTCCTGCTACCCTTACATCCCTGGCCGCCTTTGACTTTCTTCCCTGCAATAAGCGCCCCACACTCCGGTCGACCACCAACCATCTTTATCTTTGAGTCATTCTGCTCCCCTTCTGTAACCTGACTCCCAGCTGCAGAGGGGTCTAGTTTAATGCTTTGTGGACATCGATTCTGTACGTGGCCTAGATCTCTGCATCTAAAACAACGAACTGTCCTGGTACGTCTCCCCTGCTCCTGAGTCATCGCATCAATTTTAGCCTCTAATTGAGCCACCTGTGCTCTCAGCCGCTCTACTTCTGCGTTTAATGCATGCGTATCTGACACAGTCTCTGTTCTTGCCACTTCAACGCTGGCAACACAAGCCCCCAAAACTGCTTCGACATTGGCGACACCAGCCCCAGAAGTGGGTTCAGTCTCCAAAAACCGTAGGGCATAGTCCCTCACCGACTTAAACGATGCTGTAGGCTCCTTAAAGATCATTTCCTTTGCAAGCTTTCTTACTAGGTCATCTCTCAGACAAGCAGCAAACTGGTCACGAAGAAAGGATGGCGCCAAAGGAGTGACGTTGTTCTGCCTTTGAGCCCTTACCACACTTTCAAACACCTCGTGAATGCGATGGGAGAATTCCCAAAGAGACTCCCTTGCACCTTGCCGGGTAGAGTAAAACGTGGCCATTACTTCTGGGATGCTCCGACGCTCCCCATACACCCTAAGAATGGAATGTAGCATCGATTCTGGGTCATCATCATCAGCCTGAATCCTCAGCTCCCTGCGGACACTTGGGGTCACACTGTCAAGGATAACATCTGCCTGGTCCTCTTTACTCATCATCCCTACTCTCCAGGCAGCTCTCACCTCTCTGACATATTCCTCAGCCGTAGGACCCGTGCGCTCCCCAAAGCACCGCACTCTCTTGTGAGTAGGTACCACGATGTACTGTACTCGTTCTGGTTGACGATCCAGCCCTACTACAGGGTCATCCACCTCAGCCACATCTTCGTTATCAGTTCTACCAGCAGCAAATGTGTTGCGTGCCGCCATCTTGTTGCTAGTAGAGTTGACTAGAAATCTTGACAAACTGGATGATCCCGTCCCTCGCCTTGCACTGAACTGGGTGTTCTACTGTTTCGGCTGTTGCTGCTCTGATTGCTGAAGAGTTGCTTCACTGCGTGCTGTCTGTCAATCCTGCCGACGACGCCACTTGTGACAGGGGCGCTAGGTGGTACCTCACACCCCAGACCCGTGCACCAAGAAAATTTATAAAGGATCGTTTGACAGGGGTTACAATTATTGGTTGCTTGCAACCCTCTCAGCAGCAGACTTAACAATTCAAGCAACCCAAAGCCTTATGCAGATCAACATTTAATTCTACCGAACAGAACCGAACACCAAACAAACAATCCAACGAACAATCAAACGAACACCCAGTCAGTGTTCATAGACTGTGTGCTCAAGGCATTTACAGCTTGGCTCTGTGTGTCTTCTTCGTCTGTTCTCACTGGGCGGCTCTCTCAAACATAGACCAATTTCGCCGCTTTCTACCCCTTTTATAGGCCCTGGCCTAACCACTCAATTTACTGCGCACTTACGCGCATTAATCTGCGCCACACAGATAACACACGCGATTATTGCTCCAGAATGCATGAAAACACAGATATACACAACTATAGCAAAAACACTACTAATATGTAGGCTTATTATGGCCTTGTAATAAATCTGCTTGAAGATAACGTGATCAAAAGGAACTAAACCACATAGACTACATGACTGCCCAGATGGGGCCATCGCCGAGAACGACAGACCTCAAGATGGCGCTGTCACATATATATATATATATATATAGATATATATATCTATATATATATATGTATATATATGTATCTATATATATATATATATATATATATATATATATATATATATATATATATATATATATATATATATATATATATATATATATATATATATATATATATATATATATATATGCACACACACTCACTCTCTCTTTCTCTCTCTCCCCCTCTCTCTTTATCTTTCTTTCTCTCTCTTCTTTCTCTTTCCCTCTCTCTCCTCTCTCTCTGTCTCTCTCTCTCTCTCTCTCTCTCTCTCTATATATATATATATATATATATATATATATATATATATATATATATATATATATATATATATATATATATATATATATATATATATATATATATATACGAGGCGTGTGCAAATGAAACCCGACCGTGCTGCGTTAAGTGGACATTCGTAGGAGGAGCATGATGACGTCACATCTGTCGTAATAAGCACATACGAATGTACAAGTGTGTAAGTGTTCATTCTCCTAGTATTCATTGGTTGTGCTGCAGACCGTTAAAACAATGGCCGGTGTGATAAGGAATCCGTCCAAAAAATTCAAGTCACAGATTTCCGCCGGTAAGGTTACGATGACCGCATTTTTTGACCATGAAGGGCTTCTATTGGTAGACTTTAAAGAGCCTGGCGTGAACATCAATGCCATCCGCTACAAAGACACACTAGACAACCTGCATACAGCCATCAAGAATAAACGACTCGGCATGCTTTCGCGTGGTGTGATTCTGTTGCACGACAATGCTCGTCCACATGTTGCAAACATTGTGGAGGAAGCGTTAGCAAGGAAAAGGTGGGAAGTCCTGCCACACCCAGCCTACAGCCCCGATCTGTCACCATGTGACTTTCATTTGTTCGGACCCTTAAAAAAATCTCTGAAGGGACAACGATTCGACTCCGATGCAAACGTCAGGGCCTCGGTGATCAAATGGTTCAATAAGCAACCAAAGTCATTTTTCTCGGACGGCATCCGCCGTCTACCCAAACAGTGGGATGCGTGTCTGAATGCCTATGGTGACTATTTCTAAAGAACCCCAGTGGGTACTTGCTTCATAACAATTGCTGTATTTAATTCTACTACTCCTGCTGATGTACCTTACATATATTTGTTATAAAGCCACTGGGACGGGTTTCATTTTAACACACCTCGTATATATATATATATATATATATATATATATATATATATATATATATATATATATATATATATATATATATATATATATATATATATATATATATATGTTTGTTTATTATCAGTCTTACATATATATACAGCCAAAAGATGTAAAAAGGAAAAAACACTAGAGATTAAACTTGTGTATATTCATCATCTTCACCTTTCAGTACCATTAGGAACATAGGCCTCCTAAAAACGTATGCCTTGGTCTTTCTGTCATCAACTCAAGGTCTTTCTGTCATCAAGTCAAGGTCTTTCTGTCATCAACTCAAGGTCTTTCTGTCATCAACTCAAGGTCTTTCTTTCATCAAGTCAAGGTCTTTCTGTCATCAACTCAAGGCCTTTCTGTCATCAACTCAAGGTCTTTCTGTCATCAACTCAAGGTCTTTCTGTAATCAACTCAAGGTCTTTCTGTCATCAACTCAAGGTCAAGGTCTTCCTGTCACCAACTCAAGGTCAAGGTCTTTCTGTCTCAACTCAAGGTCAAGGTCTTTCTATCATCAACTCAAGGTCAAGGTCTTGCCACATCTTGCTCATTCCTTTAATGTCTGTCTCAAAATCTCTTCACCACGTGTTCCCTAGTCTCCCTCTCCTCCCCTTACAATGGGGAGATCAGAACAAGAACTACCTTGTGATGCTATCATGGATATCATCAGCGTTTTTCCTATGTATCGCCACCGTCTTCTTTTCATCTCTTGGCCATTAGCACTTGTCTGGTTCGTGTCATCATGTCCATATTAGTGATCTGTCACACCATCTAAATCCTATTTTACTCAAGTACTTATTTATGAAAGTCTGTAGCTTTTTATGTATATTACAATTGTCGAAATCTATTTAGGAGAAAGGATTTGAGATTAAGGCCCATTGCATGAATATTAAAACTCTGAGAACCTATTAAGTAAAGGATACTAGAGATTAAAATTCATTGTATGTATATTACAACCGTGAAAATTTAGGAGTGAAATGTACTGAAATTAAAGTTCATTGTATGAACATTTCAACCGTGAAAATTTAGGAGCGAAATTTACTGAAACTAAAGTTCATTGAATGTATATTACAACCGTGAAAATTTAGGAACGAAATGTACTGAAATTAAAGTTCATTGTACGTATATTCTTCTTCTTCTTTGATCCTTAGCCGCCGACCGTCAAAGCAGTCAGTGGCCATTACGCCTAGTGGCGTCTTGTAGGGCAACAACAAATTGATTCCACTTTGCTCGGTCGGTGGCCATCCTTCGTACAGTGCCCCAACTCTGGTTCATTCTTTGCATCTCAGCCTCCACAGTCCTCCGCCAGGTTGTTTTTGGTCGGCCTCTCTTTCGTTTTCCTTCAGGGGTCCAAAGCATGACTGTTCTTGTGATGGCATCGGGGTCTCTTCTAAGGACATGACCAACCCAGCTCCAGCGTCTGCCAGCTATGATGGTGTGCATGTCCTCTTGCTTGCTACGAGTAAGCAGATTAGTGATGGTATTTGGCCAAAAGATTCGGTGAATTTTTCTTAGGCATGTTGTGTGAAAAGAGGACAATTTCTACATTTCCTTCTCTGTAACTCTCCAGCATTCCGCACCATAGAGAAGCACAGAAAGCACACAGCTCTGATATAATCTTAATTTTGTGCTTGTGCTGTATTGGGAGGACTTCCAGATGTTGTTTAGGCTAAAGAAGGCTGTTCTTGCCTTATTCATTCTGATGTTGATGTCTTTGCCTGCCCCGCCGTCTGGTGTTACTATGCTTCCTAGGTATGTGAAGGTATCTGTCTGTACCAATTGCTGATTCCTTACTGATATGGGCTCAGGGTTGCTCACATTGAGCGTCATGACCTCAGACTTCTTTAAATTGATATTCAAGCCCACCTGCTGGCTAAACTTATTAAGTCTATCCGTTTTTTCCTGGATGTGTTGATGTGAATGTGCTAGTAGTGCAATGTCATCTGCATATTCCAGATCTTCCAATGTAGAAAATGTTGTCCATCTTATTCCTCTTGGACTGCCCTCTGTTGTCTGGCGCATCACCCAGTCTATGACTGTTAAAAATAGAGTGGTTGATAAGGGGCATCCCTGTCGTACTCCTGTCTTCACCTCAAAGGTTAGGTTGCTCTGCCCAACACTACACGTAAAGTTGGCATAGAGGCTTTTTATGATTGACACTATGCAGCTTGGAATTCCATAAGCCCTCAGTATTTTCCATAAACTGTCCCTATGTATGCTGTCGAAAGCCTTTTCAAAATCAACAAAATTAATGTAAAGCTGTCTTTGCCATACTGAGCACTGCTCCATAATGTTCCTGAGAGTGAATATATGATCTACACATCTCCTGTTCTTTCTAAATCCTGCTTGTTCTTTCCTCAGTTTGTGGTCTACTGCCTTTGAAATTCTCTGTATAATTATCCTGCCTAGTATTTTGCTGGGAACTGAGAGAAGAGTGATTCCTCTCCAATTATTGCAGTCTGCAAGATCTCCCTTCTTGGGCAATTTGACAATTATTCCTTTGTTCCACTCTGATGGTGTTGTCCCCGTTTTCCAGACTTGTGCAAATAGTGGTTCTAATAGTTCTGCTGCTAGCTCAGGGTCTGTCTTAAATAGCTCTGCATTTAAGTTATCGTGGCCCGGAGCTTTGCCGTTCTTTAACCCTTTGATTGCTGTGATGATTTCTTCTTTGCGTGGAATGTCTGTATTCACATCTAGATCGTTTTCAGCTTCAGGAACATTCAATTGTGTCTCTGGTGGTTCCTTGTTCCGAGTTTCTCTGAAGTGCTCTGCCCATCTTGTTTCCTGTCCCTCTGCTGTCGTGATGAGATTACATTGCTTATCTCTTACTAATGTAATATTGTTTGCACCTCGTTTTCCGCTGATGAATTTAGTTATTTTGTATACTGTGCTTTGTTCATTTCTCAGTGCTGCCTCCTCTGCCTGTCTTGCAAGATCGTCTAGGAAATTCCTTTTGTTGGCTCGGGTTTGGCGTTTAACTTCCTTGTCCAGCTGACTGTACTGTTCGCTATATAGTTGCTTTAACCTGGGGGACTTCGCTTCTGTTTTCTTTCTTTTCATTTCCTTTCTCATCGTTATGGTGTTTAATGTTTCTGGTGTTATCGAGTCTTGCTTCTTCCTTTCCTGGAATCCCAAGCATGATTTTCTGCTTTCTTTGTATATTGTTGAAATGGTGTTGAAATTCTGGTCTATATCATCAGTCAATGTCTTTTCCTGACTTTTGGCAAATTGATATCGTTTCTTTATGTCGGCCGCAAAAGCTTTTCTGGTAAGGGAGTCCTTCAATTTGCTGATGTCAAACCTTTTCTGTGTAGTTACAGTTGGTGCAGCCCTTCTTAGTTTCACTTTCAGTTTTGCTACTACTAAATGGTGATCACTTCCCACATCTGCACCTCTTCTTACCTTCACATCTTGTAATGCATGTCTCCATCTACCGTTAACCATGATGTGGTCTATCTGGTTTCTGTCCCGACCATTTGGTGATTCCCATGTTAATTTGTGAATTTCTTTATGTGGGAAGAGTGTTCCTCCAATGACCAGGTTGTTAATGCTACAGAAACTTATTAGTTTATCCCCATTTTCGTTTGCTGTTCCGCTGCCGCATTTCCCCATTGTTCTTTCGTTATATGTATTGTGTGTACCAACTTTCGCATTGAGGTCTCCCATTACTATAACAAGATCGTATCTAGGTGTGTCTTCCATTTCTTTCTGCAGTTGTTGATAGAATTCATCCTTGACCTCCTCATCGCTATCATTCGTTGGTGCGTAGTATTGTATTATTGTAGTGTTGGTGAATCTCCCTCTCAATCTTAATCTTATCAGTCTGTTGTTGATGGGTTTCCATTCCAGTAATGTTTTTTCTATTCCTTTCTGTAGAATAATGGCTACGCCATCATTGTGCTGTCCATCCTCTCTTCCAGAGTAAAGTACTGTTTCTCCTGTTGCTGTTTTAACTTTTCCTGCCCCTGTCCATCTGCTCTCGCTTATCCCTAGAATGTGTAACCTATAGTTTCTCATTTCTGCCGTGACCTGTCTTAGTTTACCTGTCTCGTACATTGTCCTGACATTCCAAAAACCTATTCTTGTATCCTGTTTTGCGGTCAGGACATCCGTTTTCATGTCAGTGGCTTCCTTTCGGCTTTCACCACTGACAGTCATACGAGCCACAGACTCCGAATGTCCATCCCGCAGCAAAGTTTGTTCATTTATTGTTGTTTCCGTAACTTCATTGTTTTTTTTACACAGACAGGGGTGTCAGCTCTATGCTAAAACCCCCAACCTGGAGGACCAGGGTACCAGCTTTTGTCTGACCCCTACCCACACAGACCAGTCCAGCTTGGTTGAACCTACCAGGAGTAAAACTCCCACTGGCATAGCTCTGGGGATTGTCAGGGTACGCAAGCTGCCATACCGCTACAAGGTATAGGTACCATTGATGGCAGTGTATGTATATTACAACCGTGAAAATTTAAGAGCGAAATGTACTAGACATTAAGATTCATTGCATGCATGTATATTAAAAGTGTGAAAACCTACTATGGAAAGGCACTAGAAATGACTGGTTTGACCTTGCATATTCTTTGTTCGCCAACACTCTGCCAAACCTTGGGGTTTCCCAGCTCAACGACTGCTAGAGCGTCTATCAAGCCAAAACCAAAAGCCAGATTCACACAGTAGCCTGCTCCATTCCGGTACCTGTTACATTGTGAAAAACAAAAAATTGTAGACGCATAAATGAAATCGTTATACCTTTAAATATATCATCATCATCATCATCATCATCACCTCATCTCCTTTTCCGTTCCTCATGGAGCAACCACTGGTGCTGCCTCCCTTATAGAATATCCCTCGTTTACTCTTGCAGTGACGGTTTCTGTAGCAAGTAATTTAACACGGTCAGGTTGCCAGTCCCATACGGTCAGGTTGCCAGTCCCATACGGTCAGGTTGCCAGTCCCATGCACAACCTCACATTATTCGGCTTTTACGACGTTCCCGAGTGAACAGGAGTCCTATTTGTTGTCTGTTGAGAGACGCGAGGGACCTATGCAGGTTTGATTATATGCATAGATAGAACTCAGGAGTAAAGACTGACTAGAGTATAAACCTATCATTGAAAGAGCATTCAAAGACATGGCGCGTATTCGTATGTATAAATATCAATTTCACCAAGAGCTGACGGCTCAGCGACAGAAGATCAAGTCAAGCTATTAATTTCCTATTTTGTTCCTGCCATAAACATAGTCCTGGGAGTCGGGAGGGGGAGGAAGAGGCGTCTCTTATGAATCAAATAAAAAAATAATAATAAAAAAAGTGAATCTTTGAGGAGATCGAGAAAAAAGTTCTACTTTCTCAAGCATGTCGTACTAGGCGACAAATATGAGGTGGTGTATAGGACTGGTAACTTCATCGTGTAAAACAAATTTCTACAGAAACCACCACAGCAAGAACATGTCAATATTTGATGCTGGCTTCCTACACGGCTACCAGCTACTGTGGTGGCTTCATGCTCAACAGAGAGGGAAAAGGAAAATTATGATGATCATGATAATGGTAGTGATGATGATGATGATTGTAGTGATGATGATGATGTGGCCGTACAGCGGATGTGTAATAATTGAGAGAGGTTTATATTTTCGTATAGTTCGTTTCACTACCCGACAGTAGGCAGTCAGATCATGTAGCGTTAATTTTTACCAGTTAATGATCCTCCACTGTGCAGACGAATACATAGGATGATTGTTGCAAGTGGAACTTATGGAAGGGGAAGTAATCTTTAGAATGGTTTTTTGAGACAAATTAAATTTCGAGTTGCAACGCTTGATTAAGCGGATACTTGTTTGACTTTAGGATAGAATTATCTTTTCCTATTTTTCGGGTGACAGAGTACAGATAAGCGTGTGAACGCTGTTTAATGTATTTATTCTGTACTGTTTTGAGTCATGTGAATAGCTCGCTAGTCTGCATGTGTTATCGAGAACGGTGTTCAAGACAACCGAATCTCGTGACGGGTTTTTTGGCGGGACTAGTGTGTGATTGAGGGAGTTGTGTTTTGGGCGTGGACCGTGTAGGTCGAGTCCCAGTGTTTTTGGATAATGTATGCCTACGTAGGATTTGAGAAAATGTCGACTTATATATTTCGCTGTGTGTACAGCCTATGTGATACACTGCAGTGAAGATTTGTTTAGGCCATATGAACCTTATTATAGCTGCCGTGTGATGCAGGCTTTGCTATGTATTGAAGTACTTTTGTAGGCCATATTTTGAAGATTAATGAAGCTGCCGGGTGATGCAGGCTTCGCTGTGTATTAAGGTACTTTTGTAGGCCATATTATGTTTAACTGCAGTATGAAGATTTGTGAAGCTGTTAAGCTATTATAAGTCCAGGATTAGGACAGGCCATATTATATATTAACTGCAGTGTGGAGATGTATGAAGCTATTAAGCTATTATCAGTCCAGGATTAGGACAGGCCATATTATATATTAACTGCAGTGTGGAGATGTATGAAGCTATTAAGCTATTATCAGTCCAGGATTAGGACAGGCCATATTATATATTAACTGCAGTGTGGAGATGTATGAAGCTATTAAGCTATTATAAGTCCAGGATTAGGACAGGCCGTATCAGGTATTGATGCAGTGTGGAAATTATATACTATGATTCGTGTTTTGCTGTCGAATGTGTGTCATTTATGTCATCGTATCTGTGGTGTGCGAACATATCAACACACACCCAGGTCAACATTCCAGACACAGTGACACAGACCAGCAAATCTAGAGTGTATCAGTTGGTGGTTTACAGTCAACAGGATCTGACATCTACGACTATTCGCGTCGATAGCCTAAGTGGCGTAGTTTTCGTATCATTGGATATCATTTAAGATGTGCCTGAGTGGCGTATACGATTAAGAAATTGTTACCTCTACAGTGATATGTACTTGAAGCAAGAGGATAAAGTGAATCAAATTTTGTCCATCAGACCATAACATATCTAGAGGATCAGTCACTACAAGTTGAAAATAATACATATGACTTGCACGTGACAAGAGTGTAGAACACTTGACTTTGTTATAATTAGCCTTATGTAGGCGTGGCTTGAATCTCCTGTACTTCAGAACTGTGACCTAGTTATTATCTGCCTGGGTGGCGCATTTGAGAAACGACGCACGCTTTATTCGTGGTAGAAGGCAACTTTACACCAGTAGCAATTGACGTCCTATTTCATGCCTATAGACGACAACAACGTCTGTAGTGGTCAAGGAAGTTCAATTAGACTTGGACAGTATTTGTACCAGCATTTGTACGGGTTGTGACAGATTTCTGCAATATTCGGGTTACCTGTGCCAGTTGTCACCATCACAAGTTCAAGATGTTATGATACACGGAGTTGCCGTGTGCATTTCAGACTACAGAAGAGTCAAGAGTTGCAGTGTGTACTGTATTATGGTTCCTGTCAACTTGTGCATTGTTAAGCACATATCATATTGACGAAATTACCTGAAGAGAAACGAATCAAGTTGCAGTGCTTTCCCGCAGTGGAGGTTTTAGCAGTCTATGTGATATCCAGTATCGTGGCGGAAAAGAAGCGGGATCATTGACAGATAAGTGATTGTGTCTTGTGTAAATTGTGTCACTTCATATATGTCGCTAGGCCTCCCTAATTGCTCATTTTGTTATTGTTGTTGTTTATGTCTAATTTGACATATGATTAAGATTTTATGCATAGGTGTTAATGGCTGTTGACATATGTCGATTTTCCTGATAATGATGTGACTTGATAAAGGTGCTATGAAAAGGAGTTGGTGATACAGAGTTGAGGAATACGCTCATTTCTTGACAAATAGTTAACTTTGTGAGCTGGAAGGGTAATTGTCAAACCTTTTGCGACAGTAATTTGTCAAAACTATAAGTGATTACTATATATAGTTGATTAAGTAAGTGAATCACCATGGATCGTGATATGTGCCCTACAGATATAAGGCCTATGTTGGAGTCTGCATTGGTGGTAGGTAGAGATGGTAAGGGATTGAGAGGTGCACGACTTGGAGAATGGATAATGGATGATTTTTTGATTAATGTGTCAACATCCCTGGAGTTATTTGCTGAACACAACTTTAAGTTTGTTTGCAATTTGGTAATGGCCAAGGATTTGGTGAATTTGCTACGGCACCTTCGTGTGTTTGTGCAACAGTATATTGAGCTTGAACACGGACATATAATGCAAAGCATGTTCAAAATAATCCACAACCATACATCTGATGAGCAGGAAAGGGAATTGAGAATTGAGAAACAAGCAAAAGTAAACAAACAGAGTGCTCTACAGCAAAGGGAGAATTTCCTAGAAGGTGTTGCTAAAGAGAGCGAACTACAGGCAACTGTGTATAAGCTTAAAAGTGAGATACTTGAATCAAACTCAGAACTTTCTGGTGCACAAGCTACATTAAATTCAGCTTTAAGCAAAGTCCAAGACTTGGAAGCTCAGATAGGTAATCTCACGCGGGAACTTCAAGAACAGAAAGAGATGTATGAGAAATTGAAGGTTGAGAGAAATGTCTGTGAGAAGACTTATAAAGATATGCTTCAGGATGTGTTGGATGACAATGATAGTCTCAGTCGCCAACTGAAAGAAAAGAGTAATGTATCCTCGGAGAATATGAATGAGTTAAAGGCACAAGCTGCTCAAATCCAAGGACTTCAGGCTCAAGTGGCTCGACTTCAGCCACAGATAGAAGAGGTTCAAAAGATGAGATTGAGGAAACTAGCGCGACAGAGGAGAGCAACCAAAGAAAAGGATGTAAAGGTGAAATTAGAAGAGTTAACTATGGAGAAAGAGAAGGTCGCTAAAATTGAAAATTTGCTAGCAGAAGAAAGCGACAAAGTTTTGGCTGTTAAGGAGTTAAATAAAAGGTTAAGTGAAGAGATTTCACTTAAAAATAATGAAATTACAGAAGCAAGGGAAAGAATATTTGGCTTACTAGATATGGTTTTGAAAAACAAAAGGTGCTCTTCTGTCAATGTTCACAATGATAGACAGAAAGTTGCGAAAAGTCAACCCCATACACTTTTTGCTCAGAGAGATTTCATTCATGGTAAAGATAGATCTTATCGTGGTAAATACAACTTTAAAAGTTCTAATATTACTGGTAGTTCCAGTAATAATTCTTGGCGTCAGACCAACAAAGATTCTTGTGTAACAGCCAGTTCTGTTGGTCAGGAAAAGATAGGTGATAAATTTCAGGTCAAGATTCATAAGAACAAAATATTTCTCTACTACTGCTGGGAAATACTCAGAAATTAATAGCGGGTGTTAAGACTATTACTACTTGTTCCAAAGATGAAACCCATATGCGGAACAATAGAGATACTATTGTTTCTGGCAGTTATCAAACTCAGCACAGTCAGTTTGAAACAATTGGTAAATATATTCCCATAGGGGAAAAGAAAAACAGTTCTAGTAAGAGAGATAACCCCAAGATTAAACAGTACCAAGGGAGATCAGAAAATAATAATTTTTCCCTCTCGTAGATACTGTAGACAATTTAACAAATCTCAAAGTTTTGATTGTAAGAATGTTGGAAAGTATGATAGAGATAATAGCTTTTCAAATGTTGCTTTACATCACCAGAGTAATGTTCCTAAACAAAAGACTAAAGTCATTTTTTTGTAAACAAGACAACGGTAATAATAAGTATTGTGATCATAGAACAAATAATAAGCGCAATTGTGCTAATTTTGTTCAACATGAGCCCAGAGTCATTTATAATCAAAGTAAACAGAGTAAAAATAACAGTGGATGCTTGAATACTATTGCTTGCTCTACTTGTTGTTGTGAATATAACACTTTGTTTCAGCGTAAGGCAGCGGCGACATTCAAGGTCGGTCATGTTGTCCCCAAGAATTCTATGATATCTACATGTGATAGAGAGAGCTAGTGACATCGTGAAGAGACCGGGTTTTTACACAAGCCGGTACTGGGTAATTGTAAACGTGATTTCTACGTTTTTTTTCATTAAATTTCACTATTGAGTAAAATGGAAATTTTCATTTGTATTTGTTGACAGAAGCTACGTTGCGATAAGGGTCAAGGCTTCTGTGACATATTGACGGTCAGAAATGTGAGTCAACTTTCCGCTCGAGTAGTCAACCGAAACCTGTCAGCGTCAAACTAAAATCTGAGGGGTTATTTTCTGAAGGTCAAGCATGTTTACAAGAGAGTGGGAGACTTCGCGTCTGATTTATTTTTTTTTATGTGAAGATAGTAAATATTTTTGTATTCTATATTAGTACATGACATGTTGTTGTTTTGAAATAACATATAATTTTGTTGTCATGATTATTTCTATGCATCATTTGATTGCCATAATTTTTTTTTATTGTTATTTATATGTCTGTATTTTGATGATGTATTGATACATTTTTATGCTATTTATATATTATTGTGTTGATAATGTGTAGTATGTAATTATTATCCTTTATACTACTCTGTTCAACTTAGAATTTTTGCAACTGTGTTGTTTAGGATAGTTTTGTACATGATGAGATTGCACAAACTCATTTATTGTGTTGATGTAGTGGTTACTTTTAGATAGTCCTGAGTGTTCGTTATTCACTTAATTTATATTTTTCTCATGTTTTGATGTCATGATTAATTAATATATAGAACATACAGAGAAGATGTGTATTATCTGGTATGTTGTGAAATGTATTTTTGAAAATAGCTTGCATGTATCATACATGATCTTGTATTTGGATTTGTTAACTTTTTGTGAAACTTCGATTTTTCCAGAACTTGATTTTCTTGCCAGTCAGACATGCAGATTATTTTCCTAGCAGATTATTTAAAAAAAAAAAAAAACTTATTTTTTTTGTAGATATTTTTATAGAACCTTTTTTATATTTCATAGTAATAACAAAGTGTAGATTTATTTATAATGTATATCTTATCGATTTGAGTAAGAGATAGAGTTATAGCTAAATAGCATTTTACTGAGCTGAACGTACTCGTCAGCAGAAAGAACTTAAAGGATAAATTAAGTTTACATGTGTTGATTTAAAGGTTTATTCGAGATAGGATTTTTGTTTTATATTTCACTCATTTTGTTAAAATATTGATTTCATTATTAGGTTTTACTTAAAGAATTACTGAATTACTTAAAGATTAAATAATGTTTTTATGTAATTTATCGTTAAAAAAAAATATGTTTGTACGGTACTGTTGGAAAAAAATGATTTTTTTTTTTTTCTTGGCATTGTAATTTTTTTTTTTTTGGGTGTGCCCAGCATTTGACTTCGTGATATCATTGATATGTAGTTTGATTAGTTCTTGTAAAAAGTTGTTTTTATGATGATGTATTTTTATTTTAGCGCTTCATTGTGCGTTGGTAGTATTAGTTATAGCAATGCTATTACTTGTTTGTTCGATGCCTATAATTTATTTATGTTAGTTTTGTATAACTCTTATAACTTAGTTAAATTACTTATTAGCTTTTGTTTAGTTATAAATTATTTTTGGTGGTATTAGTATAGATATACTTTGATATTTTGTGTTGTGCCTTTCGATCATGTTTATATATTTATTTTTGAATAGGTTATCTGATCAAAACAGTTATTAGTATATACTGTTATTGACTTTCTTTGCGTTCGTGCCTTTGCTTTCTATCTGTCTTTGGTAACTATTCTTCATTTCATTCCTCCTTTTCTGTTGTCTTTTCGGTATGGATTTCATATCTTGTTTATACTTTCGTACCTCATCTTCGTTTTACTTGATTCTATTTGTATACTTTGTCTTCTTTCAACACTTATACTTCTATTCTTTGTATTGTTGGAGTGGTTATATGACTTGATATAATATATCTACTTATGATAGTTGTATTTATTTTACATGTAATTGTCCAACTTAATTGTGAGTATATGGTATTGTTGAGATCTTACTTTTTTTTTTTTTTTACAGATCATTCTTCTTTTGATTGATCTTGTGTTTTCTCTTTCGATCGGTTGTTTTCGGTTTGATTTGTACTAAATATACGTAACTTAATTTTGGAACTGATCATACTTGTATATTTAACTAATTACTTTTTATACTTAGCTGGTTATGCTGTATGCTTTTATTGCTACTTTACACTTTAATGCTGATATTTGTTGTAGATATAATTTTGATTTAAAATAAGATATTTTTGTAGGCATACGTTAGAGCTTAATTGTCTTCTAAATTTTTCGTTTTTGGGAGTAAATTTTTTTCAAAAAAAATGATAGAAGCATTTTTTTTCCCGGAGCGGGTGGTAACTGTTGCAAGTGGAACTTATGGAAGGGGAAGTAATCTTTAGAATGGTTTTTTGAGACAAATTAAATTTCGAGTTGCAACGCTTGATTAAGCGGATACTTGTTTGACTTTAGGATAGAATTATCTTTTCCTATTTTTCGGGTGACAGAGTACAGATAAGCGTGTGAACGCTGTTTAATGTATTTATTCTGTACTGTTTTGAGTCATGTGAATAGCTCGCTAGTCTGCATGTGTTATCGAGAACGGTGTTCAAGACAACCGAATCTCGTGACGGGTTTTTTGGCGGGACTAGTGTGTGATTGAGGGAGTTGTGTTTTTGGGCGTGGACCGTGTAGGTCGAGTCCCAGTGTTTTTTGGATAATGTATGCCTACGTAGGATTTGAGAAAATGTCGACTTATATATTTCGCTGTGTGTACAGCCTATGTGATACACTGCAGTGAAGATTTGTTTAGGCCATATGAACCTTATTATAGCTGCCGTGTGATGCAGGCTTTGCTATGTATTGAAGTACTTTTGTAGGCCATATTTTGAAGATTAATGAAGCTGCCGGGTGATGCAGGCTTCGCTGTGTATTAAGGTACTTTTGTAGGCCATATTATGTTTAACTGCAGTATGAAGATTTGTGAAGCTGTTAAGCTATTATAAGTCCAGGATTAGGACAGGCCATATTATATATTAACTGCAGTGTGGAGATGTATGAAGCTATTAAGCTATTATCAGTCCAGAATTAGGACAGGCCATATTATATATTAACTGCAGTGTGGAGATGTATGAAGCTATTAAGCTATTATCAGTCCAGGATTAGGACAGGCCATATTATATATTAACTGCAGTGTGGAGATGTATGAAGCTATTAAGCTATTATAAGTCCAGGATTAGGACAGGCCGTATCAGGTATTGATGCAGTGTGGAAATTATATACTATGATTCGTGTTTTGCTGTCGAATGTGTGTCATTTATGTCATCGTATCTGTGTTGTAACGGAATAAACAGTATCGAACTGTTCCAGTCGTTTGCAACCCTTCTTGACTCCTGCATGTACCCTTATGTACGTACTGTGGTGTGCGAACATATCAACACACACCCAGGTCAACATTCCAGACACAGTGACAGGTCAGCAGCACACATATATTGAATTAGCCTGTGTGGCGATGATATAGACCAAACCACTACACTCGCAACAGTGGGTGTAAACAGACTAATAACATTAACGTTTAACTACATTCAGTGAGAAACCAGCAAAGCTAGTCGGTATCAATGATGATGATGAATTACATTCAGATGTATCGACTTCACGTTAACATCAGCTGAACCACAATCAAGCTTTATTTACATAAAGAGTCAAATTCAACCCAACACTTGGTGGCCGACCTTCACTTGGTCGCACCTTTCTACTATACTGACTGCTGTACATAATGATACTGGCATTTTTCCTTTATATCGTCTGTCACTACTTCTTGCGTTACAGCTGTTATGTCAGTGGTTAGACTCTGTTCGAGTAGCTTGGGGTATCTATATTAGACTGGTCTAATACCAGGGCTGACAGTTTATACCAAGTCTCTGACTCCTAATATTCTCTACAGTCTCCTATCTTCTGTGCTGTATCAAAGTTCACCTTATTCTACACGATTGTATATTTACTTGCTAGTTTTGAAATACCTGTAAATTCTTGTCTTGGGCTGACCATCAAAAATACTTGACAGGCAACACTGCCTTTCTTGCTCCATGAATAACCAAACACCATAGCAGAAACCTGCCCCTACATCTATCAAAGTGTCTACATGGAACGGTTTGATGGCTGGACAACATAGTTTTCTGCACAACACAGAAGTCAACCACCTCCAGTGGTCTATTCGCCCTAGTACACCATCCAAGCTAGCGTTCACCACTACACAAAAGTTTAATACAGCGATAACTTTCGCTGGGCCTATCTTACTTCGTTACTTCGCGTTCAAAATCAGACTGACTTAATCTTATTTCCGATTTTACATTCCTCCGTTCTCTGCTAAAATGTGTTTATTTTGATCACTCATCAAAACATTTCAAGGGACGTAATTTAAAGTCATCTCCCTTTGCTGATTAAGCTCCAAAACGCATACAATCTTCTTTAATCTTATTACTTAAACATTACTATGTAAATCAGTTACACCATAATAGATAACTCACATGATATACTAAAGCCAAAACACCAAGCTACATCTCCCAAAAGGAAACTCATAGAGTTACCTCCCTTTCCTCAAAACATTCTTCTGCTCATTTTACTTCCCCTTAACAAAGACATATAGTCTATTAACAACTCTATTTAACTTTCTTAAACCATTATTTTGTACTCTCTTTCATTCTTAATTCCCAAGCTACCGGTCTCAATGACGATCTGAATTTCGTTTGGTTGTCCATGATGTAAGTTCATATAGGCCTATCTCCTTAACATCACAACTAGGTAAAATACTGGAAACTGTTGTTAACAAAAGAGTTAAATTCTACCTGGAAAAAAATCAGTTATATAGCCCAAACCAGTCAGGGTTTAGAGCAGACAGAAGTACAGTAGACCAGCTAGTAAGATTAGAACACGATGTAAAGATAGGGTTCAAGAGGAAAGAAAAAACAGTGGCAGTCTTTCTAGATGTCGCAAGAGCATATATGAATGCTGGCGAGATGAAGCTCTTTACAAAATGAAAAAGATTGGCCTCACTGGTAAAACCTATAGGTATATAGAAAACTTTTTACAGGACAGGTATTTTGCTGTACAGGTAAACAATGATAAGTCAGATATATATGAACAACAGAATGGGATTCCCCAGGGATCAGTGATTTCATCTTCAATTTTCACTATAGCTGTGAACCGCGCTAGCGTAGTGGTTACAACACCGCTCTGGCGACCGGGTGATTCAGGATCAAACCCGGGCGACGGCATTTGAGGATTTTTCGTCGACCGGGAATTGGACTGGATTAACTCGAGACCTGGCGAGGACATTTGAAGGAGTGTCGTCGACCAGGGATTGGCGGCTCCTGAGCCGACCCAGCTCTAATAGGTACCTCCGAAATCGGCGAGTATCTGCCTGAATGGCGAGGGACACCTGTCTCTGTACAAGAAAAAGGGATACTCACGTAAAATCAATGTCAGGTTAGACATTAACAATAACCTGAGATTTCGCCTCGAGTATTAGCGGGCGTACGAAGGAAAAAAAAAACTATAGCTGTAAATGACTTAGCAGATGCATTTAACGACATAAAGAATGTAGTATCACAATTTGCAGATGACTGTGCCATTTGGCGATCTGGAAAAAAACTTGGACCATGTTTACAAAAAACTTCAAAATCAAATAGACAAAGTTTCAGAGTGGATGAAAAGTTGGGGCTTCCAAATTAATGTAAACAAAACAGTAGGTATGATTTTCAGCAAAGGAAATTTAAAAAAAACAAACAAAATCAATATAACCATTAAAGGACAGAAAATATGTACCTCCTCAACAACAAGATTTCTGGGCATAACTTTAGATAAACAACTAAATTATAATAAACATATAGACAATTTAGTAGAAAGCTGTAGGGGACCCCTAAATATACTAAGGATTGTAAAAGGTAATGGATTGGGGGGGGGGGGGCAGCAATAAAATAATGCTTATGTTCTACAAGTCTTTCATCAGGGGGAAACTGGATTATGCCAGCATAGTCTATGACTCAGCTGCAGCTTCTAACAAAGCAAAACTAGACAAAATTCAAAATGCAACCATGAGAACCATTACAGGTGCATTTATATCGACACCAGTAGAAGCACTGGAAGTAGCTCTTGGCATAATGCCCCTTGGTCTAAGACGGAAAGAACTAAGATTAAACTATTGGAGTAAAGTAGCACAAGAAGTTACCCACCCAGCACATAAAGTATTTGTCAAATACCAACCAAGTGTATGGGACGTCCCCTTAAATAAAGATAGATATCCAACAGGGTGGAGAACTATAGAAGATCTAACGCAGTTCAAAAAACTGTCAAACACAATTGAAAATAGTAATAAATATAGAAGCAAAATACCACCCTGGGAACTAAAAACACCAATCATAGACTACTTGCTTACTGAAAAGATCAAACAAAACATAGAAGATAAGGAAGCCAAAATGATAAGTAGAAAGTTCATAGATCAACTAACTAAACAAAGTCTGGCCGTCTACACTGATGGATCCAAGGGTGATAGTGGGCTACTAGGTGCCGGAGTCGTAATACCACAGTGGGGAATAACAAAGAGCTACAGTGTAACTGAAGGGACTTCGATTTTTACCGCAGAGATGGTAGCAATTCTTAAAAGTTTAGAAATAATCGAAGATAACCCACCAGAAGCTGTTACGATATTTACCGACTCACTATCATCCCTACAAGCACTAGAACACCCAGGTAAATTTCTTTTTTCGTACGCCCGCTAATACTTACTTACTTACTTAGTCGTTCCCCTTCTACCGTGAGGTTTAGAGGTTTGGAAGAGAGAGCGCCAGACTATCCTATTGGCTGTCTTCCTCCTGGCCTGGTTCCATTCTAGTCCTCGATCCTTCGAAGATTGTCTAATGTTGTCCTCCCAGCGGACTCTGGGTCGTCCTCGGGGTCTGGATCCTTGGCTCTTTGTTTCCCATGCTTGTCGTGGTATCCGATCTTCTCCCATTCTGCAGACATGGCCAAACCATCTTAATTGGGACTGTTCTACTTGGGTCTGCAGGGGGTAGGATTTAAGGCCTTGACGTATCGTCTGGTTGCGTACCATGTCTCTTCTTGTTACTTCAACCACTTTCCTCAGATACCTCATTTCTGAGGTTTGGATCTGGCTTTCATGGGTTGTAGTCATTGCCCATGACTCGCATCCGTATGTCAAGACTGGGACATAGGTGGAGCGGTATACAGCCATCTTCGTTTTCTTACCAACCTCTCTCTTGCTGAGGAATCCTAGATTTATGGCCTGAAAAAGTCTCCCAGCTGCTGCTTTTCGAGTGGCCAACTCTTCTTTGATGCCTCCCTTTCGGTCTATAATAGCTCCGAGGTATTTAAAGTGGTCGACCTGCTCCAGGACCTGTTCTCCCAGCTTAATCTGATGTTTTCTTTCTTCTCGTGATATCACCATGGATTTTGTTTTAGAGCTGCTTATGACCATCCCTCTCTTCTCCAGCTCTTCCTTCCAGACTTGCAGGTTGGATTGGAGATGTGCCTCTGATTTAGCAATCAGGGCAACATCATCGGCAAATGCCAGCTCCGAAATATAGACCTGTCTCATCTTCCAGTACCCCACTGAATACTTTCTTGTTCTCTCCTTACATGCCTTGATGACATCGTCCATAAGGAGTATGAAGAGGTAAGGTGATAGGATATCACCTTGTCTTACACCAGTGGTGGTCCTGAACTCTTCCGACTTATGGTTTGCTGTCCTCACATAATTTCTGCAAGACTTGTAGAAGCTCTGTATAGCATGAATCAGAGGTGCTGGAATATTCTTCCTTGCCAAACAGTCCCAAAGTTTGCTCCAGGGGACCCTGTCAAACGCCTTTTCCAGATCTATGAAACAAAGATGCATCTCACTCTTATACTCAAGGGCCTTTTCACTCAGCTGTCTGAGTGTGAAGATTAGGTCTTGAGTACTTCGGTTTGCTCGGAATCCGCACTGGACCTCATCCAATTGTGGCTCAGCTAGGCGTCGGAGTCTCTGCTCTAGGATTCTAGAGTACATTTTACCAGGGACACTGAGAAGGGATATGCCTCTATGGTTTCCACATTGTCGATTGTCACCCTTTTTGAAAATTGGTGTTATGATGGCAATCTCCCAATCCTTTGGTATTGTCTTGTTGTACCACGCTGCCTGTAAAACCCTTAAGAGTAATAGGTCGCCTGATGCTCCCATGAACTTAACCATTTCTGGTGTTATACCATCATGCCCTGCTGCTTTGCCCATCTTGATTTTCTCCAGTGCTGCCTTCAGTTCTTCCATCTTTATGTCATCTTCACCATCATTGGTTTTCTCTTCTGTGCTAGTGTTTATCATTTCTGATGCTTCACCATGCTCACCATCCAGGAGTTCTGAGAAATATTCTTTCCATCTTCCCATTACTTCCTTCGGGGCAGTAAGCAATTTGCCTTGCTTGTCCTTTATAAATTTGAGAGGGCATTGTTTTTCCTTCCTCATGTTCTTTAGGGTCTTATAGAACAATTTCTGGTTTTCTTGTGCATCTTTTTCTAGCTTTTCTCCAAATTCTTCCCAGGACTTCTGTTTTGCTGCTAGCACTTTATTCTTTGCTTCTGTTCTGAGTGTCACATATTCTCTATATTTTTCCATTTGTCCTGTTGTGTTTTTAGCTCCTAAGTATTGTTTCCATGCCATTTTCTTCTCTCTTATTTTCTCTTTGACTTCCTCTGTCCACCAAGGTGTCCTCTTTCTCTTGTTCCCAAGTCGGACTTCACCGCATGCTTCTGCAGCAGCTGTCTTTATGATATCCTTGAATTTAATCCAGAGGGTTTCCAAGTCATCAGGTCGTTCTTCTGTGTTGCCCACCGCTGCAGCAATAAGCCCCTGATATCTGGTCTTAATTTCTGGCTCTCTCAGCTTGTAGGTCCTAATGTTCATTTCTCCTGCTCGTTTACTTGGTTTCTTGCGTGATGTTGGGCTGTTCCTAGGCTGAGCAACTCTTTCAGTTGTTCTTTTGATTGTTAGCAGGTAGTGATCACTTCCAATCTCTGGCCCCCTCCAGACTCTAGCATCTCGGACATATTTGAATGAGCTTCTCCGAACAATGGCATAGTCGATCACTGACTTCTCATTCTTTGTTGGTTCACATCTAGTGTATGCATGTATGCGCTTATGGGGGAACTTTGTGTTTGTAATGATCAGATTCTGCTCACTGCAGAATCTAAGGAGTCGCTTTCCATTGTCATTGAGAGTATCTTCTCCATATCTTCCGATAACTCCACCCCATCTAGCATGGTCATTTCCAACTCTGGCATTAAAATCTCCGTGCATGATAACTTCATCTAGGCAGTCATCCACTGTCCTTTGAAGCAGCTCGAAGAATTCCTCCTTGACCTCTGCTCTCTCATCCTCATTTGGCCCATACACTATGACCAGGTTGACTATGGTTTCTCCTTCTTTTAGTTTAACAACCATAATGCGCTTCGAGACAAAGTTCCATCCCTTGATACTATCTTTTTGATTTTGGGCCACAATGCAACCCACGCCCCCTTTAGCTCTTTCAGATATGGGTACACCACTGTAGAGCAACGTGTTGCCATCGAGATCCATAACTCCTTGTCCTTTTTTCTTTGTTTCCGTTATAGCCAGGATTTCTAGTTTTGCTTTCCTCATCTCTTCCACCAGCTCCTCTTCCTTCCCATTTATACTTCTTGTGTTCCAAGTTCCATAAGTCGTAGTCCGTAGTCCGTTCCAGTTCGTCGCCTTTAGAATCCGTCCGGTTTTCTCTCTTGTGTTGCTAGTAATCGTGATTTAAAGCAAACAGGTGATTGGCCTGTTGTGCCTTTGCATGGTGGAGGGGCTGCCTCCTTACGGCCTCCATGCAGGCCGCCCTCCTCCTTTTTCATCCGGGCTTGGGACCGGCATTGGCGGAGTTCATTAAAAACGCACCACCTGTATAAAGATAGATATCCAACAGGATGGAGAACTATAGAAGATCTAACGCAGTTCAAAGAACTGTCAAAGACAATTGAAAATAGTAATAAATATAGAAGCAAAATACCACCCTGGGAACTAAAAACACCAATCATAGACTACTCGCTTACTGAAAAGATCAAACAAAACATAGAAGATAAGGAAGCCAAAATGATAAGTAGAAAGTTCATAGATCAACTAACTAAACAAAGTCTGGCCGTCTACACTGATGGATCCAAGGGTGATAGTGGGCTACTAGGTGCCGGAGTCGTAATACCACAGTGGGGAATAACAAAGAGCTACAGTGTAACTGAAGGGACTTCGATTTTTACCGCAGAGATGGTAGCAATTCTTAAAAGTTTAGAAATAATCGAAGATAACCCACCAGAAGCTGTTACGATATTTACCGACTCACTATCATCCCTACAAGCACTAGAACACCCAGGTAATTTATTTTTTTCGTACGCCCGCTAATACTCGAGGCGAAATCTCAGGTTATTGTTAATGTCTAACCTGACATTGATTTTACGTGAGTATCCCTTTTTCTTGTACAGAGACAGGTGTCCCTCGCCATTCAGGCAGATACTCGCCGATTTCGGAGGTACCTATTAGAGCTGGGTCGGCTCAGGAGCCGCCAATCCCTGGTCGACGACACTCCTTCAAATGTCCTCGCCAGGTCTCGAGTTAATCCAGTCCAATTCCCGGTCGACGAAAAATCCTCAAATGCCGTCGCCCGGGTTTGATCCTGAATCACCCGGTCGCCAGAGCGGTGTTGTAACCACTACGCTAGCGCGGCTCCCACCCAGGTAAATGTAGCCGGCCAGACATAAAGGAAGAATTCTAGCAATTAATACATCACTAGGGAACAGAGGATGTAGCGTGAGGCTAGTGTGGGTTCCAGCACACATAGGTATTGATGGTAACGAGTTGGCAGATCAGAACGCCAAGAATGGAAGAACAAGTAAAAACAATATAAGAGCAGGACTGGGAAGGTCAGAGATCAAGAGCCAAGTGAAGATAACTATAAACGAGGAATGGAAGACAATATGGAAAAACAGTAGAAAAGGCAGACACGCGTTCAAACTGCTGAAAAAACCAACGAGGACGTGCCAGGTCAGAGAAGAATTAAAGATACCATCAAACAAAAAATTGTGGCGTCTCCGTCTCGGTGCAGCATACTTTATGATAGAAGAACCACACTGCCAAGAGTGTCAGGAAGAGAATGACATAGACCACCACCTGATCCACTGTAAAAAGTATGAACAACAAAGGCTTGAATTAAAAACTTACTATAGAAATCACAATATAGACTTGACAGGTGAAAAGGTTTTAAGTATAGATGCCCCAAGAGATGCCCAATCAATAGTTAAAAGATATATACATAAAACAACGGAAAACATATAAGGTTAGTAACCAAAAACAAAGAAAAAAAACCTTACTAACTACTCATAGGACAAGGAAAGACAACAAGGTATGAAATAAAAAAATAAAGACAACTCAAAAAGAACAAATAGTAATACAAAGTAAAACCAAGTGTAAAGGACAATAGTTATCAAGAAACAATACAAAAGAGAAAATAAAATGGACAAATACTAATATAAATTAAAATCAGCAACTGCTAAAGACAATAGCTATTTAAATTGAATACAAAATTTAAAAATAAAATGACACTAAATACCCCAATTATAACCAAATTTCAGGTTGAACAGGGTAGAACAAGATGGAACGAGAAGAGGCAATAACGGTCAGCTGTTAAGGGCCCGCTCTCCGCCCATCGCCTCAGCAAAACAACAACAACTCAATGACGATCAAAGAAACTCCTTTCAGTGTCTTAGCCAGGGCCGGGATCACACATAATTTTACACCTTCTACTTAATAAAGTCAATAGACCTCACTTTGAGCCCCAGAAGGGGTAATTAAAAAAAAAAAATACAATTCACTTTTAGGAATCGATTATACCTATATTCAGCCTTTAAGAATAATTTCTGTCATTACCCTCCAACTTCCCAAGGAGAAAAAGCTTTCAGCAAATGTATGCCAAGTCCTCCTGTCACATGCCGTCAGCTCAAAGTCTTTCCATACCGCCATTTTCATTTATTTCTCCATGTGTTTGTTTCTGTTTGCCTCTGTTGTTCTTAACCTGGGATTCCTGAACTCCGTGTATTACCGGACACGAACGTGTGGCAAAGATTAGTAACATTGTAGCATACCATGTGTGTCGTAAAAGGCGACAAATGAGACACAAAAATGTAAGTCACAAAAAACTTCAACAAAAAACATTGACAAGTTAACTAAGGAAATAAAAGTCAGCCATCCAAGACAGAAGAAAGTCCTCTGGTAACAAGGCATGTGACAACGAGCTACACAAAAATTATATATATATATATATATATATATATATATATATATATTATTTATATATATATATATATATATATATATATATATATATATATAATTATATATAAATATATATATATATATATATATATGCACGTGTGTGTCCGTCCATAAGTCCTAGTACTACTTTAATATCAACTCTCAAAAATAAAATTAACTACATCAAGCACTATTTTAGCGTCTATTACAGAATCACGTCCGATAAAGGTTCACAATGAACTGAAGACAGTGTGCCTCAGAAATTAGGCAACATTATGTTTAAAAAAAAACAAAGACAGAAAAATATTCTTATTCTTGTGTCGGCATAAGAAACGCACAACATACATTCGGTATGTATACATCTTAACGTACCAACCATCCACCGAAGCCAGTGGTTCCATTCTCGAGGATTGTATGATAATGTGTTGAACATCTCTCCATGTAACGTTAGGGCTAGGAATACAGTAGATAAATCTGTTTATTATCAGTCTTATACAGTAGATAAACGTGTTTAATATATCACACTTAACAGTAGCTAAAGGTTGTTCTAAAAATACGTCTTACAGTAGATACCATATCACCCCTATCCTAAAACAAACCGCAAAGTCTTTTCTATTTGGACATGCGCCCTAAAATAACCAACGGACCCCGTGTCTAGGTTGAACATGGCGCGCCTCGCCGAAACGAGGCAAAATTTTATTAAAAAACAATACCACATCTAGTGTGCCGATGGTCAAAAAAATATGGGCCTAACACCATATTTCCAATATGCCTCAATAGGCATATAATGGGATACTTTACCTTTACAGTAGATAAACATATTTATTTTTCAATTTTTTACACTGCTAAAGGAACCAAGGGAAACAAATGCATTGTGTAAGCCTGCATCAAAGCACTTCCTGTGTCCTTCCACTGGTGATTTCTTCACAATTTTGGTTTGCCAAAATATCTCCATTATCAACCTCAATTTCTCTCTTCCACCCCGCGCCCCTTGAAACTCAGAGATGCAGTTTTTGCTGCCCACAGATTTCAAATATTTGATTGCTTTCTGCTGTGTTAATCTGGCTTTGTCTTCTTTGGCATCCGCTTCTATCGTTATTTGTCATTTTTTTTACTGGCCTCCTAGACTGTACTATGGAAATAATGAAAAGTTCCTTTTCATTATTTTAGTCCAGGGGGGAGTAAATGATATGAGTAACGATCATATCATGTTTTGTATACGATCACTTCCTGGTTGTATTGTTTATACACGGTAGTCCGTGGTTACAGGAAGTGACGTCTTCGGCTGCTCCATACACTTCTCTTCTCTTGTGGGTTACATCCCAATGATTGTCTGGCAGTACTTGTTAGTTGTTTTCCAAGGTCATAGTGCTATTCACCGGCACTTTGTTTTCCATCTCCAGCTGTAATAGGCCAAAATGTACATATTTCTTGGCGTAACTGAATCAGGCACTATACGATGACACACAGTACCTCTTCTATATTTCAGTGCTGGGAAGGAAGGGGTCCTCTTTTTTGAAAAAGAAGATGACATTCGATGTACATGAGTAAACTGTAACAGCAGGAAAGACCTACGGACAGAGAGATAAAGAGAGATGAAGAGAGATGAAGAGCAATGAAGAGAGATGATACTGAAGAGTTTAACGTAGTGGCATGGAAAGAAGTCTTACTTTCTTACTTAGTCGTTCATCTTCTACCCTGGGGTGTAGAGTTTTGCCAGAGAAAGCGCCTTACTATCAAATCGGCTGCCTTCCTCCTGGAACCATCCAGTCTAGTCCCCGGTCCTTCAGGGTGTCACATAAATTGGGTCGATCTCTTCTCATCTCCGGCGGTAGTCGGCTACATTTGTTGTGAGTACTGAATACGTGTCATTTCCGTGGTCGGCCCATTTCTTTCTCTGCTATCTTGCAGATATTAGCTATTTTCTTATCCATTTTACATTCCCTTCAGTGAAAATTGATCATGTTTGCTTTGCGCTTCTCGGCTTTGCTAAGATATAAGACGCAGGTAAAACCAAGATAAGCCCGGTCAATTTTCGTATAGTGACCGCGTGTCATGTTTACCTAGGAGTGCTCCGCGATAAATTATCTACCTGTCGGTATGCACTCGGCGGAAACGAATGACATAATCATTTCCCGTACACCTTATTACAAAGACATTACGTTAGATGAAAGTAAGATGTATTTGAGAAAACATTGCCGAGAGAGGATCGGATGTTTTCATTCCATATTTGGAAGACATGACCTTTACAGTAACGCGCAGAAATATCCATGTGGAAATCTCGTAGTTTGAATTACCCCACAAAACACGCAAGTTTTGAAACGATTGGCGGGGGTTCAAAATAGAGGAACAACCAAATTCCTGATTGGACCCTGGCAAAATCGTAACAAAGTAGACAAGTGCAATATAATCTGACACTTTAGCCACTTTAGTGCACTGTGACAATCTACCTCGCGCCATGAAGACAACTAGACCTTGCCAGAGTTAAGACTAAAATTAGCTTTTATTTATCGGACCGGACCCGTTTGAGCGTCTTGAGGACTTAAAGCTCAGGAAAACTCTACTATTTTAACACGGAAAACCGAAATCTAAGGGAACTGAAACACAAGTCAAAGTGGAACTTATAGCTAAAAAAACAACACCCCAGACCAAGTGTAAGAGGTCTCTACAAGTGTCTTTATTTCTCTGAGCCAGTAGCCTGTGAGCCTAAAGATTGGTGTAAGTTGTACATTTTGAATTCTATATTTTATTCATTATTAACATGTGAACTAATATGTATATATTGACATGTGAATATTAATATGTGAAAATTGCTAGTGGATGTCCAAGTCATTTAAGGCTGGCAACCTCAGCATATAGAATGATGATTTCATCAACCACCACTACCGGGGCTGGTGACTGCTTTATTGCGAGTTTCTTATAAAGAACCAAAAGCAGAGGTAGCCCTAAGTTCCATATGGAGCAGGAAGGGAATGATGAAAGAAATGATGTACATACTTGTTATATTATTAACCTGGGATGTCAGGTATAGGTAGTACCTCTGGTGAAGGAGCTGTCATGCCTTTTTCAGGGCAGCTCGGCCCCCTTTGGTTCAAACCTGGCATTCAGCTCTCACCTGTGGCTCCTCGTAGCTGTCAGTATGCGACAGCGGCCCCCTCCCCCCCCCGGAAACGGCTTTGACAGGCCGGCTAAACTATGTGAGGGTAGCTGACTAGTTATAAACCTTTAATGAGTTAGGGTCTGCCTACCCATGCATGCGAAGACTGGATTCGATAGACTGCGCGGAAGAAACCACCTGTTGGTTCAACAGGCATGACGGCGATTACCAGCAACGCGTTGTGAAGCGTAAGGAGCACGGCGAGGCACGTAGAAATCCTTGGTCATCCACTGCACCTGACTTCATCTCCAGTCGTCTTGACTTGTCTTGCCACTCGATTCAGATGGACCCAGGCGAGAGAGTGAGGTCGACGAATTGCGCAACTCTTCCTCACTTTAAACCAAATCACTGCGCGAGTCAATCTTTCATCCACTCATTCATCCACTCACAACAAGTCCTGTGGCAATGGGCGAGCGGCAAGCGGCAGGCGTGGGTACGCTGGCAGTCGTAGTCGCAGACCTACATACAGGTGGCTCAGGCCATATGGTCGTCTTCGACTGATCAGAGCAGCAGTGGGATTCGGCAGCCCCTGAGTGACTGAGCAGCCCTCTTTAGGAAAGGACTGCTCACCTCCATGGCATGAGGAAGGGGCTAGAAAAGGTGCCCTAAACATTGCCTGCTCCACCATTACCTAACCAGCTTACCGCGGTTGGTGGGTACCTTACCTCGGCGGGCGACACATAAGAAAAAGAAAGGAAAGATTTTTTCCCCCTCATTCTAGGCGCATGGAATGTGCGCACTCTCCTTGACAAAGACTTTAACGCAAACAGACCTGAGAGGCGAACTGCCCTGATTGGGAGAGAACTGGCCACATACAACATTGACATAGCAGCACTGAGTGAAACTCGACTTGCAGGCAAGGTCCAACTTTGCGAAAAGGGTGCAGGTTATACATTCTATTGGAGCGGAAGAGGAACTGAAGAAAGACGAGAAGCAGGGATTGGATTTGCAATCAAAACAGCAATCGTCGGCAAGTTAGCGGGGCCCCCAAAGGGAATAAATGACCAACTCATGACGGTCAAGATCCCCCTGCTTTATGGAAGGAAAAATGCCACCATCATTAGCGCGCATGCACCAACTATGACAAACCAGGATGACGTCAAGGATAAGTTTAACGAACTGCATGCAGTCATTGCTTCAGTTCCTAAAGCAGATAAGCTCATCATTCTTGGTGACTTTAATGCAAGAGTAGGCTCAGATAACATTTCTGGAATGGAACTATCGGAAAGTACGGCGTGGGTCGCTGTAACAGCAATGGACTTCTTCTCCTCCAGACTTGCGCAGAGCATGACCTCCTTGTCACCAACACCATTTTTCGACTTCCTACCCGCAACAGGACCTCCTGGATGCACCCTCGATCAAAGCATTGGCACCTAATTGACTACGTAATTGTTAGGAAGAAGGACAGGCAAGATGTCTGGGTGACCAAATCCATGTGTGGTGCCGAATGCTGGACTGATCATCGCCTCATTGTGCCTAAACTTAAAATTCGTATCCAACCAACCAGGCGCCCCCAGGGGAAGAAAATTTAAAAAAAGGCTGGATGTTACCAAACTAAAGAAGATAAAAATCAGTCATTTACTGACACCCTAGAAGACCGTCTTAAATATATCTCGTTAGACGGCCAAAGTGTGGAAACAAATTGGGCAGCCCTAAGTGAGCAGATCTACAACACTGCTACAGAGGTCCTGGATCCAGCCATCAAGAAATATAATGATTGGTTTGATGAGAGCTCAGATGATATAAAGAAGATGTTGGCTGAGAAACACCATCTCCATAAAGCATATTTAAATGATCCAAAATCTACTTCCAAGAAAGACGCTTTCAACAACATGCGTAGAATCGTCCAACATAAACTACGCCAGATGCGGGATTCATGGCTGAGTAATAAAGCAGATGAGCTCCAAGGCTTTGTTGACTTGAAACATTTTTTCCAAGCACTCAAAGCGGTCTATGGTCCAACATCATCAGGATCATTTCCCCTCCTTAATGCAGATGGAAAAACACTAATTATAATTACAGACTGTAATTACAGACCAAAAAAAAATTATCCAACGCTGGGTCGAACATTTTAATAATATTCTGAACCATCCATCATCTATTAACGACGAAGCCATCAACTGCCTGCCCCAAATTCCTATAAATGAAGCACTAGATGATATACTAACTCTAGAGGAAACTCAAAAAGCGATTCGTAAACTTTCTAGTGGAAAGGCCCCCGGCTCCGATTCAATTCCTGTTGAGTTCTATAAAGATGGCGGTACAGTTCTCATAGAGAAACTTCACATGATCTTCCAGCAAATGTGGCAGAGTGAAATCATCCCACATGATCTCAAAGATGTGTCAATTATACATCTGTATAAACGTAATGGTAATCGCCAAGACTACAACAATCATCGAGGCATCTCTCAATTATCAATCGCAGGGAAGATATTCGCCAGAATCCTTCTGAATCGCCTTACGGCTCATCTTGACAAAGGTCTTCTGCCTGAAAGTCAGTGTGGATTACGGAAAGAACGTGGAACCACCGATATGTTCACTGCAAGACAGCTACAAGAAAAATGCAAATAACAACACTGTGACCTGTACACAGCTTTCATCGACTTGACAAAGGCGTTCGACACGGTCAGTAGAGAGGGTCTATGGAAGATCGTGGCAAAATACGGCTGCCCAAAGAAATTTATCTCAGTAGAGCAGCAACTGCATGATGGAATGCAGGCTAGAGTTCAGGAAATCGGTGAGCTATCGGAGCCTTTCCCCGTCTCAAATGGAGTTAAACAAGGGTGTGTACTTGCACCGACTCCGTTCAGTATCATGTTTTCTGTTATGCTGACTGATGCTTTCAGAGACGGGGACACAGGAATCGACATCAGATATCGTATTGATAGAAAATTGTTTAACCTGAGGAGGCTTCAAGTAAAAACCAAGGTCAAATCACACACCATCAGAGATCTTCTGTTTGCTGACGATTGTGCCCTCAATGCTGGCTCAAAGGATGATCTGCAGCATAGCGGGGATAGATTCTCCGAAGCCTGTTCCAACTTTGAGCTTACCATCAACACGGAGAAAACAGAAATCATGTACCAACCAGCTCCTGGCACAACTTATACTGAGTCAATCATCAAGGTAAATGGTGAGAAACTGAAAGTTGTGAACAGATTCACATACCTTGGTAGCACACTATCCCAGAACATCGTCATTGATTGTCACATAAGGAAATAGTGCAGCAGTGGCAGTCCAATTTTGCCCCCCCCCCCCCCCATCTAGGGTTATATTTTTTTGCTACATTAACCTTCCCCCCCCCCCCCCCCAATCTAGGATTATATTTTTTTGCTACATTAATGCCTGATTCACCACGGCAATTAACACGCGAGCTGTTTGGCAATTAAGCACGGCGGAACAGAGCGAAGTGCGCAGCACGGGGTAATCGTTCTTTGATCAGGAAAACACGCGGGCAGGAGACCAGGCGTTAACAGTTTCTTTGAAGAATCGAGGGCGATAAGTCTGAGACGTACCTTTAAGTGTTACATTTTCAGGGGAATTAACTTACGTAGCTGATATGCGGCAGGCGGGGAGAATGAAAGACAAGCCAGAGGTTGTCGGTCGGCAGAGGTGAAGAAAAAACCTTTCATTCAGGAATCGAACCGAAGATGTGGCCGGCCCTGGCCGTAGGTGCGACTTTCGCATTAAGGAGCGAAAGAACGGCATCTATGGATAAATACCCCGTCTCCCCTAAAGTCATTATCAGTTGCTCAGAGAATTTTCTGAAATAACTAGCTCGATATACTAAGAGTTTTCGTACAAAGTGAATGCTTAGATTCGTGGAGTTGTTTCCATCTTTCTCTGTTTGCGGTAATTTATATACTAACCGTTAAGTGATTTAGTGTGTTAAAAGTTTTTCATTATATTTCACTGGTATTTTCTGTGTTAAATTGAATAGCATATTAAATAACATATAGCTAAATTTCTCCAGCTGTAAAGTAAATTTAATTACTCGCTATTCCCCAGAATGAGTTGCTTTAATTGACTAGTACATACATTAAATAACTGGCTACTGACGGTATATATTATTTACCTATATCCATTTTGTGTAATTTTATAAATGACTACTGTTCATATCACGCGTTAAAAGCGATAGGATAAGCTAAACATTTGTGGTTTATAATCTAATTTAATAACGTAGTGGTTAAAGAGGTCTTACCTTAATACGTGGTAGAGATATAATATTGATATTATGGTTAAATGTTTATATTTCTATCCTAAAATCTAGGCTGATTGTCGTAATTTTTGCAGAAGATAGGTCTGAGAAATTATGGTCCCGTCCGAGCATAGGTGATAGTGATAGCTATGTGAGAGGAAGGTATAAGAAATAGTTTGTTTCACGAGGGGGTGACAGCGTAAGAGAAAGAACAGCCTTGGATTGAGTAATTGCTCTAATCCAGCCTATCTTTTACAACTATGAATTTTTAAATCAGACGCACTTTCTCTCCTTGTACAAAATACGAGTTACACTGCACATACATACACAAAATTATGTGACAGATTTAAAAAAAAAATACGTACAGACGTGAAAACAAACTATGGATAACATATAAGGGCAGGGGTTTGACCAAAACGATAGCTTAAGGTTTATCCTGTTTATTATCAGTAGGAAAAAAAATCACAACATCAAGAAAAAGACATTTTACATCTAGGAAATATAGTTTACAGGCAAGAAAAATGAAAAAAATTAATCCAATAGGCCCTCCCTCTTGTAAAGGAAAAAAAACTAGGAAGATCCCAACAGAGGTAGTTAACCCAAACAGATCAAAGAAATTAACAGTGGGGTGTATAGAGTAGTCAGGACGGGTAAAAAACAAGTCCTTAATTTAACCTATCCCGAGGGCACTCAGATTAGTGAGAGATAAAAAAAAGTTTGGGATGTTATTGATAACAAATAAAGAAAATTAAGTTTCTTCCTTCCAGTTCACCCAATCATTCATACAGTGGCCACTTTTCAGATTTGCTTACCCATTCGTTGACGCAACATACGTTCCATGGAATTAAACACTAACAGGTACTGAGACAAAAAGTCAGAGTCCTATTCTTTGTCAATTTCAGCCCCAGACTATCCGGTTTGCTGACTGTTATTGTCCGGTAGTCGCTGAAGTTGATGCGTTAGAATTTTTCTTGATATTCCTCTTTTCGTTGTAGGTAGTGGTTTGGGATAAGTGTTCTATGTGGTGGCACCGTCATAGGAATAAATAATACATATTGTCATGTGTGATCTAGCCTCTGGTGGCTGAGACACTCTGTGACGTGATGGAGAAAATGTTAAATGATAATAATCGGCTGTTCTTTGAGGTGATGGCCGAGTTTGAACAGTGAGTTCTCTTGAGCATATCCGGCGAAAAACTCCTGTCATGGATCAGATAAAGGAGTACATAATTTCTGCCTCAGCAGGCTGATGATAGATATTTATATGAAAAAAAAAATGTATTTTGGGAATGTTCCGTTCCAGTTAAAATTTGTAATATTGTGTGTATTTTCTTGATTTGACCTCTTTTCATAAATGGAGAAGGTGGACCGCACAGGGGTCACAACATGAAGATTGTTACAACACTAATCTCTGGATGCTTATAGGAACATCAGACCGTAAGACCGCTAGATTCGCAAGGTTATGATCAGCCTAGATTATGTTGGAAGAAAATACAAACGTTTTAACAATATTATCAATATCCTAATCTAACACACGTTTAGGTATGACCTGTTAAGCACTCCGTGATTAAATTAAATTTAAAACCCACAAGTGTCTAGCTAAGCTCATCGCTTTCAACACGAGATATGAACACTAGTCACTTAAAATTCACACATGATGAAATATAAATAAATCGCGTTTCTTTAATTATCCATCGCCTAGCGTCTATTAATTAATTTAAAGCATCTCTTACTTGGGAAATAGCTAGTAATAAAATTTACGTTTACAGCTGGAAAAAATTAGCTGTACATTATTAATTAACATAGAAAAAAACCCAGTGAAATATAATGGAAACACTTTAACAATAAAATCACTCAAAATTCTAATGTATATTTATATATTACCGCAACACAGAAAAATGAATTATCTCCACGTATATAAGTGATCCAAATTGTAATATGGCTCTTATAATGCGAGCTAGATACTTTCTTCAAAATCTCTGGCGCTACTGATAACTGAATTTTAAGAGATGGGGTATATATATATGAAATGGGAATAAAATCGTTAGCGCGAGATTTCGCGCCTCTGCCCGCATTTTGGGAACTTATGCGGTCGATTCATGAATGAAAGCTTATTTTTACGCTTTTGCCGACCGCATATTCGTTTCGCTAGCAAGCGGACGCCTTTAGGTCCCTTCTCTCGGTGTAGCAAATTGCGTCCCCTGGAACATGAACAAAGGGATGAGGTCGGTAAACGTGGTAATCGCCCCTTTCTGCATTCGCTTAATTTCCCCTTGATTCTACAATTAACGACCTGTTCTCTCTTAGGGAACTTAAAAAAAACAACGCCTCGCCCCCCCGTGTTTCAGGGACAAAACGCTGACGTGATGTCGTAATCTGACAGCAGGCAGACGCCCTTGACCCGTCCCCTTTTGAAGGAAAGACAGTATGAGATCTGAGTAGCTGTATTTGTAGCGCTTGAAAAAGACAGGTAGGCGTAGCTAAATTATGAATAAGACAGATAGCGAAAGGCATGGCTTTTCCGCGATACCACGTATATGCTAATGAGGGAATCAAAGGTGGGGACCCACGTTGGATGAGTTGATCGAAAAAGAATGAGGGGTGCCGGTGAGAGTAAAGTGGACTGATCAAGGTGCTCGATTTTCATAACACTGTCACACTGATAAAAAAACCCATCGAACTGGCGGTCTTATTGTCATATGAAATTATGGCCATATGAACTTATGTCTTATGAACTATGGTCGTATGGTCATTTGGTCTTATAAGTGGATAAGCAACCAGAAACTTTATAATATTTTTGAGTCTTCGGGCTATGACCTGTGTGGTCCATTTTCTTCATTTTATGAGAGAGACCAAACTAGAACAATAATTGTAAATGTTAACTGGACCAGAACTATACCAGATTTTAACTATATAAATCTCATCAGCCAGCTATGGCAAAATATATTGTCAGCAACATTTGTGTAATTTAACATAGTGTCTCAGCAACCAGAGGCTAGACAACACAGGAAATATATATGTATTATTCCTCCTATGTCGGCGATCACCACGTATGAACCTTACACCAACCAACTGAAGGCAGAGATACAGTATTTATCCAGGAAAACAATTAAATCACCAACTCCAGCGACTACCGTGAAATTTGCGTCAGCAACTACGGCTAGTCTGGGGCTGGATTTGGCAAAAATTAATTTGACACTGAAGAGTCTTATTACTTATTAGTGTGTATTTCCACGGAATGCCTGCGACAACTATTGGTAAGCGAATATGAATGTGGCCACAGTATGAAGGATTGAATGAACTGTAAGAGAGTAACATAATTTTCTGTTGTTATCACTATCATACTAATCTTTTCTTTTTGTTCTCATTAACCTGAGTATTTACCTGATAGATCAATTAGGGACTTGTCCTTTGTTTTCTTTACTGACTATTATTCCATACACTTATTGTTAACTTTTGATCTTTGGGTTAATTAACCTTTGTTTGGATCTTCTTTTCTTTTCCTTTACCAGAGGGGAGAACCTATTTGATTAATTTTTTTCATGTTTTGTCTGTAACCCATGATCTATTTATGTATATGATTTATGTTGTAAAGTTCTACTGATAAATAAATTTAATAAACCGTAAGTTATCGTGTTGGTCAACCCCTACCCTATCTGTTATCCATAGTTGTTTTCACGTTTGTGCATATTTGTCACAGAATTGTGTGCATGTGGGTGCAGTGTAACTTGTGTTTTGTACAAGGAGAGAAAGTGCGTCTGATTTAAATATAGTCGTACAGATAGGCTGGATTAGAGAAATTACTCAATCCAGAGACTGTCCTTTCCTCTTACACTATCACCTCGTGAGAAAAAAACTATTTCTTACACTTTACTCTGACATAGTTATCACTATCACCTCCGCTCAGACAGGACTATAAACATCTATTACCTATCTGATAAAAATCTACGACATTGATGATGAAATAAGGAAAAAAGGATCCCGTTACACGCCCATTGAGGCATATTGGGAATATGGTGTTAGGCCCATATTTTCTTGACCATCGGCACACTAGGGGTGATGTGGTCAGCATCACCGGCCGCCTTAACCTTCCCAGAGTTGCTCTGGTACCCAATTGGGGCTGTATCGACCCAGGAGCCGTTTGCGGCCTAAAAAAATCCCACCTCATCTGGGGATCGAACCATAGACCACTGCGCTAGGAAGCCAGTGCACTAACCACTATGCTACAGCGGCTCCTGATGATGAGGTGAACACCAGGATCTCCAAAGCCAGCAGCACATTTGACAGACTATACACCAACGTTTGGCATCGAGGTGGCATTAGTCTACAGACAAAGCTGAAGGTGTACAGAGCTGCGGTTCTTCCAGTGCTGCTTTATGCATGTGAAACATGGACTGTATACAGGCGCCACATAAAGAAGCTAAAACACGTCCATACAGTCTGTCTCAGAAAGGTAATGAACATCAAATGGCAAGACAAGATCTCGGATACCGCCGTTCTTGACAGAGCTGGTATCACTAGCATCGATACTTTTCTGATGCAGTCACAGATTCGCTGGGCAGGTCATACAGTCCACATGCAGACCATCGACTGCCAAAGATAATCTTTAATGGTGAGATGCAGAAAGGTAAACGCTTCCATGGTGGCCAAAAGAAGCGCTTCAAAGACACGCTTAAGACTTCATTGAAAACGTTTGACATAAACCCTGACACATGGGAAGCTGCTGCGCAAGACCGAACCGATTGGCGCACATCTCTTCGTAAAGGTGCAGCGGCATGCGAATCATCCAGAAGAGCAGCAGCGGAACAGCAGAGACAAGCTAGAAAAGAACGTGTAATAAAACCTTCACATGAAGCAAACATTCCCTGCCCACACTGTCTGAGTTATTTCCAGGCCCGCATCGGGCTCATCATTCACCTTCGTACCCACAGACTAATTTAACATATTCCTAATAATTGGATGAACGGAGTGGTCTTCATCACCCGTGATGGACGAACAACAACATTGTTAACCTTTTCAACCAGTGTAAATGTAAAACATATTGAAACTATAATGTTAAAATTTTCAACTAAAATTAAGTATAAAACTATTCATTTTAAATGTAAAGATAGTTTTTCGCCCACTGGGATTAATATTCTCAGCGAAGGTAAAAGTTCTGAAGATAGATGGGATGGTGGAATGAAAAGAAGGAGCTACATAAGTTTGTGTAGGGAAACTCAATACTCAGAGGGTATTTGTTTCTCTTCTTTTGCCATACTAGTTGGTGGTACCAACTGAGGGTACTGTTTCTGGAACAAATGAGTGTATAAGTGGCCTGAAGTCGACGCTAGACACCATTATCAGACGGGTCCTAGAGACACGGGACCAGCTTTGCAGTTACTCCCTAATTCTACGTGGAACGTGCTGCAACTCTTAATCTTGACCAGGGACGCGAGCGATCCAGTCACCTATCTGCGAAGAACCAAAACACCAGCGGGAGCAGAAACCCCAGCAGCTAAGTGTACAAAAGAAGCTGCCAAATGAAACTTCTCGTTATATTAATCCCCATTAACATCATATGATGATGACCAATTTTTGTTAAATAATTATTCCATTTTTAATAACTGTTAAAACCTAATTGATTATTTAATTTGTTACTTATATCTATCCAAGTTTAAAGTTGATTTAATCATTTTGAATGTGTTGAATCTGCATGTCTCAGACAATTTCTTAAATAGGCTTAAACACAGCTATACAATTGTGACAAAACGGGTTTGTTCATGTACTTTTGTGCCCCCCTCTCTTTCTTTAATCCGCGTATTATTTGACATATTTCATGCACCTCCATTGTTTGCTCTAAACCGCACCCAGACTTGTTTACGTTTCACCAGGTGAGCTGTAACAATACTCAGTTAATTACACAGGTCAGCGGTAATACGTTTATCACTTGAGTCGCCTAACCCCCTTTGATAGGAGTTGATCTCTATTGACACAATATGGTATCGTACGATCGATGAATATAAAGTCAGGCCTAAGAAAACCATATTGTCTGTCTGAGAGCCGGCTCAGGGATGGGCGAAAACACAGGTGAACATGAGATAATAGCTTCCGAGAGACTCTCCCTGTGCAATTATTACAGATAATCTGTCTGGCGAGTCAATATTGGCGGAAAGCATCTAGACAGGAAATGAGAAGCGGTCACGCGATGGAATTTTAAAACACGCGGGGGTATTATGATTTAAACACCCCTACCCATATAGTGCAAAATAGATTGGATTGGTGCAAAGTGAGAGCCGGAATAGACATTAACTTTCATTGGAAATATAATCTAGCGAAATCGGAGTCACAGATCAGACTGCATCGCAACGACAAATCATCTCACAGGAGCCAGAAAGAGCGGACTAAGGATTTCACAATAATAAGTGACAGATCAAAAGTATTTGGGCAACTTTAAAACTTAAAAGTAAACCCGCATCTTAAATACAAAGACTGGAAACTTCAAAGGACCAAGTGATTCGAAAGCATCTAACCTAAGTTGCCAGTGTCCATTCTAACTGTGCCAGGAGATTGTATTCCCAAAAGTTACTTTGGGGTAAGTGTAAATATTTATTTTACAAATGTGAATTTGACATTTGTTTCTTGCTAAGTTGTTATATATGAGGCTGGCAACCACACAAGAGTAATCTTATGCGAAGATAGACACCTTTGACGACCCATTTTAGATACTCTTGAGTTTTGACCACTGGTGGACCACTACTGCAGGGCTAAGGGGAGGCAATCCGTGACAATAATAATAATAAGAAATTCGCTGAATTAACTCAGCCGGGGGCTTGAACGAGCTAACGAATTATAAGATAACACTATCCTTCACAAAAGTCGATATGGTAGACGGTTGAAAGGGGTGTGCTACTAAGAAAAGTAGCAAACACCTATTTTAAAAAAAAAGTTGACGGCAGATACTAGAGTTAACGTGTTCAGCCAATGCAACATTGTTCTCGCTTTTCTGAATATCTTGTGAACACTAACTGGAGGTAGAAGCATCATTATCCTTCTATCTACAACTCTGTCAAGAGTAATCTTGTGCAAAGGTAGACATCTTTGAAGACCCACATCAGTTACTCTTGAGTTTTGGCCACTGTTGGACCACTACTGCAGAGCAAAGGGGAGATAAACCGTGACACGGGGATTGTCTAATGTTGTCCACCCAGCGAACTCTGGGTCACCCTGGACGTCTGGATCTCTGGCTCTTAGTTTCCCATATTTATCGTGGTAGTCGATTTTCTCCCCTTCTGCAGACATGGTCAAACCATCGTAATTGGGACTGTTCTACTCGGGTCTGCAGGCTGGGTTTTGAAGCCATGACGTATTGATTAGTTGCGGACCATGTACGGAAAGAAGTCAACAACAAAAGTGCTAAACAGAAACTTTATCTCTTACGAGTGCCTGAAAACATACCTTTATGTTTGTCTAATATTTATTTAAGTAGAACAGTCCCAACTAAGATGGTTTGGCCATGTCTGCAGAATGGGAGAAGACCGGCTACCACGACAAGCATGGGAAACAAAGAGCCAAGGATCCAGACCCCGAGGACGACCCAGAGTCCGCTGGGAGGACAACATTAGACAATCTTTGAAGGACCGAGGACTAGAATGGAACCAGGCCAGGAAGAAGACAGCCGATAGGATAGTCTGGCGCTCTCTCTTCCAAACCTCTACACCTCACGGTAGAAGGGGAACGACTAAGTAAGTAAGTAAGTAATATTTATTTACTGTTTACAGGCCTCGGGTTTCCCTTCCTTATATCTCTTACGAGTGCCTGAAAACATACCTTTATGTTTGTCTAATATTTATTTAGCATTGGGAAAAGCAAGTTGTAAAAGGATATTATCGCCTGTGCCTTCCAAAATAGAACGGGAAGCAGAAGAGGAAGAAGAATCCCCTATATTCTAATTGTGTAAGTGAAGCCTCCTATAATGAGCAATGAACAATGACAAAAATTCCACCATCTTTTTGGGCATTGCACCGTTCAACAGATTTGAACACTCATAAAAAGGAGCATGCAGGTATATTTGACCATAAATCATGATAAGTTTAACTACAAAGATCTAATGAAGATGAAATAAAAGAGGAAAGAATGAAATGGCCGTTTAAGTATTAATGCTGCATACTGCTGATGGAGAGCAATTTAATTACACTGACTAACAAAAAAAAAATTTTTTTTCTTTCTCTAACATTTCTATGTTTTTCTGGTCAATTTTAATGCGCTGTTTTTAAATCTGCAAACCGTTTTTCTCTATCAGGTCGGGATCTCTAGAAATACGCAATTGAAGTTTTTTAACAACGCATACAGTATTACAACATCATTTGTACAAGAAGTATAACAGTTATGTAGGCTTGAATTTCTTTGCAGTCGACTTTCGTCGGTGAATGGCATGTGGTACATCGCGATGAAGCATCCAACAATAATCGGCAAGCATGGTCACACTCCACCGTCCTTGATAACGTGACTCCATTACGGCGATATCTTGATGGAATCGTTCTCCATGTTCATCGCTGACTTCGCCAAGGTTGTCAGGGAAAAAGTCAAGATGCGAATCGAGCAAATGGATTTTGAGGGACATGTTACAGCCCATAATTCTGTATGCATCTATGCACTGCTTAACAATATGCACATAGTCGACAGATTTGTGATTTCCCAGAAAGTTATCGACGATCGATTTGAATGCCATCCATGCGCGAAGTTCACTACCATGTAACAAGTTCTCGAATTGTTTGTCTGCAATAACTTTCCTAATCTGAGGTCCTACAAAGATACCTTCCTTTATCTTTGCATCGCTAATTTGCGGAAAATTTTCTCGAAGATAAATGAAAGCTTTGCTCGTTTTATCTAACGCTTTTACGAAATTCTTCATGAGCCCCAACTTTATATGTAACGGTGGTAAAATGATGCTGTCTTTGTTAACTAATAGCTCGTGTATTACATTTTTATGCCCGAGCTGCATACGATCCCTGATAGGCCACACCTTTCTTGCATAATGTTCCTGTCTGTTGCGGCTGTCCCATTCACATAGGAAGCAAGAAAATTTAGTATACCCAGTCTGCATGCCCGTGAGAATTGCAATGACCTTTAGGTCTCCACAAATCCGCCATTGGTAGTCATTGTACTTTATTTTTGCCAAAAGTATAGCCATATTGTCATAAGTTTCTTTCATATGAACAGAGTAGGCGACTGGAATTGATGAAAATAAATTTCCATTATGCAATAACACGGCTTTTAGACTAGTCTTGGAAGAGTCGATGAAAAGTCGCCATTCGTTGACTATGTGCTCATGACCGAGGTGCACCATTAGACCTTTTACATCTTTGCAGTAGCAAATGTCATCATCCATCTCAAAGTATTGAACAAGTTATCTGTGTCTATGACGAAATTTAGATATCGGAGTATTTGGGCGCTAAAAGATTCCATTCTTTGAGTCGCGAACCGAGTAATTCCGCTTGTCCTTTGGTGAGAGCGAGATCACGTATTAGATCTGAAAGTTCTGAATGGTTAATTAAGTGAACACCATCATTCACCGGTACATAATCCGAGTCAGAATTAGTTTCTAAAGCAGGTAAACTATCACTTTCTGATGGTTCATTCACGTCCAACGGATATGGTTCTGGTGGAACTGGGATCGGACACGTGATTGGATCATGAGGCATTGGTTTCGAAACCGATTCAATATTTGGATAAACCACAGACTTTCTGGTTTTAAAAGTGAAACCATAGATATTTGTCAAGCAGAAGTAACAATCAGTAGCGTGATTTGTCGGTTCACGCCATATTACTGGCACTCCAAAAGGTAAGGCTTATGCTTCGGCGATTTTCGTAACCAACCTGCCAATGTATTTGCTCAAGTCGAACAAACTGCATTTGGCTTCCAAGATTTATTTGCATCATCAACTTTCGAATCGAAATAAAGTTCATATGCTTTCTTTAGCAATGGTGTAAAGTTTTTCTGGTGAACACGATCGGTAAAATATCCGCACACGTAACAGAACAGATCAGCCGAATTTCTACAACTTCTAGAAGCCATATTTCACTCAGAATTATTTAAAAATACAGTAACTATTTGAAATATAACGTAACATATGTCATGCATCTTTTAGCAGTATAAAAAGTAGAATTATTTTGCATTTTATTAATTTTAAAAAAGTTATATAGTAAAAATGAAATGGAGCAAATAACGGTTTCCCAAAAATATATTTATTCACAAATATCTTAAGAACCCGACGTGATAGAGATAAACGGATTTCAAATTTGAAATCAGCGCAAGAAACTGACCTAAGAACACTTATTCTTATATAAGAAAGAAAAATGTTGTTTGTCAGTGTTATTTCCCCGTTCTGTTTTGTCGGGTTACTTGCTTATATCATCTAATTAAAATGAATGTTTCTGACAGACAACACAACGACATCTTTATCTCACTTGGCTTCCAAGAGGAGAGCGATAATTCCAACGACCATTGGTCCAGACGCAGATGTTCCTGTGTGAGCTTCAGTACATTTGTTGTGAAGGTCGGTACTGACCTGGTATTGATAAGGAAGTTATGAATTGAAGAATTCGTAAGAACGTTTCACATTACATTTATGAGAAAATTATCAACTAAATTATCATAAATATAATGTTCTCACACACACACACACAAGCACACAAACACACACACACACAGACACACACACACCGTATTAAATGTACGGGAAAGGAGTTTATTAAATTAATTACAATTCATAATAAAGTTATGCATTGTTATTTATGAAAAGGGCATGCAATATATGTATGAGAAAGTTGTGTATTACGTTCATGAAAACTTAGTGAATTAAACTAATCAAAAATTAATATTAAATTCAAGAGAAACGTGTGTTAAATGAATTAGAACGTTCCGAATTACACTTATGAAAAAGTTATGGACTGAACTCATGAGAAAGCTATGGATAAATGTTATGAGAAAATTATGGATTTAAATTCAAGAGAAAGTTATTGTGACTAAATAATTTCGTTCATTCTATTTTCTTTTGTTAGTCATTTCCTTCTCTTCTCTATCTCATTGTTATTTTATATCTCTTTGTTGAACACATTCATTCATGTATTTTTCCGTCTCTCGGCCTATTATTATTGGGCGGAGCTGTTCCCCTACCTCTCTGTATTAACTCTACTGTGTCTGTAATCAGACTGTTTTATTTTTTTCCTAGCTATCTGACGGACAGTGGTTCTTGACTCATTGACAACATTGGGGAATTCTGCCACTAAAGTATCCGACACGAATGATTTTTATGTACATCGCCTTTATTATCCCCCCCCCCCCCCCCCCTTTCCCATTTATAACAAATATATAAAGCTCTACAGTGCCAGAAATAGACTGTGGTAATAAAAAAAAACGCGTACATCACTAACTCTGAAGACAGGGGCGTCACTGGGGGAGGGGGGCCGAAGACAGTTATTTGTATTCCCTGGCAGAGCAGCTCTTGGGTCCGCCTTTGTTGAATTGTATTCACAATCCTTGGCGGTAAATAAAACTGGGCTCATATCAAAATTTGTGGGTGTGTGCGAGTGTGTGCGCGCGAGAGAGAAATATCACATCGGGAGCATCTACTAAACCTTCCCAGAGAAAGTAACTCGAAAATCTTGATGCTAAGAGGGGGGATAGGTACCTACTAACGTCTGATAATTATGCCACCACCAGTCCACAAGATCGTATTCGCAAGATAATTCCTTTCAACCTATTTCAACTATCACGGACACTAGTCAAATATTAGAATTTAAAGCTCAATCAATATTAATTCAGTTGCTTATTGTTTTTACTAATGTTAGATCATTTGAGACGAAATCTAATCCAGATCCTGTGTGATGATGAAAGGTCATCATGTTGTTGCGTGCATATTTTGACGCACATATTACAAAAATCGATATGGCTATTTAATATGGAAAAGATATAGACATTCATTCATTTGTGTATGAAAATGCTGTCTATAGTAAAGCTAGATAACTCATGATTGATTTACACTTTTGATCATAGGAGTAATCGTTCTTGATATTGATTCGGCGCATGGATATGACACCCATGTCCGTACTTATTTGTTAGGGCCAGAAAATATATTAATTTGCTTATTATGTTTATGGCCTGAATTCATATGTATTACATATTATTAGTACAAGTAGAATCAGTCCTATATTGTATATTTTTGATGGGTAGGCAGGACTATATTCTTGTTGTGCCGCTCTGGCGGAAGTATGAGTTGTCTTGACGAGTCGTGATGAGTTCCGAGGTACCGTTTACAATGGCGGTTACGCATTTTCCAGGGCTGGTAGATTCTTCAGTAAAAATGATTTACGAAGTGGTTTTTCTGCTGTAGGAGATTGTGTCTCTACTAGAGCTTGTGTTAGAGACTCTCCTAATGTACGGTACCATGTATGATTCGGACTCCAGGTAATTCCAGACCCTATTTTTGATGATCTCATGTCGGTTAGACCTAGCTGGAATTTTGTGCTTCGCAACGCTAGGGTCACGTTTGTATCGACGAAGATGACGGGCTTCCATATAGCAGTTATGTCTACGTGAAGTAACTGGATTACTGTAGAACTGTTTGGAGGAACTTTAAGAAATTATTCTTATACATTTCAAATTAACTTTGGCTTAGATATACCCTCCTGTGAGTGAGTGAGCGACAACTCAGGAAGGCGGCCATGTTACATTCCTGTCATCATATTTTTGAATCACTGTCCAAAGAACGGGCATGTATCTTACTATTCGGACAGTGGCAAGGAGATCTCAATTTTGACAGAAACCCCTTCCATGGTTTCATAATATGATATAAACTGTGAACATAAAGCAACTTTAGTTACTTACCGATCCGCCTTCACTGACGCGCTTAGTCAGATAGGGGATGCGGCCATTATGTATCATGACATTGGAAGCTATTGATGTACTACCCATTATTTATGAATGTGTCATGACTTGGGATCTACTATGTATGCCTGCAAATTGATGTGTCAACCTGTACCCATGATTTACTCGTTATGTCCCAGTGTGTGCGTCTAAATAAACTGTGTAAACAAAGATTCCAGCAGTCTGCATTGGTGCCTTGTAGACACAAGTGTATGAGTGATTAGATTGGTCAGAACACGAACAGTACACCATTCGCGTTAATCACACTCTACACTTCTACTCCATATATACACCATCCTGCGTCGGTTGAATTGACCAAGTTTAGGGGCCTGCTTCCCCTGGAGCCTTTGAGGGAAACTACTGTTTACAGCTGCCTTTGCCTTCCCTAACTCAGGACTAGGGTGAGTTACCCATTTACAGCTGGGTAGACTGGAGCATGCCTGATCTCAACAACTCTGTACACTACAATGGACATATACAGTAGTGGCACCACAAACAACATGCTACAGTGATTGATAGTGGAGCTTTACAAAAGAAAGAGAACACAGAATACAGTGACATTCTACAGAATGACCACTTTACACAGCACTTTACACATGTCTATAAAGCAAAAAGAATGTTTTAACTTTCAAATGTACTCATATTTGATTCTGTTTCATAGATTAACTAGCAACAACCCGCCAAAATTGGCAGGTTTTTAATTATAGTGTGTTGTTTCTGTTACACGTATTACATTGCTGCTTCTTCTATAGTCTCGCGTGCTCGCTGTGAATGACGCGATCGTCTCTTCCCTTTAGCCATCTTATCATTTTGATCCATAATAATAAGTCTGCAATATTTTAAATTAAAATTTTGTCTTGAAGAAACAATTTAAAAACTTACATTTTAAATTTATTTTTTAAGAAAAATGATGAGTTAAATCAGTTTCCCGAATGAAACTGGACAGAAGAGTATCTTGATTGTCTGTTGATTGAATGCACACCGTCACACTTTGCTATTTTCGCGAGAGAAACAATACAATTATTGTCTAACTTTCAAACACAGTTGCACCCCCTTAGCTGCGCTCGAAAGTTAATGCACTCTCTCGAAAATAGAAAAAAGTGCGCAAATGAAGGTGTGCAAAGTGTGACAGACCGACCGACCTGTCGTAGATTTTCGATAGGAGAATTAAGACTAGGTTTGGTCCCTTCTGAATAGGTTTGAATAGGTGATAGACTCAGTGAGAGTTAGTGAAAGGTAATAGAATTTCCACACACGTGAGATGATAGATTTGATATAGTGGCTGTCTCTGAAAGCGAAAAGAATTCTTCTCTCTCTCACCTATCTTCTACAACAGTTGTTACAGCGTCAGACAGACTACACCAATATACAGATTACGTATATTTCTATCACTCACAGGCACGCACATACACGTGACGACAGGTAAACACACAGACGTGGGAAAACTATAACAATGATATATATATTATCTAGAACGAGCTGACCAAACACGATTATTAAGTTCAAGAGCGATTTTTAATATCAGGAAAAATCGGCTCACAACATCAAAGAAAGTACATCAAGGAAAATACATATACACATAGTCACAAAACTTCAAGGAAATGTTGCAAGGATGATAGCCCCGTTATGGTGTTAACTCTAGGTTTAGCCCGGCCCCGTTAAGAGAACAGATGATGGCGCCCGAGTCACAGATACATAGGGTTTGAGTCTAAGAGTTTTTCTTTGTTTTATCTCGTAATTATATGCACAGAGTTTGAAAAAAATCTGATTTAACCTAAGACAAAAACACAAGAACTCTAGCCTTAGCAACAAATTATGCAGATTGGAAAAAAAAATTAGGACAGCAACAGGGTGTCAAAGATATAATAGTGAAAATATCACTCAGACCAGCGTACACTCATTCATTCCGCCATGGCTTCTCATTCAGGTACTCACGACTTTGCTCGCTGCCTCTTGGAACACACTGATTTTAGATCTTTACACAGACTCAAAAAAAATGCAGTCTTCTGCCAAGAAGTCCCCAGTTCCAAAAGACGTATTTAACTCGGAGTCTCCGGGAACGACTACTTGGGTGTGCAAATTTGTTCAAATGTCACTGATTAAGTCACCTAACAATTATTCCAGGCGCGGGAGTTAGCAGAGCACAGTGTCAATGGCGTAGGTTTCTAGAAATGATGAATGTCAGGTCGGTGCCTTCCCTCAGTATAGGATTCACTTTAGTCACACCACAGATTTGTCCACAAATAATATATATAGATAGTCGGGAAATGTTAGTTAATACTAGAAGTATTTCGCGCCACCAGGCAGAAAGATTACGTAGAGTTTTCTAGAAGAAATTAAGATCCGGCTCCAAGGTCCAGTATTTATCATTACAGTCTTTGAAAAACCCGTTATTGGGATATTAGTATTTCTGTCTAACTTGCACCGTCAGATCAGTGTTACTTGAGAAAACCCACGTGGTTCAAAATAAGGACTGTCTATTTCTTCACAAGTATGGAAACTACTACTAGGTGCTGGTAAAGTTAGGGTCACCCCAAAACTTTCACTGTGTGGAGGAAAAATAACACATATAATATAATAAACAGAATCTGAACTGGTTATAACTTACATTTAAACTTGCAAGCAGAGAGCTTTGCTTATCATTTAAACTGCCCGTGACGTAAGTTATATTTAAAAATCAGCAATTCTCATGCATTAGGAACACGTGCGTATTCCGTCACCATTCATGAGGCTCGATTCTAGAGTTTATACGTTAGTTTAGAAAAATACACTCGACTGAGTATTAGCAGTTAAACTAAATTCATAAATAGCTACTCTTGCCGTTATAAGCTAGAAATTTTAATTTTATTCTGCTTTTCACTGAATGCTTCCCTAGAAAATATAATAGCCTACCACTTTATTTCTCTTCAGCGCTAATAAATAGATTAAAATGAATTAAGCGATTAAACACTTTAACACTCACAAAATCTATATATCTATCATATTAATTACCTCAACCACAGAATTACAGGTAGTCGCACAACTTAAGAATAAAAATGCTGAAAATATTTCTGGAAGTCTAGAAGTTCGACAAATTGCCGAAACAAACTGAGATCTTCGCTAACAGCTATTCTGTTTACGAGCAACCTATCACTGTGAGTCTATGAGCGAGAATGAAATTAAAGTTTCAAACTTGGCCAATATCTTAAAATCAGACAAAGGGCCCAAACTTATTTCGCCAAGCGAAATTATCTCCCCTACTCCCAACATTTACGTCCGCTTAACGCGTGTCGTAACTGTCACCTACTGACCACGATGTACGCGTGTCAGTTTCAAATCCCAGACAGCCTGACTCGAATGCAGGGCAGTTTTCACACTACAGCTGACCATGGCCCGCCGTGAGCGCCGTGTCAGTTTGGGATTTTCCAGACAAATGTCTGGATACTGACCGGTGCAGATGTAAAGTATCACACCTCACCGGGACTTATGCCGAAGCTCGCGCGCTCGGTGAGAATGTAGACGATTTGCTACGTCCTATGTTCAGCGAACCGACTTATCACGCCTTCTGACGCCCTGCAGCCCTGACATCTACGTAATATCGTCCTAGCGCGATTCTCAGTTTTGAGAAAGAAACAGGTAAAGTTTGCGAATTATATGAAAATAATATTCGCAAAACGAATGGATGAAAAATATACAGGAAAAATGAAATACAGAGATAATAAAAGAGAGAATTTGGGTGAACGAATAGGAAGAAGATGTAGGAAATTAAATGAATATAAACCCTACGTGACAGAGCCTCCCCCCTTTAAGATATGGAAGCACTCCATGTCTACGTTATGGAGTTTAATTTCCTATAACCGTAGCTTCGGGGTGTCTGTCCTCTTCCCTCTCATCTTCCCCCTCCATCTCTGTCCAATTCCTACTCAAGTCCACTCCTCAAAGTTTCCTTCCCCTGGAATGTCTCATATGCGCGCTTGAAAGAGCGTCGCCGCTGCTGACATTTTTGAAAGATTTCCTGTGATAGCGGTGGAATATCCCTGCCACTATCGTCATCTTCGTCATTTTTGGCGATCGTCAGGAGATGGTCGGAGGTTGGCACTGGTTTTTCCAAGTATCTCTTTAAGAGATTTAAATGGAAAACCTTCTCCTTTCCTTCAATAGAGATCTGGTAGTTAGCCTTAGAAATCTTTTTCAGGACGGTAAACGGCCCTTGCCATCCGATCTTCAGTTGGTTGTTCTCGGTAGGGAGCAACACCAAAACTTTCTCTCCTGCTTCCAGTTCTCTCTCTTCCGCGACTTTCCTGTATCGGTTAGCGTGCTTGGTGCGTGCTCGCTTAAAGTTAGTCGTTGCTAGGTCCCAGCCTAGTTTCAACCGTTCCTTTAAAACCGACACATATTTACTGGCTGAGACAACTGTCTCATCAGCCTTCTCGTCTGTCAGAGACTGAAGTAAGGCTTCAAGCGGGCCCTTAATGGGTCTGCCGAATAAGAGTGTAGCTGGCGGAAATCCTGTGGAAGTATGAGGAGATTCTCTGTAGCCAAATAATGCTGCAGGAATACAGAGATCCCAATCTTCAGGTTTCACTTGTGCCAGCTTACTTAGCATCATGGTGAGGTTTCCATTAGCACGTTCCACGAGCCCATTTCCGACCGGAGTATATGGCTTAGTGTGGATGTGCTGGGTCCTCAAGATCTTAACGATCTCATCCATCAACAGGTTTCGGTATGGAGATCCATTATCCGTCAACACTTGCTGCGGGAATCCCAACCGAGTGAAAATCTGCACGAGGGCTTCTGCGACATGCTTGGCATCTGCGCATGTTAGCGGGATAGCTTCTGCCCATAAAGTGCATGTATCGACTAAGGTCAGGATAAACCTGTTCCTTCTTTTAGTCCTTTCGAAAGGCCCTAAAATGTCGATCACAACCCGTTCGAATGGTGTTCCCATTATTGGCATTTCACCCATGTGGACTGGGGGGGGGTCCGTTGCTTGGGTGGTACACGTTGGCACTGGGCACAGGATTTGACATATCTGATAATATCAGTATTCACTCCTGGCCACCAATAATGAGTGGTTATACGTTGGTTTGTGGCGTTCTGTCCCATATGTCCGCTAAAGGGAAGAGAGTGCCCCATTTCTAGGATTTGGCTTCTGTACTGTTTCGGTACTAGGAGCTGGTTGTAACCTTGGTCAGGCTTGCCCGTTCTCCGATAAAGTACGCCATCCTCAGAAAAAATGTCCCCGTGCTGTTTGGGTTCCTTAGCCATGGGCAGTTTCCTAAAGCAGGGTGCCAAAGTAGGGTCCTTGTATTGCGCTTCTTAAGTTCCATAGGTAACAAATTTGGCGCAGGCTCCCGTTCCTTCTTGGTTTGCCCTCTTGTAGTTACTGCTGCCACAATCGGCTCTTCCGGTTTCCCAATACACACGTATCTCCCGCCAAGTATGACTGGGTAGATGGGATCATCCATAACAGCCGCTTGATCACACCTCTGACAAAGTCAGAGTGTATCTCCACCAATGCGATGGGAAGCGCTGTAGGTGCATCACTCTTACGAACTCCACAAAGTTTGACGGTCTCTCCTGTCTCTTGACCGGGTTTAACCAGGTTTCTGGCAACAATGCAATCGTAAGAAAGCCCCGTGTCAAATAAGCAAGAAGTTTGAGAACCGTTCAAAATAACAATACCTCGCGTTGAGGGTCTATCCCCAAGAGGTTGGGAATCACTGTCAATAATTCCGCCTTGCGAGACTGTTAATAAGCATCCGATGCGTTTAGGCTCGGTGTGCTCGGTCTGATCATATGTCCCGTGCTCAGGGGTTCTCCCTTTGCCACCTTGTCCTTTCTGGCTACGCTGCCATGTAGGGCGGTCGGGTTGATCAGACTGTTTGGGGTGGTTGGGGTACTTGTTCTTGTAGAACTTGGATTTTTCAGGAGGGGGGTTTTGAGGTCCAGTTTCTCTGTGGTTGTTTTGGTTAGAAGCCTGAGAAGATTGCTCTAGGTTATGTTTTCGAAAATGCTCCTCTGTCGGTTTCCGCTTTGTGGCCGGTAGTTCAGCCAGCGCATTGTGATAACGCTCAGACTTTTCCAAAATGTCTTCAAGTTTTTCTGCCCCCTGCTCAGCGAGAAATCTCCGGGTATCAGCAGACAAAGTGTTCTTTATTTGTTCAGTTAGAACAAGTTCCTCAAGACCTTCATAGGTAGAGGGAAGCTGCGAAAGCTCAAGGCACTTTGTTAGATATCCCTTAAGACGAGATGAGAACTGGTGAAAAGTTTCAGAATTCTCTTTCCGGCTGTTGCGAAACAGTTGGAAAAACTTGCGAGCGTTCATTTCAAAGCGCTCCAGTAACGCTTTCTTCAACACATCGTAGTCGTCTTGTTGGCTACTTTCCAGCTTAGAATAAACATCATAAGCAGAACCTTTTAGGGCCTGGGAAAGTTTCATATTCCAACGCGACCTCTCTAACCCGTACAGAGTTGCAATTTTCTCAAATTTTTCTAACCATGTGTCAATCTTCTCATTTGGACAAGGAAAAGATTCAAGAGTGAAAGACATAGCATTTAGTTGAAGAGATTGAGTGTTAGCCGGGTCAGTTAAGGAAGAATGAGGAGAAGACTCTCCATTGCTGGAGGTAGAGGCAGCACCACGGCTTTGGAACTCTAGAGTCTTAAGCGCCAGCTCATGCTGTCTCTGTTTCTCTTTTTCCTCAAGCTGTCTCTCCTCCCTCTCCTTCTCCTGCTGTCTCTGCTTCTCCTTCTCTCTTTCCTCATGCTGCATCCTGCGAATTTCCATTTCCTCGTCCATCTTCTTCTGCTGTAATAGCCGGTCTTCCGCTTCTTTCCTCTCCGCTGCTTCTTCTTTCCTCTTTAGTTCTTCTTCTTTCCTCTCCGCATCATATCTCTCAAGTTCGTCCCTGACAAAAGCTTTCGCTTCTTCTCCTTCCAGTCCCTCCTCTCTCGCTTCGTCCCTGAGAAGTTGTCTAAGCTTTGCCCTCTCGGCCATATTATGTCAGTGACTGAGACTAGTGGAGAACGAAAATAGGAAAAAGTATACACTGGTTCCTACCACTTACGAGAAAAAAATGTACCAAAAATCAAAAGATGATATCCTTAACCCTGGGATACCTCCTCCAAAGTAAAATCTAACTATCGCTGCTATTATCGGCAATAAAGCACTTAATGCAAAACACGACTACGCCAAATAAATGGTAGTAAAGATTACAACTGAAAAATAAGTTGCTACAGTGGAAAAGCAAACGAATATTGCAAAAATTAAAGAGAAAAATAATCCCTTAATTTTTAAAAATCCACTATAAGTTCGCCCCTGAAGTCAGATCGGGTAAGGGAGGGAATTAATCTGGACAAAAAGTCCGAAACACACTCCTTAACTTAGTTCAAACGCCGTTCTGCCTCAGTACCCAGTGAATGTTATACACTCACCACTTTACCAGCATTTAGTATTACAATCAGCAGTTAACATATATCCCGACAAAATCAACCTGTAACCAAAATGTATATTATTCAAAGCTGCTGTGGAAAAAAAAACTTATTAGTTTGTGTGGTCAGCACGCCCGTAAACAGATCGTTAGTCTAGGGGGTAATATTTTTTTTTTTTTTAAATTTCACAGTCACAAGACATCACACTCTTACTCTATATCAGAATACAGAATCTTACAGACAAAATCCAGATAGACGAGTCCACATTAGTCGTACTCGTCTTCCTATTCTAAGTTCAAAGACCGGAAACGAGCCCTCACTTGTCGTGAGATTTTCGATAGGAGAATTAAGACTAGGTTTGGTCCCTTCTGAATAGGTTTGAATAGGTGATAGACTCAGTGAGAGTTAGTGAAAGGTAATAGAATTTCCACACACGTGAGATGATAGATTTGATATAGTGGCTGTCTCTGAAAGCGAAAAGAATTCTTCTCTCTCTCACCTATCTTCTACAACATTTGTTACAGCGTCAGACAGACTACACCAATATACAGATTACGTATATTTCTATCACTCACAGGCACGCACATACACGTGACGACAGGTAAACACACAGACGTGGGAAAACTATAACAATGATATATATATTATCTAGAACGAGCTGACCAAACACGATTATTAAGTTCAAGAGCGATTTTAATATCAGGAAAAATCGGCTCACAACATCAAAGAAAGTACATCAAGGAAAATACATATACACATAGTCACAAAACTTCAAGGAAATGTTGCAAGGATGATAGCCCCGTTATGGTGTTAACTCTAGGTTTAGCCCGGCCCCGTTAAGAGAACAGATGATGGCGCCCGAGTCACAGATACATAGGGTTTGAGTCTAAGAGTTTTTCTTTGTTTTATCTCGTAATTATATGCACAGAGTTTGAAAAAAATCTGATTTAACCTAAGACAAAAACACAAGAACTCTAGCCTTAGCAACAAATTATGCAGATTGAAAAAAAAAATTAGGACAGCAACAGGGTGTCAAAGATATAATAGTGAAAATATCACTCAGACCAGCGTACACTCATTCATTCCGCCATGGCTTCTCATTCAGGTACTCACGACTTTGCTCGCTGCCTCTTGGAACACACTGATTTTAGATCTTTACACAGACTCAAAAAAAATGCAGTCTTCTGCCAAGAAGTCCCCAGTTCCAAAAGACGTATTTAACTCGGAGTCTCCGGGAACGACTACTTGGGTGTGCAAATTTGTTCAAATGTCACTGATTAAGTCACCTAACAATTATTCCAGGCGCGGGAGTTAGCAGAGCACAGTGTCAATAGCGTAGGTTTCTAGAAATGATGAATGTCAGGTCGGTGCCTTCCCTCAGTATAGGATTCACTTTAGTCACACCACAGATTTGTCCACAAATAATATATATAGATAGTCGGGAAATGTTAGTTAATACTAGAAGTATTTCGCGCCACCAGGCAGAAAGATTACGTAGAGTTTTCTAGAAGAAATTAAGATCCGGCTCCAAGGTCCAGTATTTATCATTACAGTCTTTGAAAAACCCGTTATTGGGATATTAGTATTTCTGTCTAACTTGCACCGTCAGATCAGTGTTACTTGAGAAAACCCACGTGGTTCAAAATAAGGACTGTCTATTTCTTCACAAGTATGGAAACTACTACTAGGTGCTGGTAAAGTTAGGGTCACCCCAAAACTTTCACTGTGTGGAGGAAAAATAACACATATAATATAATAAACAGAATCTGAACTGGTTATAACTTACATTTAAACTTGCAAGCAGAGAGCTTTGCTTATCATTTAAACTCCCGTGACGTAAGTTATATTTAAAAATCAGCAATTCTCATGCATTAGGAACACGTGCGTATTCCGTCACCATTCATGAGGCTCGATTCTAGAGTTTATACGTTAGTTTAGAAAAATACACTCGACTGAGTATTAGCAGTTAAACTAAATTCATAAATAGCTACTCTTGCCGTTATAAGCTAGAAATTTTAATTTTATTCTGCTTTTCACTGAATGCTTCCCTAGAAAATATAATAGCCTACCACTTTATTTCTCTTCAGCGCTAATAAATAGATTAAAATGAATTAAGCGATTAAACACTTTAACACTCACAAAATCTATATATCTATCATATTAATTACCTCAACCACAGAATTACAGGTAGTCGCACAACTTAAGAATAAAAATGCTGAAAATATTTCTGGAAGTCTAGAAGTTCGACAAATTGCCGAAACAAACTGAGATCTTCGCTAACAGCTATTCTGTTTACGAGCAACCTATCACTGTGAGTCTATGAGCGAGAATGAAATTAAAGTTTCAAACTTGGCCAATATCTTAAAATCAGACAAAGGGCCCAAACTTATTTCGCCAAGCGAAATTATCTCCCCTACTCCCAACATTTACGTCCGCTTAACGCGTGTCGTAACTGTCACCTACTGACCACGATGTACGCGTGTCAGTTTCAAATCCCAGACAGCCTGACTCGAATGCAGGGCAGTTTTCACACTACAGCTGACCATGGCCCGCCGTGAGCGCCGTGTCAGTTTGGGATTTTCCAGACAAATGTCTGGATACTGACCGGTGCAGATGTAAAGTATCACACCTCACCGGGACTTATGCCGAGAAGAAGCTCGCGCGCTCGGTGAGAATGTAGACGATTTGCTACGTCCTATGTTCAGCGAACCGACTTATCACGCCTTCTGACGCCCTGCAGCCCTGACATCTACGTAATATCGTCCTAGCGCGATTCTCAGTTTTGAGAAAGAAACAGGTAAAGTTTGCGAATTATATGAAAATAATATTCGCAAAACGAATGGATGAAAAATATACAGGAAAAATGAAATACAGAGATAATAAAAGAGAGAATTTGGGTGAACGAATAGGAAGAAGATGTAGGAAATTAAATGAATATAAACCCTACGTGACACGACCGAAGTTCCTTACGGCGGGAATTATGGTATTGGATGTTTTTGTTTTAATTGGCTTGTATGAAATCCGGTCCAGTTATGTTCTCTTTTTTCGGTAACAGTATTCTTCGTAAGTAAAGGTGAAGGTAGTCCCAGAGCAGACACTGCCGTAGGAGAGGGAAGTGTTAGAGACTTCACTATACTAGAGGTCTAGCCTCGAGAGGTGGGGTGACCAGTTCCCTGCCTTTGCCTTCGGTAACTCAAAATCAGAGTCATGTACCCATTTACAGTTGGGTAGATTGGAGCGTGTTTCGAACCCGATACCTTTGCCGTGAGAGGCCAGCTCTTCTTGATAAGTAATTGGGAAACTTCTCCTGCATGGAAAAACAAGAATAAGTCAGCAGCACATCTTCCATTCAGTTCCTGTAGCTTCTTGCCGGTAGATATTCATCCATGTTTGAGATCTATCGCATGCAGTTTTTATTGAGGAGATTACTTCATGAGATGCTAACTGTCTTTCAGTTAACACGTTACTAGGCAGCGTTTAATGGATATTCATTGTCCATCATGATATCACAAAGCCCGATGCCACTTCTCAATAAAATTCATGCTAATGTATGTCAGTCCAATATTTATCTTTAAAAATGCAATGCATCAAAGATAAGTTATCTTAAATAAAACAAAATGAAATTATTAGATCCTTCCATTGCTCTGCAGTGATGGTCCAACAGTGGCCAAACTTCAGGGTATCTACTGAGGGTCTTTAAAGGGATCTACCTTTTGCTCAAGATTACTCTTGGCAGAGATGGGAATTGAAGAATGGTGCTTCAATTATAAGGAGCCTCATAGTAGATAAAAAAATCAAGTACAAGGATCCAGGCCATGTAAACGTTCTATCTTCCCTGACCTTCTATGAAGAGTAAGAACTTTGATCGTTTTTTATTTAAATCAGTAAAATATTACTTCAATAGCTCTTTCATTTGTATTTAAAATGACTGAGACGTATGTGTACAGTTCACTCAAAATGACCAAATCAACTATAAATGTGTATATATACAGATAACAAATTTCATAATTAATTACAGTTAACAATGTTAAAAAAAAATAGGGTAGGGTGAATTAGGACTATTCTTTGGTGATGGTCTGGATATGGTTTTGAAAATTTTCTTAAAGAAAAGAGTTCACTTGGCAGCTCTGAATGGGTACTTAGCTGCCAGTAAGATGTCGATTGGCTTCTGCTCCAGCCGATGCTTGTTTTTTGCAGGTTGTAGACTGGTTCTTCTCATCACTGGTCAACTGGTCAAGTCTGGTGGCCGCAACACGTTCCTCGTAGTATCGTGGGGTGATTATGAAGATGGTACAGCGTCTGTTAAGACCCGTCTGATGTTGGTGTCTAGCTTTGACTGAAGGCCATTATACCACACACTTGTTCCGCAGATTAGTACCACCAATTGGGACCATCGACTAGTTTCATGAAATAATAGAGAAACAAATACCTTCCTGAGTATTGGGTTTCCTGGCAGGAAAATAAGGTGTTTCCCCCCCACCCCCCTTTTCATTCCACCATCCCATCTGCCTCAAAACTTTACCCTCTCTGAGTATTAATGTTAATACCAGTGAGCAGAAAACACCCATTTCATTTATTTAACACATGTTTATATATATATATATATATATATATATATATATATATATATATATATATATATATATATATATATATATATATAATATATATATATAATATAAATATATATATATATATATATATATGCACTGGATGAAAAGGTTAATATAATAATTATGTACTGTATTTCTGTCATCATCCACTCCCTGCTCCATATGGAACTTGGGACTACCTCTGCTTTTGGTTCTCTATGAGAAACCCGCATAAAGCAGTCACCAGCTTTTGCAATGGTGGTTCATGAAACCATCATTCTATAATGCTGATGTTGCCAGCCTCGTATTAACTTGGATATCCACTTGCAATTTTCATATGTTAATAATACAAAACATAGAATGATGAAATGTACAACTCACCCCAAATATCTTTGGGCATACAGACTTCTGGCACAGTGAAATAGTTTCAGCAACTCGGTTAGGATGCCTCTTACAGGTGGTCTGTGGAATTACATTACAATAAAATCCCAGTATGACTTAGTGTTCAGGTTCCTAGGATTCCGTGCTGTCGTAGATTTTGGATAGGTGATTAAGATAGATTCTGGTCCCGTCTGAATAGAACTGGAAAAGGTGGTAACTCAGTGAGAGATAAGGTAAAGAAATAGATTTCACGAGTGAAATGGTGAAAAGGTAGAGTCTGTCCCTGGATTGAAAAGATACTCTAGTCCAGCCTATCCCTACGACTGAAATTTGTTTATCAGACAGTTTACCTTTCTGTATATATTAACATACACGCTATAACCACTCACATACACACACACAGATAAGTGACGACAACTTGACGCACAAACGTGAAACTGTAGTAAAGGAGTAGGGATATTGGGCCGAGCTGACCAACACAGGTAATTAATTTTTATGTTAAGTTTATTTACCATAAAGAAAAACTTCACAACATCCAGTATCAAATATCGAATATAAAATCATAGGTTACAGAAATAATAAGAAATAGACACATAAGTGCAATTCCCTCTGTTGAGACAAGATCCCGTTAGAAGAAGTTATTAACCCCCAAAAGGTCAAAAGATTAGCACTATGGTATAGAATTTGACTATACTGTAAAGAACAGAGTTTATAATTAATATATCCTGAAATTAACAGTATTAGCAAACATAAAGGAGAAAAAAACAACAACATGAGTACAATGATTATACAATAGAAGAATTATTAACTCCTTCTTTCTCTCGCTTCAGACACCCTGTGGCCACATTTCAGTCTCGCTTACCTAATCGTTGATTACAACATCTGGAACATATCTCCGTGGTACACACAACAAATCCAGGGTTGGGTTTTGGCAAAATAAGCCCCAATTCCTCCAAGACTGATTAATCCTCTTATTGGGGAACGCTTACTTTGGTACTGTTAATAGGATTCTGTTTATGTCACATCAATTAGTCCAGGTAGGAAAATACTTAAGAGATCTAATGTTCGCAGAGTACAGTAGCTTTAACTCCGATAGTTAAAGAGAATGTCAGGTATGTAAATCTCTCTGGATAAATCTTCGCCTCAACATAGTGGTCGGTCGTCGGGTATTGTTAAATTTGATAACTTCGCCACAGCGGGCTGAATGTAAATGAAAAATGGAAAAGAAAGCTGGGTAGCTATATGACCAGTTACATTAATTCTTATAGTCTTTTTTGGTACTCTCTCTCTTTCTGTGTGAAACAAGAGGGCCAAACAGGTCAACCTCGAAGACCCGATATTTAGATAAGAATGTTTTTTGGTACTGTTGGACTTAGACCCGTTTTCTCAGATTTAGGTTCAGGCTCAGGCTGCTGGTAGGTTTTGGTTTGTGACCCGTACTGAATTATTTTAGGAAGAAAATACAAAACATTAAACCACAATATAGTATTCTATCCAAACCCGCGTAACGGTATAATTTATTATACACTCGGTTATTAGATTTGATTAGAAAACACAAGTGTATAGCTTATCTTATCGTTCTTATCAACCCGTGAAATAAATTCTAGTCATTTACAAAAATTACACACAATGGATTAGAGATAAATATATATTTCGTCAGTACTACATTGCCAAGTGCATTTACTAGTCGATTAAAATATCTCTTTTCTGGGTGATAGCGAGTTATTGAATTAACGCTACAGCCGAAGAATTTAGCTATAAATTATTTTAATTCGCTAGTCAATTAGCACCAAAAAATCTTAGTGAAATATAATGACGAACTTTAACAATTAAATCACTCAAAATGCCAGTATAATATTTACCGCAACACAGAAATTGAAACTATCTCTAACGAAAATACTAAGTATTTCCACTTTAACAATGGTCTAGGATTCGAAGCTAGATGTTCCGAAAATTCTGAGGCGACTAGATAATTGAGTTTAAAGGATGAGGTATATATATATGAAATAGTTCTTAATTCGCTAGTTCTTGAGAGATATCACGCCTAGCCCGTATTTTGGGGGAAATCTGCGGTCGATTTCTGAATGAAAGCTTTATTTCTCACTTCTGCCGCCCGCATAGACTTTGGCAACGAGCAAACAGTCTTTTGATCTCCGCTCGTTCCGTAGCTAATTACATTCTCTGGGACTCACGAACAGACGGCCGAGGTCGGTAACTGTGGTTATCGCCCCTTTGATTTTATATCTACGTGCATTCTAGTCTTATCTGTCACTATTTCAACGACTGCCCAATCGCTCGCGTGATAATCCCGTTAACGGCTCTTACTCGCTAGTTGTTTACCTTTCCCGTCGTTAATAAGTCTGTTTGTAAACCTTCCTATTGCCTGTAAGACAATATAGAAAAGAAAAATAGGCGTGGCTACAATTATGGGTTTGACAGATATAGAAGTACATGGGTTCTGCGTTTAACAAACCGTGCATACTAATAAGGAAGCAAGGTGGGCGCCTGGTGGGAGCAAAGACGTGCAGATATATGTAATCTATTTACATAACTCTGTCACACGGGCTTTGCCGTATTAATAAAGGTAGAATTTTCTGGCTCTCTAAATCCACAAGATGCTCAAACACGTTGTCTGGACCTTTAAAGTAGAATCCTGATTCTATTTCTTTTTCTGGCTTGTCTGGCTGTCTTCTTGACGGTTTGAATTTATCAGTGCCTTAGACTCAGAATGTGCAAGATTATAAGCAACATTTACCCCATGCATCCACATTGTTACTATATAACAAGGTTCCAGTCAGAAATGTTGTATTTTAACATTTTAAATGCCAAACCGATAGCATGCAACTTGCGTATTTTGGTAAGGGTATATCCCATAAAGGTGCCCCTGCATGAGCGTTATGACGGAATATTAAAGTCGAAAGAAAACTCGACTGTCAGCTTGCTCTCCTTCATTAAGGTGATTTCTATCAGTGGCGTCTCTTCGAAATTGATCACCCAAGACAAATGACCCATGTTGTCGCTCTTACTCAACTCACACTGCGTTTTATACCAGTTTTTCTCACGCTAAAGTTATTTCTATTGACTTGTCATTTCAATAGCAGGTTATTTCTTTGAATGCTGAACATACAGGAACAAATCACAAGTCTACCTTCCAAGACATAACGTAAAGAACTTACTCCCAAGTCTACCTTTAAAATTCCAGACTAAATATTTAGGGCCCACTCACCACTGTAGGCCTACCTTCTAAGACTACGGTGTATAACCAGATCAAATCTCGTTCTTCCAAAACCAAACATGTGTAAGTCCACTCTACTTTCAAAGGCTAAGCGTGCAATATGTACTCACCACTTTGCCTTCAAAGAATGAACCACTGCTGTAGGAAGTAGTTAATGTAGACGCACATTTCTCTCCATAAAATGGAATCTTGCCGTCCTATGGAAACAACAGATCGATGTTAGTACACACTTGAAGATAGCCACAGCTTTTAAATCTTCCTCCAAAACTGATGTCTAAATTTTCAGTCCTCGCTTAGATAATTTTAGTTTACATGCCTCGGGGATCACGAACAGAACAGTACTGTACACAGGTAAACTGTAAACTGTATCAATACTTCTTCAAAGTTTGAATCTTTCAGATAATCGCATGGGTAATCGATAATATAAGTTCATTCATTCATTTCCCAGTAAACTCCTTATCGAGCATGAAGCACTACTACAGTTGGTCCATTTGCCGGAAGCCGGTACCAAGTTTTCTCCATTTCTTACAGTGCAAGTTTCTGTAGTAATGTAAAGTTTCACATAATGCAGTCGTCAGCCCCGTGCATAACTCAAATTAGTGGCCTTTTACGACATGTCTGAGGGAATATTAGTATTTTTCTTTCTTTGCCTCAACAGAAAGCCCACAGGAACTGCACTGGGTGATAATCTAATTTGTTTGTGTAAAATTATGAGTATACTAGCAATAACCTGTCAAAATTGTCATCTTATCATTTTGATCCATAACAATAAGTCTGCAATACTTTAAATTACAATTTTGCATAATCCTCAACTTCATTTTATTCTTAGAGTCGACACCTGGGCCCGCTGATCAGTCTCGATCGTGAAATGGGCGCCAATAAATATCGTTGAAGTTTGGTTACGCTCCAGTTGATTGCAAGCAATTCATTCTCAAGAATGGGATACTTGGTTTCCGTAGGTGTAAGTTGTCGACTAATATGAGGATTAGGCAACCTCAAAATAGCTGCCCTAGAAAAAATACACTTTAATGTAGTTTAAGGTATCAGAACAACAACCAAAAACTCATATTTTAAGGTTATTTTTAAGAAAATGATGAGTTAAATCCGTTTCCCGAATGAAACTGGACAGAAGAGTATCTTGATTGTCTGTTGATTTAATCTGTATTTCCGCACCTTCCTGTCTGAGGTTCACGTACTGTTTATCAATCGTGCTGTTGTCTTCTTTCCATAATCAAACTGTTCATGCACACCATCATTTGCGCACTTTTTACACGCTTTTCTTTAACCTGCCTTGTATGTCACTCACTCTCTTGTCACCTTCAAATCTTGCAATCGATTTTTCAATCACTTCCAGATGAGCAATAGCTCTGAAACTTGGCATAGTTGTATATTACCCATGACAATATAATAATCAGTTGTAAAAATAATAAAATTAAAATTAATAATTTTTTTTTGGTTATATTGTATCAGCACGGAAATGGGTGAGAACTGCAAATAATCTAGGTGTATTCTTTCCAACAAGATTGTCTCTCTTGAGAGAAATGTTGAAAAAGCCCCCCCCCCCCCCACTATCGCACGCGCGTGCACAGACATACAGACATACACCCAACTGACAAATACATTTTAAAAAACGTATTTGACAACTCTTATCAAAATAAAATAAAACAAAACAAAAATATTAACTTTCCGTGTAATATATTGAATAATGAAATCCGCCTCATGTGCTCTGGACTCGTTTATCGCAAACTGACGATGTCATTAGCGGATCGATTACATTTGACTTAAATTTAAAAACAACAACAACAAAAAACACTAAAAAGAAGAAAATAAAAAATATTTGATACACACGCTTTTAATGCACTAAAAAGCCACAAATAATTTTTCAAGTTTATAGCTTGCAGTCAAAAAATGTTACATCAAATTGACAAAAAGTGTGGGGCGCTGATTCTGCATGAAATTAACTTCTGCTTTATACTTCATTAGACACTTATGGATAAAATATATGATAAGCACTTTAGCGCCCCACACTTTTTGTCAGTTTGATGTTACATTTTTTTACTGAAAGCTATAAACTCCTTGAAAAATTATTTGTGGCTTTTTAGTGCATTAAAAGCGAGTGTTTAAAATATTTTTAAAAATATTTTTTATCTATTTTCGAGAGAGTACATTAACTTTCAACGACAGCTAAGTGGGTGCAACTGTGGTTGAAAGTTAGACAATAATTGTATTGTTTCCCTTATATGTGACTGACCGACCGACGTACTTACGGCGGGAATTATTGTATTGAAGGAGACGGGGTAAAATCAATGGATGAAAAAAAAAACGTATCAAGGAGTACTTTCTCTTGTTTTTTTTTTTCTTCCACTTAATTCTCACATTCTTTGTCTTTTGTTTTTTGTTTGTCTGTCCCTGACGAAGGCCTTGTGGCCGCAACGTAGGTTTTTTCCTCTTCTTTCTCCTAGTAAGATGTATTACAATTTACTTGTGTAAAGTTAGGGTGAATATCAGGTCATGAGCAGCCTGTAACTCGTCTGCTTTGCTTATGCCGCGTTCTGTTCCACGTTCGTACCTTTACAACTTGCAGTGCGTGAAGTCTTCTGGTTTTATGCACGCGGAGTGTTCGGTAGTACGCGGAGTATTCCGGTGGACCGAGAAACCTTCTGCTTTCTTGAAAAGTCCTATACTGGTACTTGAAGTCTTGCGCTATAACGAGAAAATTTCCTCTGGTGCGCGAAACCTTGCGCTCGAAACCTTGCGCTGTTACCAGAGACCTTGCGCTGTTGCGAGAAATAGTGCTGTTACGAGACGTTGATAGAAGAAATCTTGCGCCGTTACGAAAATGTGTAAGCTGCTACTATAAAATCTTACGCTGTCACTAGAAATCTTGTGCTGGTATGAGAAATCTTTTACTAGTATGTGAAATCTTGCGTTAGTACGAGAAATCTTGTGCTGGAATGAGAAATCTTGTGCTGGTATGAGAAATCTTGTGCTGGTATGAGAAATCTTGCTCTAGTATGAGAAATTTGTGCTGGTATGAGAAATCTTGTGCTGGTATGAGAAATCTTGCGCTAGTACTAGAAATCTTGTGCTGGTTTGAGAAATCTTGGGCTAATATGAGAAATCTTGCGCTAATATGAGAAATCTTGTGCTAGTATGAGACATCTTGTGCTAGTATGAGAAATCTTGTGCTGGTATGAGAAATCTTGTGCTGATATGAGAAATGTTGTGGTGGTATGAGAAATCGTGCGCCAGTACGAGAAATCTTGTGATGGAATGAGAAATCTTGTGCTGGTATAAGAAATCTTGCGCTAGTATGAGAAATCGTGTCTAGTATGAGAAATCATGTGCTGGAATGAGAAATCTTGTGCTGGTATGAGAAATCTTGCGCAGGTATGAGAAATATTGTGCTGGAATGAGAAATCTGGTGATGGTATGAGAAATCTTGCGCTAGTATGAGAAATCGTGTGTTGGTACGAGAAATCGTGTGCTGGAATGAGAAATATTGTGCTGGTATAAGAAATCTTGTGCTATTATGAGAAATTTTGTGTTGGTATGAGAAATCTTGGGATGGTATGAGAAATCCTGTGCTGGTATGAGAAATCCTACGCTGATATGAGACATGTTACGCTGGAATGAGAAATCTTGTGCTGGTATGAGAAATCGTGTGCTGGTATGAGAAATCTTGTGCTAGTATGAGAATTCTTGTGCTTGTAAAAAAGATCTTACGCTGGTATGAGAAATCTTATGCTAGTATGAGAAATCTTGCACTGGTATGAGAAATCTTACGCTGGTATGAGAAATCTTGTGCTGGTACGAGGAATCTTGCGCTGGTACGAGAAATCGTACGCTAGTACAAGAAATCTTGCGCTGGTATGAGAAATATTGCGCTGGCGTGAGAAATCTTACTCTGGGATGATAAATCTTGTGCTGGTATTAGAAATCTTACGCTGGTATGAGAAATCGTATGCTGGTATGAGACATCTTATGCTGGTACGAGAAATCTTACGCTGGTATGAGAAATCTTACGCTGGTATGAGATATCTTACGTTGGTATAAGACATCTTGCGCTGGGCTGAGAAATCTTGAGCTGGTATGAGAAATCTTGCGCAGGTACGAGAGATCTTGCGCTGGTATGAACAATTTAGCGCTGGTACGAGAAATCTTACGCTGGTACGAGAAATCTTCCGCTAGTATGAGAAATCTTGCGTTGGGTCGAGAATTCAGGAAATGGTATGAGAAATCTTGCGCTGGTACACGATTTCTTGAAATGATACGAGAAGTCTTAACGCTGGTACACAATTTCTTGAAATGGTACGAGAAGTCTTAACGCTGGTACAAGAATTCTTGAAATGGTACGAGAAGTCCTACGCTGGTACAAGAATTCATAAAATGGTACAAGAAATCTTGAGCAGGGACAAGATTTCTTGAAATGGTACAAGAAATCTTACACTGGTACGAGAAATGCTTCGGTGGTACGAACAATCTTTCGGTTGTATGCGAAATCTTACACTAGTATGAGAAATCTTCTGCTGTTAATGATAAATCTTGCGCTGGTACAAGAATTCTTGAAATCTAATCTTTGCGAGAACAATGGCTTCATTCTTCGTTTGCCTGTTAAAAACCCTCAGGAAGCCACGTGCGTTCCGACCTTTAGTGCTGCTTCTTCAGTTATGTTTATTAATCATTGACTTATTGTTAAATGTGTCCAGAATCTTCTCATTTGTTGTCTTCTATATCTCTGTTTTTTTTTTCTGTCCATTTTGCGTGTTGTCACATTGTGTTCTAACGTTCTCAACGTGTGCTGGTAGATTTTAAAAACCGTTCTGGGTTTCTTAACTTGTACACGTTAATCTAAACAATGTTCTGATTGTACCAACATGTGCAGGTTAATCTAAACAACGTTCTGATTATACCAACATGTGCAGGTTAATCTAAACAACGTTCTGATTATACCAACATGTGCAGGTTAATCTAAACAACGTTCTGATTATACCAACATGTGCAGGTTAATCTAAACAACGTTCTGATTATACCAACATGAGCAGTTAATCTAAACAATGTTCTGATTATACCAACATGTGCAGGTTAATCTGAACAATGTTCTGATCATACGCAATTGTACAGGTGTCACGGATTGCCTCCCCTTAGCTCTGCAGTAGTGGTCCAACAGTGGCCACAACTTCAAGAGTAATTAATTTGAGTCTGCAGAGGTGTCTACCTTCGCACAAGATTACTCTTGGCAGAGTTGTAGGTAGAAGGATAATGATGCTTCTACCTCAAGGGAGAGGTTCACAAGATATTCAGAAAAGCGAGAACAATGCTGAATGTTTTTTTACCAATGTTAACTCTAGTATCTGCCGTCAATTTTTGTGAAGGATTGGGTTATCTTATAATTCTTTAGCTCGTTAAACCCCCAGCTGGTTTAATCCAGCGAGATTCCTCTGATTATTATTATTGTTATTATTATTATTGTTAGTGGCCCTTCAGGTGTAGATAGAACTATATTTATTAAAATCAGGACTCACAAATGTGCCGACTATGGACTTATCAAAATCAACATATACAAAATTAAATGATCAGTCGCTTTTGTAACACATGTAAATAAATATAAACTAGTAATTCTTAGAGATAGTTATCATCATTTACTGGCTATCAGTTTTAGAAATAAAGTCTGTTGTTTTGGCCTGCCAGAACTATGACTTATCTTTCCAAATTCCTGAATTGCTAGTGCTGCTGGTTCTGTCAATTCGTCTCTGTGTCGGGAGCGCGTCTCCAGATGTCTAGAAGTTACCGCTCCTGGTCGAGGCAAGGATCTTGAAGTGTCGATCTCAGATTTAGAAACACAGACTAGTAGGAAAGCTAGTATCGTTCGTAAAGTGGTACCGCAACTGGCCTCTCCTACCTGTACCACCAACTTTTAGAAGGAATAAAAGAATAATTTCCAATTCTAAATTTTTGTTTGCCTGATATTAATCAGGCGCTTTTTCTCCCGCTGTCCGTGAACCGATTCCTTTTCTCAGGTTTTCCACTCCTCTTGAGCGTATAGTATGGATGTGTTGAAAAATCACGATTATTTCAGTTAATCTAATGAAAATTTGTGACTGGACAGCGGAAAATGGCTTGTGCCTGAAGCAACGTATAAAGTTTACATCCATTTAACAAATGATAATACACAACTATACACATGATGATGTAATGCTCACTCACTCCCTGCTCCATTCGGAGTATAGGGTTACTTCTGCGTTTGTTTCTCTGTGAGACCTAGCATGAAGCAATCATCAGCGCTTGCTGTGGTGATTCGTGAATGTATCCTTTTCATGTGTTGAGGTTGCCAGCCTCATATGAATCTTTAACACCACTAGTCAAGCATACACAAATACAGTTCAAAGTATAAAACTTTGTACACTCACCTCAATAAAATTGAGAATCTTTAGACTTCCTGCTCAGATAAATAGTCTCGGCAAGTTAATACGATTTGCCTCGAACACACATCTGGGATTTTTTCTTATTTCAGAATTCCTGTGACTTTGTGTGTAGTTTTCTGTAGGAGTCCGGGTCCGTATTAATTTTGGCGAGTCTTCTTTTCCAGTGGCTAAAAGATGCTCTAATACGTGTTTCCGTTCCTAATAAATTCAGAGTGCAACTCTATTCTTTCCTGTAGCAAAGTCTGAGCTGTCTACTGGGGAAAATTTCTGGAATGCAGTCTCGTGTGTCAAAATTGTTCTACATTATATATCGTAGATTTTCTGCTCCCGCTTTTTCAGGCGGTTGGGACAAACGCCCCATCGACGCAATTGTTATTCGCACCTTAAAATGCCAGCCAATCTTATTTGAAAGTTTCAGTTATGGCAACTTTATGATTAAATATTTTTCATGACACATCTGCGCACAACTTCAAACCAGTACTTTCTAAAACTGGACTGTAAACATCTGATTATTATTTGGTAAAGTTACATCTATCACTCTTCAAAATGCCTTCCCAGATTGGGGATTATCTGACTTGCTTATCCCACGTAATTCAGACGTCGTTTTCAGATTATGACTTGTCGCAATTTGACCGTCTGTCTGGACATATTCGTGGTTTATCCGTACCCTCAATATTACGAGTCTATTGTTCTGACGAATTGGAAGGGATGACTTCAATCTTGTACAAACATCGAAGATAGCCTTTCACCTGAAGTCCATGTGGGATCGTCGCGTTTTTTGTGACTTAATTAATCCCTCAGGGATGGACCGTCGAACTGAAGTGAATGGAATTGTGAAAGTTATGTAAACATTGACCTTCGGATGAGTTTTCTGTGTTGACAGAAATAGGCCAATTTAGGGCAGGGGAGAGAAATATCAAAAATCCGTCCGCACAGTAAAGGTAATGCATATACTGCCGGAGTGGACATTGTCATAAAATTAACAGTGATACAACGTAAAAATATCTCCAAAGGATAAAATGTAGGGATAAAAAGAATGCGTAAGTTACTAGAAGGCATGATCGCCCACGCCGCGGGTCACTACCCTCCATAAAAATTGACTTGCTAGACGGGAAGTCAAAACGGTTACCATTTGAACGGGATGAGAACGGCGGATCAAAAGGAAAAAAAATATGACTGAAAAATTGCGTGAGACTAGCAAGGCTTATGTGGGGGGGGGGGGGGGGGGGGGGGGAGGAGAGCCGACAGGGGGAGAAGGAAAGGGGGGGGGGGGGGGGGGGGGGGGGGGGAAGGAAAAATTCACGTCCCCAATTTGACACGAGGTACGGAAACCGTCATTTCTTGGACGCTTATGCGATACCAAGCCTTTTATTTGAATTCAGCGGCAAAAGCATTACAACGCAGATGCTTGAAATATTACAAAATTAAAAAAGTAACTTTTCTTAATACTAATGTTAGGAATATAAAAATTAGCTGGCCGGATGGCCCATTTTGAGCAGTGAAATAATATGCTTTTATTTATACAGACGGATAGATAATAATGAAGACATTGACAAAAGACTGTGTTGTTCACATCAGCGAAAGACTGCATTGAATCAAACATGTCACTAATTTGCACAAAAAACCGCGACCTTGAGACTCAAGTGTCCAAATCTAGTTAGAATGAAAGAGAGGGACATTGGTGGGAGCTGTGGCTAAAAATAACTTTAAAGACAAAATTTGTAGAGGGGACGGATAGGTTGGTTCAAAAACCAAGTTCGTTTTTTGTGAAAACGCAAGTAGAGACGGACGGACTAACAGATAAAAATCCATACTTGACTGAAGCATGACTGAAATGACTTTAGTGTAGGAAATTTGAATTTGAAAAAACACAAGGCATTGATTGGCCACAGACAATCATATTATCAGTGCTCAGACGCGCTTTTTTGCCATTCCTCAATAGTTGTCCAGTGATAGACACAGTGAATTTTAAGTGTGGTGATTTCCAATGAAGTAAATTGAAATAAGTTCAGGGACGCCATACTATAGCCAGCAGCTCAGCTGAGTTTTGCTAGCATTTCTGTGTTCTTTATTCATAATCTGGTAAGATTGAAATTATTTCTTTGTATATTTTATATATTGTTTAATGTTTCGAGTGATTTGATACTGCCATATCGAAATCTAGCCTTACAACAAGTAAGGATTTGCTCTAGACCCCCCGCCCTAGTTCAGGGTCTAGGGACAAACAATATATATAAACTCCAGCAAGGACTAGGAAGGACAGATCAAGTGTTGAGATCAGTGGAACATATCACCTATCCTATTCTATGGCAGGAAGCTAATAAACATATTTCGGAATATGTAGTCTGGGAGAACTTATCCTATGTGAAACCAACTTGGTAAGATGTGTTGTATGGTCAGAGAGATCTGACCCTGTCTAAGTGGTGTTATTGTAAATTGTTACGTGTAGAAGTGGCTCCTTAGGTAAGGTTCTGAACCTAAACCAATACTTTATTTCAGAGCTGTGAGTTTTTTATATTGACACCAAAAGGTGGTGTCAAATGCTGGGTAAATAATTGACAGTGAGGACCCGTGCAGTGTCGCATCTCGGCAGAACAGCCTTGTATTGCCCCCAAGCACGGAGAGGTGGGGCCACCCGATATATTGCCCCCAAGCACGGAGAGGTGGGGCCACCATATTCCAGCACCAGAACTACTATTTCAAAGTTACGTAAGCAGGCTGGTCTGCTGGACTTACACCAACTTCATAGACATAGCACCCAAAGTGAATTACTACTAAAACATCCCATTTCCTTTCATCATTAATGGACAATGTTTGGTAGGCATAGACAGGGAGGGATGAAGCCACCCCAACAGCACATCTATTCATCGTTCTCCCAGGGAAAATAAAATTATGAACTGTAGAAATATTAACTAATCGTGAAAATTGTATACGTACACACCTTTTATTTATCATGCCATTTATTCATGCCATTCACTCATAAATTCCAAAATCTTTCATATGTTCTGGCCAAAATAAAATCTTGGTTCAGAACAAATAAATTTAAAAAAGATTTACTTTCTAAAATTTCACCAGCTGAATTTAGTTCATTGTGTTCTAAATTTTATTGATAATATTATATTATTTAATATCTGTGTGTGTGTGTTTGTATATGTCAATACAACACCTTACATTCAGTACCCTAGATTTTAACGTAGCCACATTCATTAGAAAAAAAGATAGGTGTGAGGTCGTAGTGGTAGCAAGAAAGGCCTTCTGAAAATTCACAGCTGACCTCATACATCACACTTAGTAATATCACCATCATACAATACCATCAAAACCACTACATATATTGGGGTCTTGTCCAGGGATAATTAGCATAAACAGTAATATAAGGATCTCCTGGTGGGAGAAATAAAATTAGGGGAACAAAATTGTAAAATTCCCTTAAAATTAAAAGTGTCCCTTTAAATTAAAAGGGCAATTAGAAGTCGGTGAATCTTCACAGCCAGTGTTAGTTAATTAATTAATTAGAATTATTTTAGTCTAGAGTAATTAGAATTACTTTAGTGGTTGGAAATTTTACTTTGCTTATTGCTAGATTTGTTTAAAAAGTATGACGGAGCTGGCAAAATTTAGATCAGCTGCTGTGCTGACCGCAAAGGAGATGGGAATGGATGGTCAGATTTTAATTCAATACGTAACGGCTGAATGTGATAAGTATATTGAACGGGAAGAAAGAAGATTAGAAAAAGAGGCTGAAAGAAAATTAGAGTCTGAAAGGTTGGCTGAAGAGAAGAGGTTAGAGGCTGATAGAGAAATTAAGAGGCTGCAGATTGAGGCAGAAGACAAACGACAGCAAAGGGAGGCAGAAGATAAAAAGGCCGAAAGGGGGCAGAAGATAAAAAGGCCGAAAGGGAGGCAGAAGATAGAAGGTTGCAAAGGGAGCACGAATTACGACTAAGGGAGCTGGAATTACAAGGCCAGGCTCCTGAAAATGGTGCCAGCCCTTTTGCCTCAGATGCTACGCCTAGTCTGGGAGCCTCAAACTCAGCTATGGGGTTTCATTTAGACCATTTTGTTGAGAAAGACGATGACATAGAGGGGTACCTAGGACGTTTTGAGTTATTAGCTACTACATATGGGTTAGAGAGAGAGAGGTGGAGTTTAAAGTTATCACAAGGACTGAGAGGTACTTCTTATGAAGTCTTTGCTAAAATGAACAGGGAAGACCAAGACAATTATGACATGTTAAAGCAGGCTCTGTTATTAAGGTACGAGAAGAATGGTGAATTTTATCGTAAGAAATTTAGAAATGCCAAACTGTTGTCTGGGGAGACATACCACCAATTCTCTGCTAGACTGGAAACCTATTTGGAGAAATGGACTGCTCTGGGGAAGACCCAAGATCTTAAAGAAATGATCATGATTGAGCAATTGAGAGAGTCCATGGCTCCAGACATGAGAAAATTTCTCATGGAACAAGGTGCAGAGAAGTTGGGGGAGGTTTTAAATGTCGCTGAGAGGTATCAGGCAGCCCAGGCAGAGGTAAGTGGTGCTAAAAAGAAGCACATAGATAATTTTAAAGCTCCACAGCAATTTAATAAATTTGATAATAGAGAGCAGGGAAATAAAGGTAGGACAAACTTTGAGCGGCCAAGAAATGACTATCGCGACAGAAACTCACAGTTCAATGACCAAAAGTTCAATGAAAGAAAACCGTTGAACCAAGGAAAAAGATGGTGTAAATGGTGCAAGAAAGATAACCATAACACCGAATTTTGTAGAAGGAAACCTTCAAACATTGCTGCAATGAAGTCGGGGACGCAAAGATTAAAGGTTAATCCTAAGGGACAACAGGAACCTTATCACCCCCCAGTTTGTGAGGATGTTATTTGTAATGGGGTCACCATAAGGTGCCTTTATGATACAGGTTTGGATTATGATTCAGTTGTGAAGTCTAGCCTAGTGGACCCAAGTCAGTATACCACAGAAACAGTGGAAATACAAGGGGCGACTAAGGACATACCACTCATGACACTTCCCATCGCAAGGATAACGGTGAAAACTCGCTATGTGGAAGGAGAAATCAGAGCAGCAGTGATAGATGAACCAATCTACCCTCTGATATTGGGGTGTAGATACGTCTTCTTGGGGAATCCCGAGAAACCTGTGATCATGGCGACAGTGCAGACCAGGTCACAGAAGAAGGAGGAAGAAGGTGAACCTATAAATGCTCATCCAGAGGAGATGAGGAAGACGCAGGCTGAGGATAGGACACTCAAGCCATGTTTTAAAAAAATTGCCCAAATGCCACACACCTCCGAGCAAGGGGGAATATTTTATGAAGAACAAACTCTTATACAGGAAGGCCGGAACTGAAACAAATGGTCACAACCAGCTGGTTCTTCCCACTTCATATAGAGATAAAGTGATGGAACTCGGGCATGCGATTCCCTTCAGTGGTCACATGGGGATCAGCGCCACAGGACAGCGTATAGCTTGTCATTACTTCTGGCCAGGGATAACGGAGGATATAAAAAAGATATGTCAAATCCTGCCCTGAATGTCAAAGGGTAGCTCCAAAGCACTGGACTGCTCCTGCAACTCTAGGGGAAATGCCCATAGTGGGAACACCTTTTGAGAGGGTTGCAGTGGATATTGTGGGACCTCTCACTCGGACCAAGAGGAGGAACAGTTACATCCTTACTCTGGTGGACACTTGTTCTATGTGGGGAGAGGCGGTAGCCCTGCCATCAATTGATTCAAAACATGTAGCAGAGGCACTACTTACAATATTTACCCGATTAGGATTCCCCGCATCAAATCTTGACGGATAATGGATCTCAGTTCAAGGGGAAACTAACGGAAGAAGTTTTTAAACTATTTCAAGCCAGACACTTTCATTGTAGTCCGTACCATCCACAAGGGAACGGCCAGGTAGAGAGGTTCAACGGGACTCTCATTTCTATCCTGAGAAAGCTGGCACACGAAAAACCGGATCTGTGGGATCAATTCCTGCCCGCCGCATTGTTGCGTATCGGGAGGTACCACATAGTTCAACCGGGATGGCTCCCGCAACTCTGCTATTTGGGAGGCCAATAAAAGGTCCTTTAGAAGCTTTATTAAGGACCTGGACGGATGAGAAGGCGGAAGAACCTGTTACCTCATCTTATCAATACGTGAACGAACTGACCACTCGTTTGAAAGCTGGATGGAAACTGGCAAATGATAATTTGAAACAAGCCAGGAAGAAACATGCAGCATATTTTAATAGGAAGGCAAAGGACAGAGAACTAGCTGTGGGAGAGAAGGTGCTGCTTCTACTACCCGGAAGCCAGAATAAATTACAAATTGGTTGGCAAGGTCCATATACGGTTCTAGAGAAGGTGTCTAGAACAAACTATAAAATTGACAAAAAGGGGAAGGAGAAAGTTTATCACGTAAACCTGTTAAAGAAGTATCTGGACAGACCACTCCAGGAAAGCACCCCCTTATTGACCTTGGCTATTGCAACCCAAATGCAAAAAGAACCACTCACCTCACATGAATACCCATTACATCCTTGTGAAACAGCAGCACAGGTAAAAGTCAGTAAGCACCTGACTAAAAACCAGAGGGAGAGAGTTCAACAGGTTCTGGAGGAACATACAGATGTATTAACAGATAAACCAGGCCATACAAATTTGCTACAGTATGACATGAAACTGGTAGACTCAAACCCAATCTGTATGAGAGCCTATTCTATTCCGTTCGCGAAGGAGAAGGCATTGAAGGAAGAAATAGAGTATTTGTTGAAGGGGGGATTATTTCGCACAGTGAATCATCTTTTAGTTCTAGTGTCGTTTTGTTGAGAAAACCGTCTGGGGAACACAGACTGTGCATAGATTACAGGAAACTGAATGCTGTCACAGAAGGACAAGTGGATCCATTACCAGACACAAAACAGTTATTTGCCAGATTAAACAAGGCAAAATACTTTTCAAAGGTGGATCTTAGTAAAGGCTATTACCAGATCCCAGTGAAGCCTGAAGTGAGACCTTATTTGGCTTTTAGCACTTCGGATGGACATTATGAATTCAATATGCTACCATTCGGACTGAAAAAATGCTCCGAGTGTGTTTTCAAGGATGATGCGCAAATTGTTGGATCCCCTGAATAACCCATGTATCACGAATTTCATGGATGATATTCTCGTCGCCACAGAGAGACATTTGAAGAACACATTGAAGCTCTGGAGATGTTGTTTGATAGACTTCGGGAGGCGAACTTAACTGCTAGGCCAACAAAATGTTGTATTGGATGCAAAGAGTTGGAATTCTTGGGACACACTGTATATCAGGGTAACATGACCCCCTGATTCCTAAAGAACTTGGAAAAAAAACTGCAGAAGTAGATGCACACCTAGAGCCACAAACAAAAACAAAAAAGGACGTGATGCGATATCATTCGGGTCGTTATGGGGCAGTTTGTTTTAAAATAAACTAGAATACATCAAAATTTTAACGTGCTATTTGTGCTCCTCTGACTGATCTGAACTTCGCAAAGGACCTTATCGCCTTATAAATAATAGCATTGGACTGCACAATCTGACTTGCAAGGGGACTTTCCTGATAAAACTCACTCCACTGGAACTAGTAGCCTGTTCTTCTCCTCAAACTAGCCAGTTCCCATGAGTTAAAGGCAACTGAACTCACTTGATTCAAGCAGGCCTATTCTCAAACTGCAAACTTGCCTGATTATGACACAGGACTGTTTGTCTTAAGAACCGATGCAAGTAATGTAGGAACTCGGTCGAGGGGCATTTTGGTTGCAAAAAGATCATCTCATCTTCATCCACACAGATCACCTTCCACAACCTGGAATGGGGAACTGAAAATAACCAGTCGCTTGCAATGCAAGCCGCAAATTGAATTGATAATTAAGCTGGGAAAAGGAAGGGATTATCCAAACGGCGGTGAAACACGGAAAAGAAACGAAACAAAAAAAAAAAAAAAAAAAGGCCAACTACACTACTTACTAAAAAAAAAAAAAAAAAAAAAAAAAAGAAGAAATTGTTTAGAGCGTTTTACTTTGGTTATTTTGGGGCATAAAAGAAATGGAAGAAGTTTTCAAATCATATCTTGGTAAAGATTAGGGACTTTTTTGATGGTCGAGCAAGAAGAAGAACGGATCATCATCAGCTCTCATCAGCCTCTCGTATTTCTTATCTCACAGGAAGGCATGCTAATGGATGAAAAACGGCAGCAAGATTTGCTGAGGGGAGTGGTCTTAAATTTGCTTTCACAACCCTTCATCCACACAATTAATAATAATTTCATTTTAATTTTATATAATTTATAAATTTAATTTATTTGCTTCAAACCACATTTTATTTGCATCAACAAAAAAACCTTTAATCAGTATTAGTATCCCAATATATCCCCCAGCCCAATCCCCAGGCCGCAAATTAATGTCGGGTGCAAAAAGATTTTTTCCTTCCTCAGTCGAGTCGATGGGGCCGTTCGGCTCAGTCGGGATCGTCGTCGTCGCAACCCCCTGTGGAATTCAAAATTAGGAGAAATTGGCAGGCGTTGAGGAGAGATTATTTTAATCTATGAGTGTCTCACACTGGTTTTAGGGAGAACTTTGTGCATGCCGTAGGCATGATGTTTTCAAGTGGGGGAATAAAAGATGTGTCATAAAAATTAAACATGATACACAAACGTAAAAAAAAAAATACAAAATATCTCTCCCAAAGGATAAAAAGTAGGGATAAAAAAGAATTGCGGTAAGTTTTACTTAAGAAGAGTAACTAGAAGGGCATGAATCGGCCCGCCGCCATTCGTCCGCATCGCTCATACTCCGCCCACGCCGCTGACGACCGGCCGCAGGGGGGACGTCCGCGAAGACCGCGCCCCGCTATCCCTCCGTCCACCGCCCACGCGACCGCCGCGGGGTGG
>JAMPIV010000374.1:0-30000 GCA_024509875.1 Oreohelix idahoensis
CAAGAAGACCAAAGTATTGACAACAGACAAAGTAAAGACCAAACCAGAAAATTGAAATTGATAACGAAGAACTGGAAAGTGTCAATGAATTCGAATACTTAGGATCAATCATTAACAGCTCTGGCGACTGTGCAGTAGAAATTAAAAGAAGACTTGCAATTGCTTCACATAAGCTAATACAGATGAAAAACCTATGGCAAGGCACAAGCAAAGAAACAAAGTTACAACTGATCAGAGCATGTATATTCCCAGTAGCAACATACGGCTGCGAGACTTGGACACTCAATAAAACAGTTGCAAAAAAGATTACATCATTCGAAATGAAATGCTACAGAAGGATGTTGAGAATACCCTGGACAGAAAAAAAGACCAACAGAGAAGTACTGCACTCACTAAACGTACAGGAACATTGGCTCCTAAATACCATCGCAATAAGGAAGCTGAAATTTTTCGGTCATATAAAAAGACATAATAGTCTGGAAAAAACAGTGATGGAAGGCATGGTCCCTGGAAAAAGGGGAAGGGGTCGACCTAGACGACGGTGGACCCAGGACATCACAGAGAGTCTGAACTTGTCTTTGGCTGATGCAGGTCGACTTGCCCAGAATCGTGATGCGTTCAGAGCAGCTGTAATGGAGACAACGTTCTGGAAAGAATATGTCACATGATGATGATGATATTAAGAAAGATTACTTTTGCATAATTTTTTGTATTTGTATCATGCCGGCATCTAATGACGATAACTGCCCCATACATTCCAGTTTCTTTTTTAAGAATACCTTTAGATGCTGTGGAGGTGTGTCAGTTTTAAAGTAGATATTTATTCAGTTTGAGCCTTTCTCTTGAAGGTATGTAATTGTATCCAGTCATGTCCACATTGTGCAGTAAGGACCAAACATGGACATGTTAAAAAAAAAAAACAGAAATAGAAAATTGAAGTCTATGAAATGCAACCCCTGAGAAAATTGATTCATACAAGTACAGATAAATGTTAAAAAACGAATACAGTAAGAGCTAAAATTGGAACTAAGTCTTACCTAGATAGTGACGTTACTACAATGTAATGGACCCTCAGCCATAAATTATGTGTGGCCCTTTTTATAAAATAGACTGGACAACTATAAATAATATATGTCAACTCTGTATACTAATGTAACTACTTATTTCATCAGCATTGTCCTTTAGCTCCCCAAGGAGCATAGGCCTTCAATAATTTGTGCCAGGTTCTCTTGTCCTGTACCATCCACCCAAGATCTTTCCACATCTTTGTCCCTTTTATTTCTGTCTCCAGAAACTAAGACATGCTGTGATGTTTAGCACAGGAACAAAGGAAATTAACAGGATGTGTTTAAAGGCAAGGGTTCCCTCTGACCACTGCTTTCTGGGGCTCTCACTTGATAGTGGATGGTCATACTAGTGGTAGTTATGCCAGTGTACCTAGAGTACTTAGAGCAGCAGTGAATAAAATGGTTTGAACATCTGCTCAGATTGAAAGTTCACTTGCCATATCATGCTCCTTGTGTGCTAGATCATTGCTTTTCAAGGTACATGGGTAAATGGTTGGGAAGGGGTGGTATACAGAAATAGTTAGCAAAAATAGTTTTTACATGTTCTAAATACGTAAAAACAATTCTTACAATTAAATCAGAAGTGGGGTTTTTTCAGAAGTAATCGGAAACATACTTTAAATCTTAGTCTCCAAAACAGAATTAGGTGAAATATATATAATTATTATTTTATAAAAAATATGACCTGGAGATATATTTGAAAATTACAATTGCTAACCCTGATCTCACTGTCAAGGCCTGGCTGGGGAATTTTTATTCTTATTTCAAAATAGGAAGCTCATGCCAGTGTTTCATGTGCATGCCAAGTGTTAATAACATCATTGTTTTAGTTCTTTTGCGAAGGTTTATGCATTTCAATAACGATTAAATCTTTCAGACTGAACATGAAAATTCTCATACCCTCGTTGTTTAAATACTATTATGTTCATATATATCTTCATTATAATTAGCCATCTTTGTATAAGTAAATAATAACAATTATTCTTGACACTTACAATATGTTTAGTAGCCCCTTCAGTCGTAACTGACTAAAGGAATGCGCCCCTTAGGTGACATCCCTCAGCTGCTTTTTTTTCTCTTATTCCTTCAACAATTTCTCTTCTCTTCTGCTTGTTGGGATGTAGATGTGATATAAGTGCTCTGTGAACTTCTTTAGTCCTTTATAGTTCTGGAGGTCTGTTAGGAGACAAAGAAAGTTATAGTTCTGGGGGTCTCTGAGGAGACAAAGAAAGTTATAGTTCTGGGGATCTCTGAGGAGACAAAGAAAGTTATAGTTCTAGGGATCTCTGAGGAGACAAAGAAAGTTATAGTTCTGGGGATCTCTGAGGAGACAAAGAAAGTTATAGTTCTGGGGATCTCTGAGGAGACAAAGAAAGAACAGGAACACTGCTCCCTCAGGCATGTCATAAAAGACTAATACAAAGTTGTGCTTGTGGTTAGCTACCTCATCTTGCAAAACAAATTGCTATACAGATCACTGCTGCAAGAGCACATAAATACTTTGGTACAGGCTTTCTGCAAGGAGACCAGCTGTTGTGGCGGCTTCTTGCTCCATGGGAGGCACAAAAGAAAATGGTGATTAAGATGAACTTCTTTACATAAACATTACTTCCCTTGTGTTTGCACATATTATTTGTTGATTCAGATGACTTTTCATGTTATGTTGAAATTATTATGTTGTGAGTTCAGTGTTTTCTCTAACAAAGGTGCCAGTACAGAACTTGTGGAAAGAACCTAACAAAGACCAATTAAAAAAAAAACCCATTCCCAGGATGATTGCCCCCTATTATGGCTAAATATATTGTTTTTAAAAAAAAAGAAGACAAAATTTTGCTTATTTTATTTTTGTCTGGTGTCAGGAAATTTTAAAATTGCCTTTTCTTTTTTTTTTTTTTTTTTTTTTTTTTTGCTTTTTTTGTTCTGCATATTTCAGAGCCATATAATAAAACAGCCTTGACATCTGAGTTGAAGATTCTGTTTTTTGTGTTGGTCTTGATTTCTTGTGATTGCCATATATTTCCATATTTAGTGTAACTGGTCTATTTAGAATTTCCTTGAAATGTTCTTTCATTTCTTCATTTGCTATTTTATATTGCTAAAAAGTAAATTTACTTTCTTGTCCTTAATATGGCCATCTGACTGCTTATATTTACCTGTTCCCTTCTTTGTAATAGTAGCAATAGTATGCTGACATATATCTTCTAAATATCAATCAGAGATAAATTACATGCCTTTCCTACTTCCTGTGGGTGGCTGTATTGTTTAACAATCCTGCAGAGCAGTTCAGTTCTTTAGAAAGCTCAGCTGTTAATCATTGTCTGAAGTGTTACTGGTGATGAGCTTCACTGACCAATCCTTGCAGTGCTGTTCCTGGGAGTTTTGTCAATAGCTGATGTCATATAGAAAACAAAAATGTGTGGTGCTAAAATTTAATTTCTCATATCTTTCTTCTTTTGACTAGAAAATTCTGCAAAGATGTCAGTGGCAGCTGCATTATTTTATACAGCATTTTTGCACTTGAGTCAGTCTATTTTCTGAAATATTGCTTCTTTTAATTTCTATAAGCATGAAACACGTTTGAAATGACCTCTTTCCCTCAGCACCACCTTTCAGGAAAATACTTTTGCTAGTTGTGATCCATAGTGTATGACATCACACAGGGCTGTAGTGGTATTGATGGTATTGTATGATGATGATGGTACTACATGTAAATTGTATGAGGCCAGCTGTGAAGGCTCCTGAGATAAAATGTAATTGAGAATTGTCAGAAGGCCTTTCTTGCTACCACTACGACCTCACACTTAATTTTTTTTTTTTATGAATGTAGCTGCGTAAAGTGTCTAGGGTTATGATGTGTACTGTGGTGTGATAGTTATAAATATACCCATAGATATTTAACAAGACTAATAAGATTAACAAGTGTTACAATACACTGAACTAACTCACGTGTGTAAAGTTTTTGATATAATTATATTACATTTATTTGTTCTGGATCAAGTTTTATTTTGACCAGAACTTGTTTTAAAAGAAGGATTTAAAATTTATAAAAATTATGCATGGAATGTTACATAATAAATGCAAAAGTGTACATATTTAAGTACTAGAATAGTTAGTTTTATTAAAATGTTCTGGTAGTCAGCTACTAGGGAGGATATTTATTGTCTGTGCTGTTGGGGTGGTCTCATCACACCTGTCTATATTGACTACATAGTGTCCAGAAAATGGTGGGAATTTTTATGGGGTATCTGCAACTTAATGGGGTTTGTGTGAATATCCAGCAGACCAGAGGCTCACTCATCTGGTATTTGTAGCTCTGGTGCTGAAATCAGGTGGTCCCACCTCTCCGTGCTGGCGGGCAATAATGGTGGTCTCTGTCACAAGGACTGCACAGATACACTTGTGTAAATCACCACCCGAATAGATACTTCTTCGTGGACGACAGAAACTCGCAGCTCTGCAATCAAAGTATGGGCCATGTGTCAAAATCTATTCTCTACCCACGTCTGGACACCACACTGACACAACAACCACATTATACAGACAGGTCAGATCTCTCTGACCAAACAGCACAGTTACCATGGTGGGTTTACATCCGATAGATCCTCCCAGACTATAGATTCTGAAAAATAATTATTAGTTTTCTACCCTAAAAGAGGATAGGTAATATGTTTCCTTATTCTCAACTCTTGATCGGTCTTGCATAATCCTTGCTGGTGTTTAGGTACATTGTTAGTCCCTAGACCCTGACTTGGGCGGGGGGTCTAGAGCAAAATCCCTACTTGTTTGTAAGGCTAGATTATGATATGGCAGTATCAAATCACTCGAACATGAAACAATATTCAAAATATATAAAGAAATAATTTCAATCTTACCAGATTATGAATAATTAACACAGAAGTGCTAGCAAAACTCAGCTGAGCTGCTGGCTATAGGATGGCGTCCCTAAATTTAACTCACTGTCTTTCATATGGGAAAACACCACACTTTAAAATCTGTGTCTAACACTGAACAATTATTGAAGAATGACCCCAAATGCGCTCTGAGCGCTAATGATATGATTGTCTGTGGCCAATCACTGCCGAGGTTTATTTTTAATTTCAAATTTCCTCACTAAAGTCATTTCAGTCAAGCTTCAGTCACGTATGGATGGTTATCTGTTAGTCTGTCCGTCTCTACTTGTGTTTCTTCAAAATTGTGCTCGATTTTTGACCCAACCGTTCTCTCCCCTTCAAATTTTTGTTGTAAAAAGTTATATTTAGACACAGCTACCACCAATGTCCCTTCACTTCTATGCCAAGTAAATTTGAACACCTGCGTCCCCAAGGTCGTGTTTTTGTGTGCAAATAACGATATGTTAGATTCAATGCAGTCTGTGGCTGATGTAAACTACACTGTCTTTTGTCATTATTTTCAATATTATCTATCCGTCTGTAAAATTAAGACCATATTCGTTCACTGCTCAGAATAGGCCATCTGGCCAGCTAATTTTTATATTCCTAACATTAATATTAAGAAAAATTTACTTTTTTAATTTTTGTAATTTTTTTCAGACATCTGCGTTCTTCCGCTCAAATTCAAATCAAGCGCTTGGTATCGCAAAACGTCCAATTCCGTACCTCGTGTCAATTTGGGGGACTTGAATTTTTTTTACTTTCATCCATTTCCCCCCCCCCCCCCCCCCAATTGCGTCTCTTTAGCCTTTCCAGTCATATTTTTTTTCCTTTTTGATCCTCCGTTCCCCTCCGGTCTAGCAAGTCAAATTTATGGAGGGTGATGACCCGCGGTCTAGGCGATCATGTACATCAGCAGCCTACGCATTATGTTTTTTATCCTTAAATGTTATCCTTGGAGGAATTTTACCGTTGTATCTCTGTCAATTTCACTACACATCTCCCCACCTGAAAACATGCCTATGGCAAGTTCCAAAACCAGCGATACACATAGGTAAAATTACTCCTCCCGTCTGCCATTACTCTAATTTTGATCACAGGGGTGCCGACTGAGGAAATCTGCACCGACATTCAATTTGCCTGGGATATATTGGATACTAAACTGATAAGGTTGAAGCAATAAAGACCACCTCAGCAATCTTGCGTTTTCATGCTTAGCCTGAGACAAGAACACGAGAGGCTGATGATCCGTCTCCACCACAAATGTCCTACCATACAGATAGATTTGAAACTTCTTTATTGCCCAGATTAATGCTAAACATTCTTTTTCGCTTGTGGAGTATCCTTGTTCCGCCTTATTCAATTTGCGGCTTGCATAAGCGACTGGTTTAAGTTCCCCATCAGGTGAAGATGATCTTTGCAACAAAGCCCCTCCTAGTCCCACATTACTTGCATCGGTTCTTAAGACAAAGTCCTGTGTCAAATCAGGCAGTTTGAGAATAGGCTTGCTAGTGAGTTTTTCCTTTAACTCTTGGAACGCTAATTCACATTGTGCAGTCCAAATAATTTTATCTGGAAGTCCCTTGCGAGTCAGATCAGTCAGAGGAGCACAAATGGCGTTAAAATTTTTGATGTATTTCTGATAAAATCCGCATAACGACACGAATGATCGCACGTCCTTTTTGGTTTGCGGCCTAGGTGCTCTCTGCAGTTTTTCCAAGTTCTTAGGATCAGGGGTCATATTACCCTGATATACAGTGTGCCCCAAGAATTCCAACTCTTTGCATCCAATACAACATTTTGTTGGCCTAGCAGTTAAGTTCGCCTCCCGAAGTCTATCAAACAACATCTCCAGAGCTTCAATGTGTTCTTCAAATGTCTCTGTGGCGACGAGTATATCATCCATGAAATTCGTGATACATGGGTTATTCAGGGGGTCCAACAATTTTCGCATCATCCTTGAAAACACACTCGGAGCATTTTTCAGTCCGAATGGTAGCATATTGAATTCATAATGTCCATCCGAAGTGCTAAAAGCCAAATAAGGTCTCACTTCAGGCTTCACTGGGATCTGGTAATAGCCTTTACTAAGATCCACTTTTGAAAAGTATTTTGCCTTGTTCAGTCTGGCAAATAGCTGTTTTGTGTCTGGTAATGGATCCACTTGTCCTTCTGTGACAGCATTCAGTTTCCTGTAATCTATGCACAGTCTGTGTTCCCCAGACGGTTTCCTCAACAAAACGACACTAGAACTAAAAGATGATTCACTGTGCGAAATAATCCCCTCCTTCAATAAATAATCTATTTCTTCCTTTAATGCCTTCTCCTTCGCGAACGGAATAGAATAGGCTCTCATACAGATTGGGTTTGAGTCTACCAGTTTCATGTCATACTGTAGCAAATTTGTATGGCCTGGTTTATCTGTTAATACATCTGTATGTTCCTCCAGAACTTGTTGAACTCTCTCCCTCTGGTTTTTAGTCAGGTGCTTACTGACTTTTACCTGTGCTGCTGTTTCACAAGGATGTAATGGGTATTCATGTGAGGTGAGTGGTTCTTTTTGCATCTGGGTTGCAATAGCCAAGGTCAATAAGGGGGTGCTTTCCTGGAGTGGTCTGTCCAGATACTTCTTTAACAGGTTTACATGATAAACTTTTTCCTTCCCCTTTTTGTCAATTTTATAGTTTGTTCTAGACACCTTCTCTAGAACCGTATATGGACCTTGCCAACCAATTTGTAATTTATTCTGGCTTCCCGGTAGTAGAAGCAGCACCTTCTCTCCGACTGCCAGTTCCCTGTCCTTTGCCTTCCTATTAAAATATGCTGCATGTTTCTTCCTGGCTTGTTTCAAATTATCATTTGCCAGTTTCCATCCAGCTTTCAAACGAGTGGTCAGTTCGTTCACATATTGATACGATGAGGTAACAGTCTCTTCCGCCTTCTCATCTGTCCAGGTCCTTAATAGGGCTTCTAATGGACCTTTTATTGGCCTCCCAAATAGCAGAGTTGCGGGAGCCATCCCGGTTGAACTATGTGGTACCTCCCGGTACGCAAACAATGCGGCGGGCAGGAATTGATCCCACAGATCCGGTTTTTCGTGTGCCAGCTTTCTCAGGATAGAAATGAGAGTCCCATTGAACCTCTCTACCTGGCCGTTCCCTTGTGGATGGTACGGACTACAATGAAAGTGCCTGGCTTGAAATAGCTTAAAAACTTCTTCCGTTAGTTTCCCCTTGAACTGAGAACCATTATCCGTCAAGATTTGATGCGGGAATCCTAATCGGGTAAATATTGTAAGTAGTGCCTCTGCTACATGTTTTGAATCAATTGATGGCAGGGCTACCGCCTCTCCCCACATAGAACAAGTGTCCACCAGAGTAAGGATGTAACTGTTCCTCCTCTTGGTCCGAGTGAGAGGTCCTACAATATCCACTGCAACCCTCTCAAAAGGTGTTCCCACTATGGGCATTTCCCCTAGAGTTGCAGGGGCAGTCCAGTGCTTTGGAGCTACCCTTTGACATTCTGGGCAGGATTTGACATATCTTTTTATATCCTCCGTTATCCCTGGCCAGAAGTAATGACAAGCTATACGCTGTCCTGTGGCGCTGATCCCCATGTGACCACTGAAGGGGATTGCATGTCCGAGTTCCATCACTTTCTCTCTATATGCAATGGGAAGAACCAGCTGGTTGTGACCATTTGTTCCAGTTCCGGCCTTCCTGTATAAGAGTTTGTTCTTCATGAAATATTCCCCCTTGCTCGGAGGTGTGTGGCATTTGGGTAATTTTTTAAAACAGGGCTTGAGTGTCCTATCCTCAGCCTGCGCCTTCCTCATCTCCTCTGGATGAGCGTTTATAGGTTCACCTTCTTCCTCCTTCTTCTGTGACCTGGTCTGCACTGTCGCCATGATCACAGGTTTCTCGGGATTCCCCAAGAAGACGTATCTACACCCCAATATCAGAGGGTAGATTGGTTCATCTATCACTGCTGCTCTGATTTCTCCTTCCACATAGCGAGTTTTCACCGTTATCCTTGCGATGGGAAGTGTCATGAGTGGTATGTCCTTAGTCGCCCCTTGTATTTCCACTGTTTCTGTGGTATACTGACTTGGGTCCACTAGGCTAGACTTCACAACTGAATCATAATCCAAACCTGTATCATAAAGGCACCTTATGGTGACCCCATTACAAATAACATCCTCACAAACTGGGGGGTGATAAGGTTCCTGTTGTCCCTTAGGATTAACCTTTAATCTTTGCGTCCCCGACTTCATTGCAGCAATGTTTGAAGGTTTCCTTCTACAAAATTCGGTGTTATGGTTATCCTTCTTGCACCATTTACACCATCTTTTTCCTTGGTTCAACGGTTTTCTTTCATTGAACTTTTGGTCATTGAACTGTGAGTTTCTGTCGCGATAGTCATTTCTTGGCCGCTCAAAATTTGTCCTACCTTTATTTCCCTGCTCTCTATTATCAAATTTATTAAATTGCTGTGGAGCTTTAAAATTGTCTATGTGCTTCTTCTTAGCACCACTTACCTCTGCCTGGGCTGCCTGATACCTCTCAGCAACATTTAAAATTTCCCCCAACTTCTCTGCACCTTGTTCCATGAGAAATTTTCTCATGTCTGGAGCCATGGACTCTCTCAATTGCTCAATCATGATCATTTCTTTAAGATCTTGGGTCTTCCCCAGAGCCGTCCATTTCTCCAAATAGGTTTCTAGTCTGGCAGAGAATTGGTGGTATGTCTCCCCAGACAACAGTTTGGCATTTCTAAATCTCTTACGATAAAATTCACCATTCTTCTCGTACCTTAATAACAAAGCCTGCTTTAACATGTCATAATTGTCTTGGTCTTCCCTGTTCATTTTGGCAAATACTTCATAAGAAGCACCCCTCAATCCCTGTGATAGCTTTAAACTCCACCTCTCTCTCTCTAACCCATATGTAGTAGCTAATAACTCAAAACGTCCCAGGTACCCCTCTATGTCATCGTCTTTCTCAACAAAATGGTCTAAATGAAACCCCATAGCTGAGTTTGAGGCTCCCATACTGGGCGTAGCATCTGAGGCAAAAGGGCTGGCACCATTTTCAGGAGCCGGGCCTTGTAATTCCAGCTCCCTTAGTCGTAATTCGTGCTCCCTCTGCAACCTTCTATCTTCAGCCTCCCTTTCGGCCTTTTTATCTTCTGCCTCCCTTTCGGCCTTTTTATCTTCTGCCTCCCTTTGCTGTCGTTTTTCTTCTGCCTCCCTTTGCTGTCGTTTTTCTTCTGCCTCAATCTGCAGCCTCTTAATTTCTCTATCAGCCTCAATTTGTAACCTCTTCTCTTCAGCTACCTTTCTATCTTCCCTTTCAATATATTTATCACATTCAGTCGTTACGTATTGAATTAAAATTTGACCATCCATCCCCATCTCCTTCGCAGTGAGCACAGCAGCTGATCTAAACTTTGCTAGCTCAGCCATACTTTTCAGACAATATAATAATATACAAGCTAAGTACTTCTTATGACTATAATCTAACTAATTCTAACTAACCAGTTAACTAATTAATTATTACTGGCTGTGAAGATTCACCAACTTTTATCTGCAGGGACACTTTTACTTTTAAAGGAAATTTTACAATTTATTTCCCTACTTTTATTTCTCCCACCAGGAGATCTTAATATTACTGTTGGGCTAATTATCCCTGGACAAGACCCCAATATATGTAGTGGTATTGATGGTATTGTATGATGATGATGGTACTACATGTAAATTGTATGAGGCCAGCTGTGAAGGCTCCTGAGATAAAATGTAATTGAGAATTGTCAGAAGGCCTTTCTTGCTACCACTACGACCTCACACTTAATTTTTTTTTGAATGAATGTAGCTGCGTAAAGTGTCTAGGGTTATGATGTGTACTGTGGTGTGATAGTTATAAATATACCCATAGATATTTAACAAGACTAATAAGATTAACAAGTGTTACAATACACTGAACTAACTCACGTGTGTAAAGTTTTTGATATAATTATATTACATTTATTTGTTCTGGATCAAGTTTTATTTTGACCAGAACTTGTTTTAAAAGAAGGATTTAAAATTTATAAAAATTATGCATGGAATGTTACATAATAAATGCAAAAGTGTACATATTTAAGTACTAGAATAGTTAGTTTTATTAAAATGTTCTGGTAGTCAGCTACTAGGGAGGATATTTATTGTCTGTGCTGTTGGGGTGGTCTCATCACACCTGTCTATATTGACTACATAGTGTCCAGAAAATGGTGGGAATTTTTATGGGGTATCTGCAACTAATGGGGTTGGTGAATATCCAGCAGACCAGAGGCTCACTCATCTGGTATTTGTAGCTCTGGTGCTGAAATCAGGTGGTCCCACCTCTCCGTGCTGGCGGGCAATAATGGTGGTCTCTGTCACAAGGACTGCACAGATACACTTGTGTAAATCACCACCCGAATAGATACTTCTTCGTGGACGACAGAAACTCGCAGCTCTGCAATCAAAGTATGGGCCATGTGTCAAAATCTATTCTCTACCCACGTCTGGACACCACACTGACACAACAACCACATTATACAGACAGGTCAGATCTCTCTGACCAAACAGCACAGTTACCATGGTGGGTTTACATCCGATAGATCCTCCCAGACTATAGATTCTGAAAAATAATTATTAGTTTTCTACCCTAAAAGAGGATAGGTAATATGTTTCCTTATTCTCAACTCTTGATCGGTCTTGCATAATCCTTGCTGGTGTTTAGGTACATTGTTAGTCCCTAGACCCTGACTTGGGCGGGGGGTCTAGAGCAAAATCCCTACTTGTTTGTAAGGCTAGATTATGATATGGCATGCCAAGTAAATTTGAACATCTGTGTCCAAGGTCGTGTTTTTGTGTGCAAATAACGATATGTTAGATTCAATGCAGTCTGTGGCTGATGTAAACTACACTGTCTTTTGTCATTATTTTCAATATTATCTATCCGTCTGTAAACTTAAGACCATATTAGTTCACTGCTCAGAATAGGCCATCTGGCCAGCTAATTTTTATATTCCTAACATTAATATTAAGAAAAATTTACTTTTTAATTTTTGTAATTTTTTTCAGACATCTGCGTTCTTCCGCTCAAATTCAAATCAAGCGCTTGGTATCGCAAAACGTCCAATTCCGTACCTCGTGTCAATTTGGGGGACTTGAATTTTTACTTTCATCCATTCCCCCCCCCCCAATTGCGTCTCTTTAGCCTTTCCAGTCATATTTTTTTCCTTTTTGATCCTCCGTTCCCCTCCGGTCTAGCAAGTCAAATTTATGGAGGGTGATGACCCGCGGTCTAGGCGATCATGTACATCAGCAGCCTACGCATTATGTTTTTATCCTTAAATGTTATCCTTGGGAGGAATTTCACCGTTGTATCTCTGTCAATTTCACTACAAGGGCTATAAATCACTGATTAGCTGATATTTGTGAGGATTAAAAAAAACAAAATGTAAATGGAAGGAACCTCAAACAACATTGGTCCACTGCTATTTTGCCATCACCGTTTCAGCCTATTTTACAATAAACAAGGAGAAAACTCCATAGGCTCACACCAGTATAAATAAGTCAGCAAGACCCATTCTCCGATATAAATAACTAAGCATGTACGTAGATAGGAAGCAGCCAGTTTAAATATTTTCTTTGAACACTCTCAGATGTGTCGACTTGCATGTGTTTGAAGAAAGTAGTAGTCAGCTGAATGTTTTATTTTTTTTCTTGGGCAAGGAGGATGCATTGGTCAATGTGTTTTGACATTTTTATAAACAAATACGTCAGTTACCATTTTTTTTTTTTGGTTGATTCTTGAAAATTAAATTGTGTGCGAAAGCTAAATAACACACTGTATGTATACAAAAGCACAGTAAAATGAACAGAAGCTTACCTTTAAATAAACAAAAGTACTGTACAGTAAAATGAACAAAAGCTTGGAAACTTAACGAAATAGGTCGAAAGAGCGGACCACGCATCGAATGTATGGGTTCTGGTTATAATTGAAAAGCGTTGAAAAGCCAACCATCGAATAGCGGGGGACTCCTGTACTTTAGCGTGTAGCGGGTTGCATCAGCTGACTAGGCAGTGGGTAGGCACCAGCCGGTTAAAACCAGACGTGTAAATATCAATGTCTGCGTTAGTCCTCGCATTATGACTGTTGTATTGGTTTAAATCATGCCTTGTTGTTTTTTTTAAATACTTTATAGTGACTGTTCAAGTTTAAGAAATACAATTTATTATTCGTTATGGAAAAGCGTAGTCCAATTTGGAAACATGTTTTCATATAACAGATGTTGTCTTTTGGCACAGAATGTTGAGAGACTGGTTTTTTTTTAAAGCCAATACATGTTTCATGTAGCAATTTAAAAATTAATTAATGGCTAGTTAGAAGCATTAAATAGTTCAAAGATATTTGCCCTGTTTTTTTTTGTAACACTGTATAATTAATAAAAATGTGTCTTCAGTCATCTCCTGAGCCAAAGTTTTAAGTGGGGGGTGGTGGAGGTGGGGGGGGGGGGGTGGGGGGCGGGAGGGGGGGGGGGGGGGGGGGGGGGCGGGGGGGAGGAGGGGGTGGAGGGGGGGGGGGGGGGGGGTGGGGGGGGGGGGGGGGGGGGGGGGTGGGGGGGGGGGGGGGGGGGGGGGGGGGGGGGGGGGGGATTTTTCTTGTTCCAGGGACGTCTGTAACAATACAGATATTTTCTTGGCAGTAGCTGGGCTTCTCTAAATCAGTTAGCATATCCATTTCTGTAGGTTAGTGAAAAAAAAACCTGTACAGATTACGTGTGACCGTACTAGTTGGCATGTATATTGGTGACAGGCTTGCAGATTTAGCATGCCTAAAATATTGACTGCTGAATAAGAAAAACAACTTCTGGAGACTAAAATACAAAAGGGTATAATAATAAAAATGCTGAATATAGTTTTATTCATAGGTAACTGGCCAAAAGAAACTTTTAACCACATCATTTTCAAAATTTGCTTCTTTGCTGCCAAGTCTCTCAGTCTTTTCAACAAGAGTGGTTAATTTAGACACCATTCAGTTTGTTGCTCATACTAAGCCATTGCAGTCACTAGCACAGTGATTTCCTCTGCACTTATTCATCAGAATAAAGTTTAAATTTCAACTTTACAATTTTTTTACTTGTTTTTATACTCTTATGGCTGACTTTCCAACCTCATAAAATCTGGTTAACAAAGACCTAATTTCTGCTTCCTTTACAAGACAAAGGTGCCATAACTGCAGGATGGTGCAATAAAACTGTTTAAACACAAGACAACCACTGTTGCACTAAACAATCTGAGGAAATGACTTAATGCTTGTGAGAATAGAAATTGATACCGTTCATTACAAATCTCCCTGCCAAGGACACATTTTGTTTAGCTCAGGCTAATAGACTTTCTGGTGCCAGCATAAAAAAAATGTAAAGTGCTGAATAGTTTGGATAATTGATGTTCGAATTATTGAGGTTCTACTGGCACTGCACATTCATTGCAGGTGATGGGACTATCTGCAAGCAAAAATACGTCAACATAGTTAACATTTAAAAAAAGACATGTATCAAGGAATGATGGTGATTTAATGGTTAACATTGTTGCTTTCAAAGCAGTCTATCTGGTTTTGATTCCCAGCTGTAGTATGAATTTTTTTTTTTTTTTTTTTTTTTTGAAATCCAATGATATGTAATTAGTTTTGACAGACAAGTTAAAAAAAAAACATGAAATGTATTTAAGGGCTTATATATAATAAAACTCTGGATATTATTAAACCGACTCAAAGTATTAATATATTTATCATGTCCTAAGTGTGCGTGCGTATTTAAAATTTTTTTTATTAAAAAACGTATTATTTCCAAATGTCTGAGTGTGTTAACAGGTTTACTCCCTCTGTGAAAGATGAAAGGGAATAGAAGCTGGGTCAAAGTTTACGGTCTGTAGCATCTTGCTTACTGGGTTTATCACACTTAGGATGTAATAATCAAACTGAAACACAACACATGAATTTAAAATTTCATATTCTTAGTGGTAAAGACATAACATCAGCTCTTATCTGCTGGCCATGACATTAGTGTAACTTCATACTGTCTTTTATAAAAATAAAAGAGGTCTCCAATTAGTTTACATAGGCATTAACTCCATCATGTGACACTTTCAGCATTTGTCACATGCCTTAATTAATATTAAATCTGGTGAGAATTTCAATTCTTCTTCGTTCACTCTCAGACATCAACTTTAACATGTTGAAAGAAAGCAGTGTTCAGCTGGAGGCTGCCAATACCGAGTTGAAGACTCCTTGGTTTTATCTACACTGTAGATCTAGGCTTTTCCTGTGGCTTTTCTGCTAATCCAAAACATTTAGAGTTGAAGTCATGAGTTCCTGTTATTCCAGCTTGGCTTGCATGCAAAGGATAATCACATCTGGTCGCAAGCTAATAGGAAGAAGCGCATGGCATAGTGTGCATTCTCCACCATTCAAGGGGGCTCTCCATATAGGCAGAGCTAAATTACTGTGCTCTCGTTCTGGGCTTTCCCAAGGAATTATCACGTCCGACACAGAGCCACTTTTCAGCTCCCCCTGCCTATCATGAGTCCATAGTAAGATCCTGCATGCATCCAACCAGGTAAAAGCCAGTATTACATCTGGGGCCAAGTGACACCTCCAAGCTTAGTGTGCAATGCTGGGTTCTTAACAAGTTCCTCCACAGTGAAAGTGTGTGGATGATTTCAAGAGTCAGTGAGGGTGGAATTAGCCTCACAGACAAAGGTTCACATCCACATTTGTATATATAGCATTGTGCTTATCTGGTGGCATACATGCCACAACTCGGAGATGAAAAACCTGTACAAAGACCCATAAAACCTGTACAAAGACTGAAAAAACATATCAAAAGAGTTAATTCGTGTAAAAATATTTTCAATTACAGTGGGCTGCATTATAAATGAGGCACGGGGACTTTGCCTTTTAAAGCAGGTCTTCACTTATTTTAAAACCCAAACAATAAATGTCTGAGTTTATTTTACACTGTAAAAATAATGTGATGGTGTCATCATTTAGTCTATTTCTGTGTTTAATTATCACTAACAGACTGGGAAATCCTGTGTTCAATAGGACATTATAAAAGAACTCTGAGACACAGTAATAAGGGGAATGGGTGAGAAAACCTGTACAGAAATTATGTACAGGGTGTACACATCAGAAAACGCAAACACCTTGTACAGATTATGGGTAAACCATAGCATGTGGCATGTATGTGGTGGTCATAAACGGATGACTTTCAGATATGCCTCCATACATGAGGCTTTTGGTATCTCCGTAGAGTTAGACCTTTTCCAGGAATGGAACTGGTCATAGCCATATGCTCTTTCTCTGTTCCTCATGTGTTGGGCACCTTTGAAATAGACGTTCAGCAGTCATTTTATCTGTGGCACAGTTACACTCATTATTAATAGTTCCTATCTTTAACTTGTTCAAATAGATGGTATCCAATGTGTTTTGTGGCCTGAGCAATGTCTGAAGATTACCCACTTGTTCACTTCTGCAAAGCTGATAATATGCATCATTTTTTTGGCAACATGGATGCTCTGCTTCCCACTTGCTCCTGTATCTGCTCTTGATAAAAAAACGTGACATCTTCATATGTCATGCTTGTAAGGTTAAAGCTGAGGTAGCTGTTCATTATTTCCAATTATTCTATTCCAATAAACTTTTATTTTGAAGGCATGAACAATAAACATTATTGGGTAACAGACTATTTTAGATCTCTTGTTTAAGTTACTTCCCTTGGGGCTTAAACACATCAAAATAAACAATGGACGGTCATCCAAAGGGAAGGTAACTCTAAATAAGAGATCTCTAAAATAGTCTATTTACCACATTTGGTATCATCAAAATTTCTCTTTTGCTCCGTATTAATCAATCGCTGCTGCTGGGCTGCCCTTCAGGAAGCCTGTACCAAACTTTTCATATGCACTTGTAGTGATAATAGTTTCTGTAGCAATATTGGTTTTACATGAGGATTTGCCGACTTGTCCCATAGACATCCGTAAATGTAGTCATCTCTTATCCTGAGGAATTAGTAAGTCCTAATCTTTCTTGTCCTCCTCCGAGGACATAACAGTGGAATTTTTAGTATGTTTTAATTTAAAATGTACATTTGAGTAGATGTTTCATTATACTGGAAGAACTGAGTGCGAATGACAAATGAATGTACTTCATGTTTATGAAATGATTGGTCTAAATATTTTAGTTATTGCAGGGTCTAAGGAAAATACATGTCTGGTCAAAGGTAAAATACAATGGTACATGTGTACATTTTTGTCTTGTTGTTCTTTGTCAAGATACAATTGCATGAAACATTACTCCTAACTTTCAGTGAAATGCTTAATCATCAGAATATACAGGATAGTGAACGAAACGATGTAAGCAACAACAACAACAAAAAAAAAAAACTAAAAGAACTTGGAAGGGAATAGAAACAAACTTCTTATCTGAAAATACTGAAATCTCAGGCAACGCAAAATAGTTAGTCCTGAGACCAAGGAAACATGTCACCTGGATTTTTAAGTCATTCAGAGAGCTTATAAGTGGTACAAAGTAAATTAACAATTAAAATGAGAAGAAGGAAAAAAAGTAAGCGGCAAAAAAGACTGTGGAGGTAAGAAACAAATAGACACATTTTTGGGGCTCGAAAGGGGTTGAAATCCATTTTAGAAAAATATTGAAAACATCCGGCTTTTAATGCTGAAAGACAAATTACGGCGAAAAGATGTCATTTTTCTAAAATTTATCCTTATTTGAATGTCACTTCATCGACTGCATTAAAGTCTTCATCCTCTCAGTACCCCTTGAAGCAAAATAATATACAATCCTGTCTCAAGTGTTTCATCCTTGTTTGATTGTCCTTAAATACTTACTTACTTAATCGTTTCCCCTGCTACCGTGAGGTCCACTAGAGCTTTTGGAGAGAGAGACGCCAGACTATGCCTAATCAGAAGTCACTTCCTACCTGGCCTGTTTCCATTCTTGTCCTTCAAAGTCAATGTCTAATGTTGTCCTCCCAGCGGACATGCCCTGGGTCTTCTCCCGGGAGGTCCTTGAATCCGCCTGGCTACTTTGTTTTCCCATGCTTGTTCGTGGTAGTCCGATCTTCTCCCATTCTGCAGACATGGCCAAACCATCCTTAGTTGTTCACTGTTCTTTGTTTGTCTATTAGATTTATCTTAATATTTTAACTCGGATTTTTGTAATTAATCATCCTGTAGTGTCTTATTGCAAAATCTTGACCGATACAAAAAAAAAAAAAAAAAAAAAAAAAACTTTAAATAACAACTTTAGTTTATTTAAATTCCTTTTTAAATTCCTCCTTATCAATCATTAAAACCATAACGCCATCTGCAATTTACAAATAATTTTAACTGCAATATTGAATTAGACATTAATAATCAAAGGTATTATACTTTTGAGTGTACATTTTGAATACTCCCCTAAATCCAATTAATGTAAGTGTTCACAGATGAATTGAAGAGAAATGTATCCCTTGTTTTAGTCAGTCGTCTGCAACATTCAGAAGCAGAATGTCTTTCACTTTGCACATTTGTAACACTTTTGTGTCAGCAGTAAATAAAGGTGCAGCTGATACAAATAACACATGCACGCGCTCACGACACACACTCACAAAAACAGAGAAGCCTCAAGAAAGCCAAATACTTTATGCGTGGGGAAGTTCACAATCCAAACTGACAATTGTTTTTACAAAAGAAATGGGGAGCACAGAACAGAATAAAGTTGCTTAACAGATAGTGAACCTCCCTTTTGAAATCAAAATTGTGAAAAAATCAGCAATATTTGAACCATTTTTCAGCTGGACTGTACATGTAAATACGAAGACTGCGATAATGCGGGTTCATGTTCCAGACCAACTGCAATAAAGTGAATATCGCAATAAAGCGGGTCACATAAATTTTTTGGCATTTCTAAGTTCATACAAAAGCCTAAAATCATGTTTACAACTATGTCTATTAAAGTGCGCAATAGTGCTAGGGTCAAAAGAAAAAACAATGTACTGTAAAATGAAAAATACTTTATTGCTAAAAAATAACAAAACAAATAATAATCTTCATCATCTAAGCCTTCAGCGAATCGTAATCTTTTTAACAGACAAAATCTATCGGAAGAAGAAAGCACGTCCTAATAAATAAATCTGAATAATTAGAAAAAAAAAAGCACAATATCTGCGAGAAGCGCAATAAAGCGAGGTATGCCTGTACCCGTACTTTAAATCGCAATAAATTGATTCAGTCAGTTTGCCAACAAGTGTGTCTTGTGCAGAACCAAAACAAAACCCTCCTGTTCAATTTCTGTACTGCAAAGCACTTGATTGAAACTACTCTCCAATAAAAACAGCATCTGCTTATTATGGAGTTCTCACTGATGTGAACAAACACGGCTCCGACAAATTGTTTAAATTAATTATTCAGTAGTTTGATTGAGACTTTGGTGGTTTACCATACAAATTATGGCGCAGAATAGACTAAATAAAGCAGCAGAAACAATTTCACAATATCTAACCGTCGGTTATGCCAAGATGATGACAACTTTCTATGATGGAGCACAAGAAATGTTGGATCTTTCTTCCGTAATTTCAGATTTAGTATCCAGAAGATTTTCTTACCTCTGCCTTAGAACGTGTTCTACCTATCTCACGTCTAGAGGCCCTCAAACCCCGCACAAAAAAAACCTCCTCTGATAGAGTCAAGTTAATAATGACCTATCACCCTCACAGCACTGCTGTCAAAAGGATCCTGTTTCGCCACCTACCTCTCCTCCAAGCTGACCCAGTGGCGCGGGAAGCATTTAGTGAGCCACCCTTGCTGGCATATAGACGGGACAAAAATTTGAGGGACCTCCTAGTCCACAGCCGTCTGAAAACCGTCAACGATGGCCACTTTGGAACCAAGCCATGTAACCGTACACGATGTAAGACATGTCAGTATGTAATCGAAACACGTTCAGTCTCGTTCCCTAACGCCAAGTTCACCATCACCCATGGCTTCACATGTGAGTCACGCAACGTCATTTATGCTATTATATGCAAACGTTGCACCATTACGTACATCGGCCAAACGGGCACACGACTGGGCGACCGATTCTGCAGACACCTCTATGACATCTCTCAGTTTAATTCCACACCTGTGGCCATCCACTTCAATGGCCCTGACCACCACGGTGCCACTGACATCCAGGTGACAGCCATCAGATACTGTTCCTCGGACGCCAACAGTCGGTTTTGCCAGGAACAACGCCTCATCCATCTTATGGGTTGCCTCAAACCACACGGTTTGAATACCCAACATTCTTTTGTCTGAGCCGCCTTTCTCTATCGAGTCCCTGTTGTATTATGACTTTCTACTTTGATGCGATTCCCCTATTTTTTTTTTTTTTTTTTTTTTTTTTTTTTAATTTAATAATTTTTATTTTATTTATTTATTTTATTTATTTATTTATTTTTTTTTTTTTTAAATTTATTTATTTTTTTTTATTTAAAAAATTTTTTTTTTTTTAAATAATTTATTTTTTTTTTTCCTTTATTATTTTTTTATTTATTTATTTCTTTATTTATTTGTTTTTTATTATTTATTTTGTTTTAAATTTATTTATTATTATTATTTATTTATTTTATATTTTATTTTATTTAATTTTTATTTATTTTTATTTTTTTTTTAAAATTATTTTATTTATTATTTATTTTACTTTTTTTCTCACTCTTTTCCAGTCCTTGTTTTCATTATTTCTTATTTTTATGTACTATCAACTTCCTCTTTCCGGTTTAGTGGCAGCCATCTTGCTTTGCTTCACATGTGACTGGACTTAATATTAAGGGAGTTTCTTTTCGCTTATTTTTATAGTTTCATGTTCTCTACTTAATTCTCATTTTCTTTCCCTCCTGTCTCTTGTTTGTCTGTCCCTGACGAAGGCCTTGTGGCCACAACGTAGGTTTTTCTTGTCCTTCTCCTTGTAAGATGTATTACTATTTGTGTGGGTGTGTGTTTTTTTTTTTCATTTTTTTTTTTTTCAACTGTTTTACCCCGTCTTACGGCAGTTCTCCTCATATACTTATATATTACCCCATAACTGACTGCACTGTCTACCTGTTTGCTCACTTTTCTCTTTTATCTCCTCTCTTACTTTCGATCTATACACCTACTTTCATTGTTTATTTATTTTTTTTTATTTTTTTTATTTCTATTAAATAAATTATTTTTTATATATTTTAATTTTATTTATTTTTGCATGTGTGTGGTCTCACTCGATTTGCCATTATGCCTTCACTGAAACACTTCATTAATTCACTTCGGTCTTCTATTACCACCTCATGAGCCTCTTACCACCTGATATATCTCGCACTGCAATTGATTTTGCATTTGCTACATTCAAGAAAACTAGATTCACTTGCCATCTCCACTTTATCCGCACCTGCCTCCGCCTTAAAGTTCTCCCTCATGGCTTCACTTCTCACTTCAACCCCTCTGCTGGCCATATTCACCCTCGTGAACATCGCCTCTTACAGCGCATCGAGACACATGTGGGTTCCAGCGTATGCGAGCTGTCGCAGCTATCCATTCCCGCCTCCTGGCAGATATCAGTGCTCAGCAGTCTCAGCTTCTACTCCGCTTACGTAGTCTCACCTCCAGCTACTTTCCTGCCTTCCCCATTATCCGCATTATTATCCATACCCTCAACCGGCAATTGTATGATTTTTTTATCCGCCCAGAAAAAGGACAAACTTTCCCGCCTCTGTCCTACCCCTGAGACTGTCCCTGCCTCCTCTACTCCATCTCGTTCCCAGGTTGTTTGTATTCCCTCTGATCTTGCCCTCTCTGAGGGAGAGCTTTCAGTCCTCAGCAAGGGCTTGCACTTTGTCCCTCTCCAACCATCCTCTGATCAGTACAATCTCCTCCAAGATGTCCATCGGTTTCATCGCCGTCTGCGACTTCAGCTCCATTTCCGCAACAGTGATGGTCCTCAGAGATCGCAGGCTGAATCAGATGATGCCTTTGCACGCTTTGCTCCTCCCAAGAATAAACATTTTTTAATACCCTCTCCTCAGTGGGGGCTTCTCACGCTCTGGATTTATATATTCAGAATACCCTCCACGACATTCAGCAGCAGCTCCAACCTCAACGCCTGCGTTATTCAAATCTTTCTTCTGATGAGTCTCATGCCCTTACTAAGCTCCGCCGCAGAGATGACATTGTTATCAATCCGGCTGACAAAGGAGGTGCCATTGTGGTATGGCGCAAGGACCCGTACCTCCAAGAAGGTAATAAGCAGCTCACCAACAGCTCCTTCTACCAGCGCCGTGACAATGATGCGACAGTCCTCAACAATCGTCTGGTCCATGACACCATCAAAAGTCTTATCGCCAACACGTCCTTACCTTCTAGCGCTTCTCATCTCCGTATTGACAATAGTGGTCTGGGTAAGCCTGTGTTTTATATGCTTCCCAAAATTCATAAACCCTCCAACCCTGGGAGACCCATTGTCTCTGTGTGGTGCCCTGCCCTACCGAACGTATATCAGAAAACTTCCTCGGACGGCATCTTCCAGCCTATTGTAGAGCAGAGCTTTCCTTCCTTCTTAAAGGGACACAAACCCATGCTCTTACTACTTTTTTTCCTCTATTCAGCTTTTCTCCAGACTGTACCTACCGTTTATTTCTGTTAGATGTTTGCTCACTTTTTACACTTCCATTCCTCACTCCTGATGGTCTCCCGAGCTCTCCGGTTTTTCCTGGACCAGCGCACGCACCCCTCTATCGCTACCAGAGACTCTCCTGCGCCTTGCAGAACTGGTCCTTTGACTCAATTCCTTTGAGTTCAATGGACAGTTCTTTGACCAAATAAGTGGAGTTTGTCCCATGGGACCAAGATGGGTCCCAGTTATGCCTGCCTCTGACACGTAGCGTTTAAAGGATAAGAGAATTATTTAGAGGAAATAATAGATATGATGTGGAAGATTTGGCTCAAGGAATCCCTGCTGGGTTTTCCCACTTCCGAAGGGTGACGAAGAGGGTAAATTCTCCTAACTCGACAGGTCTGGAAAAGATTGTAAGGAGATATTTGGTCTCTCGCTACCGTCGTCCCCTTCTCAGTTATCTATTATTATTATTCTTTAATTTATATTATATTTTACGAGCCCCCCCCCCCCCCTCCCTTATAAAGGAAGATAAACATAGACAATATTCAACATCTAATGGAAGGAACAAAGCGTGGGGTACAGTATATACACCCAATTGGTTTATTGCAATAAAATGAATAGATGGTGAATGATAGTATTGTCGATGGAATTAGTGTCTGCTGTATGTATTATGTGTCTCACAATTCAAGTGTTTTTCATCATGGATGACTAAACTAGGCATTGATGTAGTGAGTTCCCTTTTTCGTGGACTTAGCTTTTCAGCCCCTGGCTGATAGTGAAGTGAGGTTAGTTCTTCGGTCTCCTGACGTTGCCCCAGGTAGGTCTTGAATGGTTCGGATTTGCCTTCTCTGTGCTCGACTCCGTATTCTGCGCTGAGATTGGACTGTCGTGCAAGGCTCCACCATAGACTGAAGACAAATACGACGGCTTCATTAATTTACTAGCTTTAGAAAGCAGTCTTTCCCTAAGCCGTCCCTCTGCCAGTCATCTCAGATTTTAGTCTCTAACATCATATGTCTAGAGTCTAATCTTGAATTCAAGTTTCTCCTGTCTGTCCTTTATTATATTTCTCTGCCCCAGTGGCAGTATTATAATTCTTTAGACTGATTTATCGTCAACTTAACCCGATGAATTATTATAAATGTCAGTTAAACCCACCAAATTTATCATAGAAATGTCAGCAACAGTATTCTAGTTCTGTGCCTCTAGCCTAATCGTCATGTCATTTATGATGAATTTAACAAATAATTGGACATCCGTGTTTTAGAATTGTCTGACAACATTATCACACACTTCATGTCTGGTCGCATCGTCATATAATTTATAATGAATATATGTCACGGTCTGTCAACATTATCGTTAATATTAATTTCCGTTAGTCTAAACGTCGGGTCGAAAATAATCAAATAATATGGAAATTAATAGCTATATATTTATATATATTCCCGTTATACATTATTATGAACATGTTGTACATATCCCGTGGGATCATAAAATATACCCGATCACATGTGGCTGGATGTGATCGTAAAACAAAAATATGAATAAAGTAAACATACCAATCTTGCGTCGATTTTGCAAGGTACTACACATTTCATCACATTATATTCTAGCGAGATTTCACTTACCTACTCAAAGATGGACGCTAACCCGCAATTAGACACGTGGCTTCAGTGCTTTTAATGCGAGAATTCGCCGATCTGGCTTAGATCTAGCTTTCTTGTCTACCTGGGGCGTAAGTGAAAAAATGGCCGTGTTGGCGCACTTTTAGCGGGACATTTCCGCTTGGACACGTGATCCATAGCGGGCATCATGTGACCTTAGCCTCGTTTAGACGCTCCAATCAATAATGTTAAAAGTCACGTGATGTTTTCCTAAGTGGCCTAAACTGGTTCTCCCAAGTTCAAGCAGTTCTAAATTAAAACGGATTTCTCGCTACCGAGGTCATTGGTCAACAATGACGTCGTATCTAAAAATAGCGAGGAGAAAATACCGAACGCTAGGAGATTTTCCGCAAGTGACAATTCCCGGGACTTTGCGATCATGCATTGAGGATGAGAAAAAAAACGATGTCACGTAAATAATAAAAAAAAAATGAAGAGAAGATTGGGCAAGTTGTCACACAAGCCCCTCCTCAAGTTTGACGTTCCGTCCAACTCCTCTGGTCCTGTCTTCCTCTTCTTTTTCAGTTTCTCATATCTCCTCGGTTGCGTCCGGATGTCTGCTCAAAAAATCTGCCCTACGTTGTTCTTCCCAGGTAAGTATTCTGGTTTTCTTCCTAGTTTTCTTTGGATGCCTACGTCTGCAGCAATGCTTCCCTAGGTCCTGTAACTGGTCTACCCTATGTGTTTGAGGTTACCTGGTTACACTCTGAACAGGACTTCACATATCGAGCTATGTCTTCTGTGATGCCGGGCCAATAATAACGGGTGGCTATCCTTTGATTTGTGGCACCATTACCCAGGTGTTCACTCAAAGTAGCACCGTGCCCCCATTCCATAACTTTATTTCTATATATGGATGGCACCACAATCTGTCCATGACTTTTTAGCCCTCTGCCAGCCTTTCCTGTGCAAGAGTCCATGTTCCATATAAAAAGTCACCCTTTCTTCGAGGGTTATGTGAGTTTTTCAATTTGCCAAAGCAAGGCCCCAATGTGCTATCAGCTGCTTGAGCCCTTTTCATCTTATTCGGATGAATTTCTAACTTAGAGTCCCTCTCTATGCGTTTGGAGTCAGACCTGGTCTGGACGGCAGCCATAACCACAGGCTTTACTGGTTCTCCTAAAAAGACATATCTACGCCCTAACATCAGGGGGGTAGAAAGGATCCTCTAAAACTGCAGCATTGATCTCCCCTTCCACATAGCGACAACTGACTTGAATCTTCGCTATGGGCAAATTTAAGGGTAATGCTCCCTTGAGTGGCCCCTGGATATCCACTGTTTCTGTGGTGAGTTGTTCGGGGTGCACCAGAGATGAAGAAAGAAGCGACCGCGTCATAAGACAAACCTGTGTCATACATCCCGTTGACTTGGTTGCCATTCACGGTCACTGTCTCCTGTCTAGGTGGGTGATGGAGGCTATTCTGACTCACTGTCAGTTCCTTTCTGTCACCAGCCCTCACCTGCAAACATGCACCATGATGTGGAGGGTTTTTCCTTCTGCACTCGGCAGTATTGTGGTTGCTCATTTTGCACGTCTTACACCACTTTTCTCCCCGCCTCTGAGGCTGGAAAGCTGATCTCTGAGTAGTCTTGTAGTCTGGCTTGTCATGCTTTTTGAAGTGGTGGTAAGGTAGATTCATTTGGGGGTCCAAGTGTGTCTGAGGTGTCGGCCTCGATAATTCTTCCGGTTGGTTCCGTCGGGGTGGGTCATTCTCCGTTAGCGCTGCCTGATAACGTTCCGCCAACGGGACGATGGATTCTAAAGTGCTGGCCCCATTCTCTGTCAGGAATCTTCTCATGTCGGAAGTCATGGTGTCCTTCAGTTGTTCGATCATGACCATTTCCTTCAGGCCTTCCCAATCATGAGTAAAATTCCCTAGGGCACCCACTTCTCCACGTGGGAATCCAGTCTCGCAGCAAACTGAGCAACGCTCTCGCCAACTTCCCTCCTAGAGTTACGGAACCTCTTCCTATAGGCGTCAGCATGTAGCTCATAACGAACAAATAGTGCCTTTTTCAAAGAGTCGTAGTCATCCTGTAAACCTGGAGGAAGCTTGCTATACACGTCATAAGCAGTTCCTCTAAGCCCTTGCGACAGTTTCAGGTTCCACTTGCTCCTCTCCAAACCAAACGTGGTGGCAAACTTCTCAAATTTGTCCAGATACACATCGACCGAGTCAACTTGTTCCGAGAGAGCGTTGAATGGAAACGTCAAGGGTCCGAAGTTTGACATGAGTGAGGATGGCAAAGGTCCTGTGCCCACTGCATGCAAGGAAGGCATATCATCTGACCGTGGCGATAGGTTGCCTGAGGAGGTAGATGCGGTCGCACCGGCTACCGGTTCAACTCTTTGAGCTTGTCCCTGCATCTCTAACTGCTTCATCTTCAATGCATGCTCGCGTTCATCTCTCTCGCTTCTTTCTCTAGCGTCTACAGCTTTTATCCTCTCATCTATTTCTGCTAACTTTATTCGCTCTTCTCTTTCAGCTTTCGCTGTTTCTCGAGCGTAATACTTATCAGTCTCGACACTGACATAATTTGCAAGGTCCACCCCACTATAACCTAGATCTCGACCGGCCTCCCCTAGTGCTGCCTTAAGCTTAACTATTTCAGCCATCTTTTGCAGTTAAAGTCCACACTGAGTAAGCTAGTGCTACCTTCCAATAGTATTTCTAACAACAAGTAAATACTAATTATTTATCAGACTGCTGTAGAATGAAATTACTACAGTTATGGAGACTTAAGGTCTGTAATTCAATGAAATACAAATCATGAACTAACTTAATTAAATACAACATAAATAAAGGGATTCACCAATCAATGCCTGAAATTCTAGAAAAAATGTTTTCTGTCTTTCTAGAGCTCACTGTGTGAAAATACATGTGTTAAAATGGTATACTGTAATGACTGAATGAATGATACTATCCCAGAGGTATGATAAAATACATAAGTTCAAATCCCGGACGAGCCCCCAGTGTCACGTAGCGTTTAAAGGATAAGAGAATTATTTAGAGGAAATAATAGATCTGATGTGGAAGATTTGGCTCAAGGAATCCCTGCTGGGTTTTCCCACTTCCGAAGGGTGACGAAGAGGGTAAATTCTCCTAACTCGACAGGTCTGGAAAAGATTGTAAGGAGATATTTGGTCTCTCGCTACCGTCGTCCCCTTCTCAGTTATCTATTATTATTATTCTTTAATTTATATTATATTTTACGAGCCCCCCCTCCCTTATAAAGGAAGATAAACATAGACAATATTCAACATCTAATGGAAGGAACAAAGCGTGGGGTACAGTATGTACACCCAATTGGTTTATTGCAATAAAATGAATAGATGGTGAATGATAGTATTGTCGATGGAATTAGTGTCTGCTGTATGTATTATGTGTCTCACAATTCAAGTGTTTTTCATCATGGATGACTAAACTAGGCATTGATGTAGTGAGTTCCCTTTTTCGTGGACTTAGCTTTTCAGCCCCCGGCTGATAGTGAAGTGTGGTTAGTTCTCCGGTCTCCTGACGTTGCCCCAGGTAGGTCTTGAATGGTTCGGATTTGCCTCTCTGTGCTCGACTCCGTATTCTGCGCTGAGATTGGACTGTCGTGCAAGGCTCCACCATAGACTGAAGACAAATACGACGGCTTCATTAATTTACTAGCTTTAGAAAGCAGTCTTTCCCTAAGCCGTCCCTCTGCCAGTCATCTCAGATTTTAGTCTCTAACATCATATGTCTAGAGTCTAATCTTGAATTCAAGTTTCTCCTGTCTGTCCTTTATTATATTTCTCTGCCCCAGTGGCAGTATTATAATTCTTTAGACTGAGTTATCGTCAACTTAACCCGATGAATTATTATAAATGTCAGTTAAACCCACCCAATTTATCATAGAAATGTCGGCAACAGTATTCTAGTTCTGTGCCTCTAGCCTAATCGTCATGTCATTATGATGAATTTAACAAATAATTGGACATCCGTGTTTTAGAATTGTCTGACAACATTATCACAAACTTCATGTCTGGTCGCATCGTCATATAATTTATAATGAATATATGTCACGGTCTGTCAACATTATCGTTAATATTAATTTCCGTTAGTCTAAATGTCGGGTCGAAAATAATCAAATAATATGGAAATTAATAGCTATATATATATATATTCCCGTTATACATTATTATGAACATGTTGTACATATCCCGTGGGATCATAAAATATACCCGATCACATGTGGCTGGATGTGATTGTAAAACAAAAATATGAAAAAAAAGCAAACATACTGTTGCGTGATAAATTCTCGCAACATCGTTTTATTACAATATCTATTTTATAACGCAAGGGCAACAACTGCTTGCAATTTATAGTCACTTTTCTCGGTAAGCATTTGTCTTCCCGCGTTGGTATTGAATGCAGTTAAGTTTTGCCCTCCTCCATCTTGACCTACTTTTTGCACTGGACTCCCCTCATGGACTTAGGTACTTGTTTTTTACACCCACCCTCGATCAATTTTTCCTACCCTAACACTTTATTGGACACTATGTGACAAGGGTGCGATTTGTGAAGTTGCGAAAAAGATCCCCCCATTTCTTTGACCCTCTACAGACGTGCCACACAACCCCCACACCTTAGGTTCTCCGTCGGGATTTAGGATGTTTGCACACCCTCCCAATGTGATGTTTCAAGTCGGATGCCTTTACCAAGGGCAAATACCTCTAATAAAAGTTTCACTATGAAAGGGGAGGATTCGTCGATACATATAATTTAACTTTCATTTCCTAACCCCCACCTATAAATTGACAGTCATTAATCTACTGCGCTATCATACTATCGAAGGGGGGGGGGTGGGGGGGGGTGGGTGGGGGGGGGGGGGGGGTGGGGGTGGGGGGGGGGGGGGGGGGGGGGGGGGGGGTGGGGGGGGGGGGGGGGGGGGTTGGGGGGGGGGGGGGGGGGTTTTTTTATTTTGGGGGGGGTGGGGGGGGGGGGATGGGAGGGGGGGGGGGGGGTTATTTAATGTTTTTTGTTCCACTTCTGGGGTGGGGGGGGGGGGGGGGGGGGGTTTTTAAAAAGGGGGGGGGGGGGTTGGGCTCCTTGGGGTGGGTTGGCTTTGGGTTTTTTGGGGTTTTTTGGGGGGGGGGTTGGTGTTTTATGGATACAAGGGTTTTTCAGTTCCTTTATCAAAATCTACGTCAAACATTGATGGAGTGAATTATTGAAAAAAAAACATTGCCCCCCAGGAAAAGAAAAGCCACTAAAAAAAGCAAATCTTTACAAGGAAAACAAAAACAGTTGGGGGGGGATAAAATGTTTCCCTTTCTTTCCAAACTTTTTTAATTAAATTTTTTTTTTTTTGGGAAAAGAAAGAAGAAACTACCAACCCTTTCATCCAACTTGTAACCCTACCATTTCCCCAAATAGTTTTTTCCCTAATCCCCAAACACCCCCACCTTCTGAGCATTTTTTTTTTTTTCTGAGCAACTTACAAACACCATAATCCCCCCCTTTTACTTTCCACCACACATCCACCCCCCAACCCCCATACCATTCCACACCCCCAGTAACCATAATTAAAAAAAAGCGCCCCACCTTTTTGTTTTATTCCCAAACCCAACATCCATTTTTTTTTTTTTTTTTTTGGTTACAACCCCACCCCCCTTCAACCCCCCCCGGA